>CM060279.1:7926074-8303864 GCA_030684275.1 Acipenser oxyrinchus oxyrinchus | reverse complement strand
TATCTATCTTTTCTGTCTGTTGGTGCATGCTGGGAGAGTGAGGAGTGAGTGTGTGCTGCTGCGGGAGAGTGAGAGGAGTGTAGAGTGAGTAGGTGAGCGTTTGTTTTTCTTTCTTTTCACTTTATGGTTATTTACTTTTTTGATATAGGTGTTATATTGGGTTTTGTTTTCTGAGGTGTTTGTCAACAAATAAGCTGACTTTTTGTCAGCTTAAAAGGCCAGTATGGCCAATTCAAAGGGGAGGGAATCTCTCCCAAATGTTGTATTTGAAAAGCTAAGCCGCCGCCATGGGGTAAAAATGGTGACGGAGGGGTTTACCTCATTGGAACAGTGTGTGCTAGCTTTAGGTAATGTGGTTGGGTGTGAGCGTATTGTGTCTGCGTCTCGAATGAATGGAGCAATTGTTGCTTTTTATGTGATATTAGTCTTGTTGCAAAGGCTGTTGAAAAAGGCATTGTTGTCAATGATACTTTTGTTGCGGTTACACCGCTGTCTGTACCGTCCCGAAGAGTCATTCTTTCGAATGTTCCTCCATTTCTAAAAATGATTTAATTGAGCGTGCGCTTTCCCGGTATGGTAAAATTGTATCCAGCCCCAAGAGAATACCGATTGGCTGCAAATCCCCGCAGCTAAAGCATATAGTGTCGTTCGAAGACATGTCAATATGATTTTTAATGACGTGAATCAGGAACTAAACGTTGCACTTAAATTCAAGGCAGATGATGTTGAATATGTCATTTTGCCAGTACCGATGTAATGAGATGTTTTCACTGTAAAAAGGAGGGACACATTGTTAAGAACTGTCCTGAGAAAGGAAGTAATGCGGGCGAGAAGAATGAGGGTGAGCAAGGGAGAGAGAAGAAGCTGGGCAGCCGGAGGCGCGTGGAGCTGAGAGCGGTTCCGTGGTTTCTGAAACCCCGGCTAAAGAGGGTAGCAAGGCGCAGGACACAATGCAGGCTAGCGGGAGTGTGAGTGAGTCGGCCGGGGTTGAAAAACGGGCAGTGGGCTTACTGACACTAATACTGGTGAGACTTCCACACTGGCTGCAGCTGCTGCAGCAAGCGTCAGTGTGGAACAGAAAAGTAGCGACCAGATTGAGAAAGGAGGTGTCTCTGCTGAGCCAGAAATGGAGACTCAGGTAGAGACAGAAACTGAGAGAGACGATAAGAGTCTGAGAACGGAGCTTAGTGAGGAGCAGGAAGCGAGTGGCGGGGCGTTTCATTTTAAAGTCCCGAGAAAAAGAGGCAGAGAAAAGTGACTGCAGATGTCGTCACTAAGAAAAAGCAAGTTACACGGATGATGGTTCAAGTGTTTCCGATAACTCTCAACCTGAAAAAGCCGCGAGAGCACACCGTGGAGTGTTAGCATTGCCTGTAAGGATCCCGAGGAGAGCTCAGAGTTTGACAGTGAGGAGGAGGGGAGTCAGACTGATTGTTCGCTGACGGCAGAGCCCCTTGCACTGAGGCTGGTTACAGCGTGGGCAGCGTTAAAACGTTTTTAGAACTTACTAAAGGTAGGAGGGGGTCAGCGTTGAAGACCATTTTCCTAACATTAAAATGTTTTTACTGTCGGCACGTTTTTGCTACAGAAAGTTTCAGGCTCTGGTCTTTCTGAGCAGGAGCGCTGGCGTCTAAAGAACCTAATTGCAAGGTGAATAAGCAGTCTAAGACTGCTTAAAATAATTGACAGTTTTTTCAATTTTTCTTCTCCCATGGATAAGTGGTTTCTTTCCTTCTTTCTTGTTTGTATCTTTCTATCTCTCCCTAACATGAGCTCTCTTAAGATCGGGTCATTAAATATAAATGGGTGCAGGGATGATTTAAAGAGAGCCGCGTTGTTTGAGTATCTGGGGCAGAAAGATTTGAAAGTAATTTTGTTGCAAGAAACACACACTGATTCTAGGAATCAAATAGACTGGGCCAGGGATTGGAAGGGGAGACTTTTTTAGTCACGGATCTAGTGTGAGTGCTGGGGTGGCAGTCCTTTTTCAAAAGACTTTAAACCAGTTTCTTATGATGTCACTGAGGTAGTGAAGGGCGGTTACTTAAAGTGCAAGCGAAAGTCGGTGAAATCTCGCTTGTCTTTATTAATATTTACGCACCAAATGAGGGCAGAGAACGGATTGCTTTCTTTCAGATTTTAGATACAGTTCTGAACGGTTGTGGAAGTGAGGAAGTCCTGTTTTTAGCCGGTGATTTTAACTGCACTGTACATTGTTTAGATGATCGAAATCACCCTGAGCCGCACCCACAGTCTGCCAAGGAGCTTTTAATGATTTTAAATAAGCACGACTTGTCTGACGTGTGGAAAGCATTCAATGGCACAAGTAGACAGTACACATGGGTCAAAGTGTGTGAAAAACGGTCTCTTTAGCGAGATTAGACCGTTTTTATACTTTTAAGCAGCATTTTAGCCTGTTTACCAAGTGTTTTATTTCTCCCACTGGTCTTTCCGATCACAGTCTTTTAACAGTTCATGTTTTATTGCCTTCCCAAATGACAAAACGTTCTTACTGGCATTTTAACATTCAGCTGCTGAAAGATACACATTTTAAGGAATGCCTAACCTTTTATGGAACAGGTGGAGAGAGCAAAAATCTGCTTTTACTTCTCTGGCTCAGTGGTGGGATGTGGGGAAGGTGCAGGTCAGGTTGTTCTGTCAGCAGTACACTGCTAATGCCACAAAGAGGATGACTGAGACTCTGGAAGAGCTGGAGAGAGACATGTTAGAGCTTCAGGGAGCTCTACAGTCTAATCCCAATAGTAGGACGATTCAAGACCTCAAAGTAAAAACAGCAGCTGGCTGAGCTGCTGAATGTCAAAGTGCAGGGGGCGCTGGTGAGGTCTAGAGTGCAATACCTTGCAGAGGTGGATGCGCCAACACAGTTTTTCTTTGGCATGGAGAAAAAGAGTGCACAGCGCAAAGTAATTCACTGCCTGAAGACACTGTCAGGGGACGAGTTGAGGGAGCCCAGAGAGATCCGGCGATGTGCTGTGGACTTCTACACAAAGCTGTTCACAGCGGAAGCTGAAGGACAGCCGGAGGAGACACAGCGCTTCTTGGAGACTCTGCCGAAGATCTCTGAAGAGGAGAAAGGTTTTTAGACAGACCTCTGACAGTACAGGAGCTCTCTGACGCTCTCATGGGGCTGAAGGGAGGAAAAACTCCAGGACTGGACGGACTACCTGTCGAAGTTTTTCAAGTCTTTCTGGACTTTGCTTGGGAAAGATCTACATGCAGTCTACACAGAAAGTCTGGAGAAAGGGGAGCTGCCGTTGAGTTGTAGAAGGGCAGTGATAACTTTGCTGCCAAAAAAGGGGACTTGTGCCATATCAAAAACTGGAGGCCTGTGTCGTTGTTGGCCTCTGATTACAAAATAATATCGAAAGCCCTCGCTAATCGGTTGAGCACTGTAATGGGAAATATTATTCATCCCGACCAAACCTACTGCGTGCCCAGTAGAAGCATTTTTGACAGTATTTTTTTAATTCGAGACACATTGGCTGCCTCTGAGCTCTTCGGTTTCCCTGCTGGGCTTATCTCTCTTGATCAGGAGAAAGCCTTTGACAGAGTCGATCACAAGTACTTATGGAAGGTATTTGAAGCCTTTGGATTTGGCCTGGGATTTCTATCCCACATACAGTTCCTGTACTGTGACATTTTCAGTCTGCTGAAGATCAATGGGGAGCTGAGTGCACCTTTCCCAGTTCACAGGGGTATCAGACAAGGCTGCCCTCTCTCGGAATGCTCTATTCCCTGTCCATCGAACCCCTTATTTGCAGGCTCAGGCATGTTCTAACAGGGCTCTCTATCCCAGGTAGTCCGCCCAGCCCATAAAAGTATCTGCCTATGCAGATGACATCTCAGTTTTTATAACCAGCCAAGCAGATGTTGATAAACTCTGTGACAGTCAGCAGCTTTTTGAAAGAGTCTCATCTGCTAGAATTAATTGGTTGAAGAGTGGGGCTTTCTTACTTGGGAGATGGACGAAGCCTGGGCCTCCAGTGTTGCCCGGTGGATTGCTCTGGAGCCGGGAAGAGTTTAGACACCTAGGGTTTTTTTTGGGAGGTGCGAGAGCAGCTGAGAGGAATTGGGAGGGAGTGTTGGAGGCAATACGGGGGCGTTTGCAGAGGTGGCGCTGGGTTTTGCCACAGCTCTCGTATAGGGGCAGAGTTTTAATAGTAAACAACTTGGCTGCTTCCATGCTCTGGCACAAGTGTATATGTGTAGAACCTGATCAGGCTTTTTTAAAAAAAATCCAGAGTGAATTTTTAAGTTTTTTCTGGGATGGACTGCATTGGTTAAGGCAAAGCATACTGTACCTACCTCTGGAAGAAGGGGGTCAGGGATTGATGGACCTGTCCAGCAGGATTGCTGCTTTTAGACTGCAGGCTGTCCAAAAAATGCTTTATAGTAGTGAGAAGCCTCCCTGGGTTGACGTGGCTTTACTCTTCTTAAGCGCCAAGTTGGAGGGCTGGGTCTTGGGACGATATTTTCTTTTTAGACACTACTCTGTTTGTTTGTTCCAAACTACCAGCCTACTATCAGAGTGTGTTGAAAGCATGGCAGAGTCTGAGGGTGGGTTTGGATGAAGAGGCTTTAGATTTTTACTGGCTTTTGGAGAGACCTCTGGTTTTAATCCTCTTTTTAAAGTGGAAATGTTAAAATCACAGGCTTTTACTAATGTAATGATAAAGGCCGGGTCATCAAGTTACGACATGTTTTAGATCTGGAGAGTTTTAATTGGAAAAGTCCACAGAGCTTGTCTTTAACTTTGGGGTTGCGGTCTGTGAGGGTAGCTGGGTTGTTGCTTTCCCAGATTCATGCAGTGTTATCAAATGCACAGAATGAGACTCTAAGAAAGGGCTTTACTAACTGTATCTCTTCCCCCTGTGAAACACCTTTCCCTCTCATACAGATCTCCCCAGCTATCAGCCGAGACACAGGAGACAAAGGGCATTTGTTTAAAATCGAGAACTTGACAGATCTCCCCTGTCAAGTGTGAAGGGGACACATTGTATGAATTATGTGTAAAGCTAAGACACGAGAAGCAATTACAGGGCCTTCCAGATACATCTTGGAGAGAGCGGTTGGAGGTGGAAGAGCAGGTCAGGCCGGCGTGGAGAAGCCTCTATAAACCTCCCCTGTCAAAGAGGCTGGGAGATCTACAGTGGAGACTCTTGCACACGATTCTTGCTGTTAATGCCTACCTCTGCATACTAGACCCAATGGTATCTGATAAATGTCCATTTTGTTCACAAAGAGAGACTGTCTTTCATAGTTTTATCTTTTGTAAAAGATTAGCCTCTCTTTTTACTGTACTGAATAATGTATTTGTGAAACTGAATGTGGTCTTTTCCGAATGTGTTTTTGTTTTTGGTGTGCCTTATATTAAGGAAAAGAAGCATCTGTGCCAGTTGCTTAACTTTCTTTTGGGGCAGGCCAAGCTCTCCATTTTAAAATCTAGGAAAGCTCAAATTGCCCAGGTTGGGGAAACAGATGCCGTTACTGTTTTTAGAATGCTGGTGATTAGTAGAATCAAGCTGGATTTCAGTTATCACCGCATGATCCATGATCTCGATTCTTTTCAGTTAAATTGGTGTATTGGGGGTGTGCTCAGTGAGACTGAAGGAGAAATCCTTAATATATATTTATAATATTTATTTATTTATTTATTTATTTATTTATAATGACTTAATGCTTTAATTTTGTGTCTTGTAAATATTTAAAGAAAAAATAATGTAATTATTGTTCCTATTGTGTTTTGTACCAAAAGTCAATAAAGTCTTTTGAAAAAGTAAAGTATCTATCTATCTATCTATCTATCTATCTATCTATCTATCTATCTATCTATCTATCTATCTATCTATCTTTTCTGTCTGTTGGTGCATGCTGGGAGAGTGAGGAGTGAGTGTGTGCTGCTGCGGGAGAGTGAGAGGAGTGTAGAGTGAGTAGGTGAGCGTTTGTTTTTTCTTTCTTTTCACTTTATGGTTATTTACTTTTTTTGATATAGGTGTTATATTGGGTTTTGTTTTCTGAGGTGTTTGTCAACAAATAAGCTGACTTTTTGTCAGCTTAAAAGGCCAGTATGGCCAATTCAAAGGGGAGGGAATCTCTCCCAAATGTTGTATTTGAAAAGCTAAGCCGCCGCCATGGGGTAAAAATGGTGACGGAGGGGTTTACCTCATTGGAACAGTGTGTGCTAGCTTTAGGTAATGTGGTTGGGTGTGAGCGTATTGTGTCTGCGTCTCGAATGAATGGAGCAATTGTTGCTTTTTATGTGATATTAGTCTTGTTGCAAAGGCTGTTGAAAAAGGCATTGTTGTCAATGATACTTTTGTTGCGGTTACACCGCTGTCTGTACCGTCCCGAAGAGTCATTCTTTCGAATGTTCCTCCATTTCTAAAAATGATTTAATTGAGCGTGCGCTTTCCGGTATGGTAAAATTGTATCCAGCCCCAAGAGAATACCGATTGGCTGCAAATCCCCGCAGCTAAAGCATATAGTGTCGTTCGAAGACATGTCAATATGATTTTTAATGACGTGAATCAGGAACTAAACGTTGCACTTAAATTCAAGGCAGATGATGTTGAATATGTCATTTTGCCAGTACCGATGTAATGAGATGTTTTCACTGTAAAAGGAGGGACACATTGTTAAGAACTGTCCTGAGAAAGGAAGTAATGCGGGCGAGAAGAATGAGGGTGAGCAAGGGAGAGAGAAGAAGCTGGGCAGCCGGAGGCGCGTGGAGCTGAGAGCGGTTCCGTGGTTTCTGAAACCCCGGCTAAAGAGGGTAGCAAGGCGCAGGACACAATGCAGGCTAGCGGGAGTGTGAGTGAGTCGGCCGGGGTTGAAAAACGGGCAGTGGGCTTACTGACACTAATACTGGTGAGACTTCCACACTGGCTGCAGCTGCTGCAGCAAGCGTCAGTGTGGAACAGAAAAGTAGCGACCAGATTGAGAAAGGAGGTGTCTCTGCTGAGCCAGAAATGGAGACTCAGGTAGAGACAGAAACTGAGAGAGACGATAAGAGTCTGAGAACGGAGCTTAGTGAGGAGCAGGAAGCGAGTGGCGGGGCGTTTCATTTTAAAGTCCCGAGAAAAAGAGGCAGAGAAAAGTGACTGCAGATGTCGTCACTAAGAAAAAGCAAGTTACACGGATGATGGTTCAAGTGTTTCCGATAACTCTCAACCTGAAAAAAGCCGCGAGAGCACACCGTGGAGTGTTAGCATTGCCTGTAAGGATCCCGAGGAGAGCTCAGAGTTTGACAGTGAGGAGGAGGGGAGTCAGACTGATTGTTCGCTGACGGCAGAGCCCCTTGCACTGAGGCTGGTTACAGCGTGGGCAGCGTTAAAACGTTTTAGAACTTACTAAAGGTAGGAGGGGGTCAGCGTTGAAGACCATTTTCCTAACATTAAAATGTTTTACTGTCGGCACGTTTTTGCTACAGAAAGTTTCAGGCTCTGGTCTTTCTGAGCAGGAGCGCTGGCGTCTAAAGAACCTAATTGCAAGGTGAATAAGCAGTCTAAGACTGCTTAAAATAATTGACAGTTTTTTCAATTTTTCTTCTCCCATGGATAAGTGGTTTCTTTCCTTCTTTCTTGTTTGTATCTTTCTATCTCTCCCTAACATGAGCTCTCTTAAGATCGGGTCATTAAATATAAATGGGTGCAGGGATGATTTAAAGAGAGCCGCGTTGTTTGAGTATCTGGGGCAGAAAGATTTGAAAGTAATTTTGTTGCAAGAAACACACACTGATTCTAGGAATCAAATAGACTGGGCCAGGGATTGGAAGGGGAGACTTTTTTAGTCACGGATCTAGTGTGAGTGCTGGGGTGGCAGTCCTTTTTCAAAAGACTTTAAACCAGTTTCTTATGATGTCACTGAGGTAGTGAAGGGCGGTTACTTAAAGTGCAAGCGAAAGTCGGTGAAATCTCGCTTGTCTTTATTAATATTTACGCACCAAATGAGGGCAGAGAACGGATTGCTTTCTTTCAGATTTTAGATACAGTTCTGAACGGTTGTGGAAGTGAGGAAGTCCTGTTTTTAGCCGGTGATTTTAACTGCACTGTACATTGTTTAGATGATCGAAATCACCCTGAGCCGCACCCACAGTCTGCCAAGGAGCTTTTAATGATTTTAAATAAGCACGACTTGTCTGACGTGTGGAAAGCATTCAATGGCACAAGTAGACAGTACACATGGGTCAAAGTGTGTGAAAAACGGTCTCTTTAGCGAGATTAGACCGTTTTTATACTTTTAAGCAGCATTTTAGCCTGTTTACCAAGTGTTTTATTTCTCCCACTGGTCTTTCCGATCACAGTCTTTTAACAGTTCATGTTTTATTGCCTTCCCAAATGACAAAACGTTCTTACTGGCATTTTAACATTCAGCTGCTGAAAGATACACATTTTAAGGAATGCCTAACCTTTTATGGAACAGGTGGAGAGAGCAAAAATCTGCTTTTACTTCTCTGGCTCAGTGGTGGGATGTGGGGAAGGTGCAGGTCAGGTTGTTCTGTCAGCAGTACACTGCTAATGCCACAAAGAGGATGACTGAGACTCTGGAAGAGCTGGAGAGAGACATGTTAGAGCTTCAGGGAGCTCTACAGTCTAATCCCAATAGTAGGACGATTCAAGACCTCAAAAGTAAAAACAGCAGCTGGCTGAGCTGCTGAATGTCAAAGTGCAGGGGCGCTGGTGAGGTCTAGAGTGCAATACCTTGCAGAGGTGGATGCGCCAACACAGTTTTTCTTTGGCATGGAGAAAAAGAGTGCACAGCGCAAAGTAATTCACTGCCTGAAGACACTGTCAGGGGACGAGTTGAGGGAGCCCAGAGAGATCCGGCGATGTGCTGTGGACTTCTACACAAAGCTGTTCACAGCGGAAGCTGAAGGACAGCCGGAGGAGACACAGCGCTTCTTGGAGACTCTGCCGAAGATCTCTGAAGAGGAGAAAGGTTTTTAGACAGACCTCTGACAGTACAGGAGCTCTCTGACGCTCTCATGGGGCTGAAGGGAGGAAAAACTCCAGGACTGGACGGACTACCTGTCGAGTTTTTCAAGTCTTTCTGGACTTTGCTTGGGAAAGATCTACATGCAGTCTACACAGAAAGTCTGGAGAAAGGGGAGCTGCCGTTGAGTTGTAGAAGGGCAGTGATAACTTTGCTGCCAAAAAGGGGACTTGTGCCATATCAAAAACTGGAGGCCTGTGTCGTTGTTGGCCTCTGATTACAAAATAATATCGAAAGCCCTCGCTAATCGGTTGAGCACTGTAATGGGAAATATTATTCATCCCGACCAAACCTACTGCGTGCCCAGTAGAAGCATTTTTGACAGTATTTTTTTAATTCGAGACACATTGGCTGCCTCTGAGCTCTTCGGTTTCCCTGCTGGGCTTATCTCTCTTGATCAGGAGAAAGCCTTTGACAGAGTCGATCACAAGTACTTATGGAAGGTATTTGAAGCCTTTGGATTTGGCCTGGGATTTCTATCCCACATACAGTTCCTGTACTGTGACATTTTCAGTCTGCTGAAGATCAATGGGGAGCTGAGTGCACCTTTCCCAGTTCACAGGGGTATCAGACAAGGCTGCCCTCTCTCGGGAATGCTCTATTCCCTGTCCATCGAACCCCTTATTTGCAGGCTCAGGCATGTTCTAACAGGGCTCTCTATCCCAGGTAGTCCGGCCCAGCCCATAAAAGTATCTGCCTATGCAGATGACATCTCAGTTTTATAACCAGCCAAGCAGATGTTGATAAACTCTGTGAAAGTCAGCAGCTTTTGAAAGAGTCTCATCTGCTAGAATTAATTGGTTGAAGAGTGGGGCTTTCTTACTTGGGAAATGGACGAAGCCTGGGCCTCCAGTGTTGCCCGGTGGATTGCTCTGGAGCCGGGAAGAGTTTAGACACCTAGGGGTTTTTGGGAGGTGCGAGAGCAGCTGAGAGGAATTGGGAGGGAGTGTTGGAGGCAATACGGGGCGTTTGCAGAGGTGGCGCTGGGTTTTGCCACAGCTCTCGTATAGGGGCAGAGTTTTAATAGTAAACAACTTGGCTGCTTCCATGCTCTGGCACAAGTGCATATGTGTAGAACCTGATCAGGCTTTTTAAAAAAATCCAGAGTGAATTTTTAAGTTTTTCTGGGATGGACTGCATTGGTTAAGGCAAAGCATACTGTACCTACCTCTGGAAGAAGGGGTCAGGGATTGATGGACCTGTCCAGCAGGATTGCTGCTTTT
Source organism: Acipenser oxyrinchus oxyrinchus (assembly GCA_030684275.1). Taxonomy (NCBI): domain Eukaryota; kingdom Metazoa; phylum Chordata; class Actinopteri; order Acipenseriformes; family Acipenseridae; genus Acipenser; species Acipenser oxyrinchus. The sequence continues at coordinate 8,293,629 of CM060279.1, read as the reverse complement.
AGACTGCAGGCTGTCCAAAAATGCTTTATAGTAGTGAGAAGCCTCCCTGGGTTGACGTGGCTTTACTCTTCTTGCGTCAAGTTGGAGGGCTGGGTCTTGGGACGATATTTTCTTTTTAGACACTACTCTGTTTGTTTGTTCCAAACTACCAGCCTACTATCAGAGTGTGTTGAAAGCATGGCAGAGTCTGAGGGTGGGTTTGGATGAAGAGGCTTTAGATTTTTACTGGCTTTTGGAGAGACCTCTGGTTTTAATCCTCTTTTTAAAGTGGAAATGTTAAAATCACAGGCTTTTACTAATGTAATGATAAAGGCGGGGTCATCAAGTTACGACATGTTTTAGATCTGGAGAGTTTTAATTGGAAAAGTCCACAGAGCTTGTCTTTAACTTTGGGGTTGCGGTCTGTGAGGGTAGCTGGGTTGTTGCTTTCCCAGATTCATGCAGTGTTATCAAATGCACAGAATGAGACTCTAAGAAAGGGCTTTACTAACTGTATCTCTTCCCCCTGTGAAACACCTTTCCCTCTCATACAGATCTCCCCAGCTATCAGCCGAGACACAGGAGACAAAGGGCATTTGTTTAAAATCGAGAACTTGACAGATCTCCCCTGTCAAGTGTGAAGGGGACACATTGTATGAATTATGTGTAAAGCTAAGACACGAGAAGCAATTACAGGGCCTTCCAGATACATCTTGGAGAGAGCGGTTGGAGGTGGAAGAGCAGGTCAGGCCGGCGTGGAGAAGCCTCTATAAACCTCCCCTGTCAAAGAGGCTGGGAGATCTACAGTGGAGACTCTTGCACACGATTCTTGCTGTTAATGCCTACCTCTGCATACTAGACCCAATGGTATCTGATAAATGTCCATTTTGTTCACAAAGAGAGACTGTCTTTCATAGTTTTATCTTTTGTAAAAGATTAGCCTCTCTTTTACTGTACTGAATAATGTATTTGTGAAACTGAATGTGGTCTTTTCGAATGTGTTTTTGTTTTTGGTGTGCCTTATATTAAGGAAAAGAAGCATCTGTGCCAGTTGCTTAACTTTCTTTTGGGGCAGGCCAAGCTCTCCATTTTAAAATCTAGGAAAGCTCAAATTGCCCAGGTTGGGGAAACAGATGCCGTTACTGTTTTTAGAATGCTGGTGATTAGTAGAATCAAGCTGGATTTCAGTTATCACCGCATGATCCATGATCTCGATTCTTTTCAGTTAAATTGGTGTATTGGGGGTGTGCTCAGTGAGACTGAAGGAGAAATCCTTAATATATATTTATAATATTTATTTATTTATTTATTTATTTATTTATAATGACTTAATGCTTTAATTTTGTGTCTTGTAAATATTTAAAGAAAAATAATGTAATTATTGTTCCTATTGTGTTTTGTACCAAAAGTCAATAAAGTCTTTTGAAAAAGTAAAAACTATCTATCTATCTATCTATCTATCTATCTGTCTGTCTGTCTATCTATATCTAATTATACACTGTAAATTAATCTTATGCAACACATTTCAAACACATTTTAATATTTATTGTGCAACGTTCGTTTTGGTTGTGCTTTTGTGTAGTATTCTCAAACAATGCAAATTAACACAAGTTGTGTTCAAAATCTTCATAAGATCCATGTTGAATTCTTGAGTGGTTGATAGCGGCAAAGGGGATTACACAAACTGCTGCGTTATTGATTACCCAGAAACAACACAGATTTAAATCACATTCAATGAATTTAAATTGACGTTTCATATTAAAGACATACCACGACTACTACTACTACTACTACTACTACTACTACTACTAATAATAATAATAATAATAATAATAATAATAATAATAATAATAATAATCTGTCAGGTAAAAACATCTATACAGAATTATTTTATGGAGAGAGGATAATAAATTAAACAGCACAGGTGTTCAAATTAAACAAACTGCCGCTTGCTCGCATTCTGCCGTGTGGTTGTTTGAATGGGTTCAGCACGTTCTTAATTGATAAGACGGAAGCGTGTGTCTGTACGGGGATTCAGCCTACTCTGTTCAAAAACAATGATGCAACAGTGAGCTCCCCCATCGTATTTAACACACCTGTAATATTTGGAAACAGGTATAATGTGCAAACAGGTCGTTAACATGTTATATGAAACTGTCTGGACGAGTCGAGCGATCTAAATTGGTTTTGTGTGTACCGGTGGGTATAGCGCTGGCCCAAATTAGCCCCATAAGTCCGGATTGTTTTTATATATCGACTTTAGGTGTAGGGCGGTACGGTGGCGTGGAGGCGTAGTGGTTAGCGCTGCTGCCTCACAGCGCCAGGGTCCGGGATTCGAATCTGGCCTAGGGTACTGTCTGTGTGGAGTTTGCATGTTCTCCTCGTGTTCGCGTGGGTTTTCTCCGGGTACTCCGGTTTCCTTCCAAAGTCCGATGTTATATGAAATTCTTCAGGGTGTAGCCTTGCGCTCTGTGTATGCCGGGTTAGGCTCCGGGTCACCGCGACCGTGTAAAGGAGTAAGCGGTTAATGATGATGAATGGACTTTATCTTTAACATGTAAAACCCATTTGATGCGCTAAAATGGACAGTGCTTCTTCAAATATTAAATTGCTTAGCGTGCTCTACTTTACACAAATGGCAAAGAAGAGGAGATAATAAACCTTGCTTAGAATGGGAAGTGTCTGGTTTTGAGAGGTTGGCGACGAGGCTGACCAGACCTCAATTGGCATGAACTAGGGGAACAGGATAAAAAATAAAAAAAAAATTCAGACTAGAAAAAAAAGAAAGCACAGACTTGATATGATGTCTATAAAATCATAAATATAAATGAATCCAAGTCACTACTTAAAATTTATCAAGTGGGCATAAATGGAAGCTGAGTAAAAGTTGGTTTAGAGCAGATGTTTTGAAGCAGTTTTTCACAATTGCCTGGGACAGCCTACCAGGTGAAGTACTAGCCTCGATGACACTAGGAACTTATGAAAAAGCAATTAGCTGTTCACATAGCCTCAGGTCGTGTCACAGTGGAGATCCAGTCCGGATCTGGGCACATCTGTGCGATGCAGGCGGGCTGGGATCCTATAACTGCCGCCGGGTACTCTGCAGGTAGTCCCGGCAGACCGGTTAGTAAGGAGGCCGTGCTCTCCGTGCTCTACAGCAGACGCAGCGCTCATTCTTTCTTACACCTATGGGGCGTATTTTCAAAGCGTTCACTCCAGTCTTTAAACTCCTGATTTTTCAGAGGTAAAACGCCTGATCATTTTACAAACGACGTCATTGTATATTCCAAGTCCTCATCAACACTCTCAATGTGTTTCGTTTATTTTTATTTTGTAACATTAACATTATTTTATTCCCCTTTAAAAAACATTCGAGAAGAGATGAAACCCTTTGAAAACGGGTCGTATGGCTTTGAGCTGCAAACTTTAGAACTCAGTAGGGCTATTGTGGGGAATCAATTGTAAACGTAAAGAAGATATATTTCTGTCAGTATTACATCAAAATAGAGTAAACTGTGTTGTTGTTTTTCTTTTTTTTTTTTATCAGACAGACACCTATGGAAACCTACTTACCGAAGCGTGCAATGCATTTGAAGATCAAACACGAAGTAGAGATTTATCAATTGATTTGTTAGATTCTACACAGTCTACCGTCCTTATATACATGTTTGGGCTGTTTATAATTATAAACGAAACGACACTATCGAAGCAACACGTGTTCCATCATTTGGTGCTTCTGAAACTTCCTTTATAACAGCTTCCCAAAAGCACAGCAAAGTGTAATAAAGCACTGTGAAGGCAAAGCATAAGCATTGTAGAGATGTATCTTATTAGTATTATTTATTTATTACCAGACGCCTTTATCCAGGGCGATTTACAATTGTTACAAGATATCACATTATTATTATTACATACAATTACATTATTTTTTACACATTATTTTTACATACAATTACCCATTTATATAGTGGGGTTTTTACTGGAGCAATCTAGGTAAAGTACCTTGCTGAAGGGCAGTGTCCCCCACCTGGGATCGAACCCACAACCCTAACCACTACTCCACATTGCTGCCTTATCTTAAAGCATATTTAAAAACATGGCAAATCGTGGTAAACTATGGTAAATGTTTAACCATGGGAAAAGCAACAAAAACTGCAAAATGTCAGTGGAAATGAGCTGTGGTAAACCTTTAGAAGTGGGTAACTGCATGGCTAGTGTTTAACCCTGTAATGTCCATTTCTGTACAATCCTTAGCCTCCTCTCTAGCAGGGTTTTTCATGTGCAGTACATTGTGTGTTGCTGGACCAGGGGTAACAAGCGTTTCGTACAAGTAGCCAAATCCAGTTGCATAATTTGTTTCTCATTTAAAAAAAAAAATCATTGGGCATTACAGGGTTAAATGCAAAGCCGGGCCTTTTGTCATAGTTAAGATTAGTTGTGCCTTCTTGATGTTTGGGACATGCTTTTGCGAGGTAGGGCTCGGTAGGTGTGTTGGGTCGGTGCCCCCAGCTCCTTTCTGGTTTTGTTTTAATAAGCTGCCTCAAGGCTTTAGATTCTTGATTCGATGGAATCGTGCAGTTTCGACTCGAAGAATGTCAAGGTGTCTCTGATCTTGTGAAGGAATGTGCTGAAATTCGGAGAGCAAGTCCGGGCAGACAGCGCAGTCACTTCGCCAGTACTTTCCTCGCAGATCGTACACGAGATCCCATTGCTGCAAGCCGCGACGACCACCAACACACAGGAATCATTCACAAAGTTCATCGGTGGTGTTTTTTTTTTTTTTTTTTGGTGGGTGGACAAAACTAGGGCCGTGTTTACATAACACATGCCACTGTGCTAAATTATCTTTTTATTTTTACTTTTAAATTCGCAGTTCTTGCAAGTTCTGAAATGTTAGCAGTTTATTTAAAAAACATTGTTTTAGTGTGCTACATGCTAAATAAATACACGTTTTTACTGAGCTGCTCAATTCACTTTCTACGTGCCTGATCTTTTTTACCGTTAAGAAATGCATTGTTGGCCAATTTCCCTTGAACCAAAAAACAGCACTTTATATGGTCTTGAATAGGATATATTGTTTAAAATAGTAAAAAAATATGGAAAGAATGTAACAAAACACATTTTTTCGTTTGCCGAAAATGTAATGATTACTGCTAGTACTATATATACTCCTCCCGTGAAGACACATTCAATTTACAAACTGTAAGCTATGTACCAAAACCTTCATAGCACATCTCACCGCACGCCTGTTTCTACCCTAACAAAGGATTAATTTATTTAAATAAAATATTATTTGATGGTTAATGACGTCTACAAAACGTATTTCCAAACAGTTCGGAAAAAAACGTTGGAGAAAAAAATTGACCGCATTATTTGTTGATGGTTTAGTAACTTCATTGCATTCCTTCCTTTGTTTACATATTATTTTTGATGAAATTATTATTTTAGTTTATGTGTTTCTTATTATTTTAGTTTATGTGTCTCTTATTATTTTAGTTTATGTGTCTCTTATTATTTTAGTTGATGTGTCTCTTATTATTTTAGTTTATGTGTCTCTTATTATTTTACGTTATATTTGAGTTGTAAACATTCCACGCGTGAATTTGTAAGTCCTGTGACTTTGTACCGAACGTGGCATTTGAAAGTACAGTACAAATGTAAATAAATAAAGGAACTGACACCAGCAACACCACCCTCCCCCAAAACACACAGCGACACACAAAAACTCATTTTACTCCTGAAATGTCTAATTTAATTTCTTTCTTTGTAAGCATGTATCGGGGTCTTGTTGCTACGGGCCCTCGGGTTCTGCCTGGAACTAATGGGCGCCGCTGATTGGCTGGAGGCGCTCGCCGGCCATGTGCCACTCTGTTGAGCGAGCTCGAGCCTGTCCTTGCCGAGCATCTTATTTGCATACAGCTGCGCGGCCGGGCGCCGAGCCTGCAGCCAGTCCAGCGGGCGCGAAAAAAAAAAAAAAAACTTCAATGCGTTTCAAGAAAAAAAGAGAAGAATGTACTGGCTTGCTATGGACAACCCCCCTCCCCTCCCATCTAAAATACTAGTGCTGAACAAAAGTATCGGGTGGAGAATGGAGCGTTGGAAGGTGCAAAGCTGCAATGCGATTAATTAGGATACAAGTGGCAGGTCCCAACACAGATTTGTATTGCACGGTCGTTTCCAATAGGCGCTTAGCAGATATTAGTAGTAGTAATAATAATAATAATAATAATAATAATATTTAAGAGACAATATATGTTCAGTTTCTTAAACTGTATTTAGTATTTGTATGCTTATAAAATGTTTATTTTATATTTTAAACGTTTTATTCGAAACTACACACACACACACACACACACACACACACACACACACACACACACACACACACACACACACACACACACACATATATATATATATATATATATATATATATATATATATATATATATATATATATATTCAGTAACAAAAAGTTTTTTAAAGTAACGTTATGGTTGTAGTTCAAAATCACAAAGTCAGGAAATGGGACGTTAAGGTTTGAATGCAACCTTAACTCACCCCTCTTATGCCTATGCATCGCATTAGATATGACGTCATACATGACATCAGTAATAACATCATAGAAGACTAAGAAGCACAGTTTGATCTTCATTCTCCATGGCACTGTTATAAAAACATTCCTTTCACTGAGTGAGATACATATTCAAATGCATTTGGTAAACCAATGGTCTTGGATAGATGTGTGGCAATGCCATATTGCATAGTGGCAAGTGTGCCTAGTTTTGCATTGGAAGTAACAGTAGTAATTATGCAACACCTATATCACGTCTATAGACAATAGTGCAAAGAGTGACCCGAGTGACAGTGAGCGCAATGAAAGTGTACTTGTTTTGTGTATGCTTGTGTCTACTTTGGCACATACGCCAAGAAGCATGATAGCTACAGTCCAGCACAGAGAATTTTTTTCCCCAGTGTAATGTCCATCTGGGTGGAGCATTTGTTATGTGATTAGTTATGTGAACATTCATGTTAAATTTAATTATAAAAACAAAGATATATTCCTCTAGACCAGGGGTGGGCAATTCCGATCCTGGAGGGCCGGTGTCCCTCCTGGCTTTCGTTCCAACTTTGCACTAAATTACTTAATTGGACCAATTATTACCAATTATTGTTCTAATTAAGTAATTTAGAGCACAGTTGGAACAAAAGCCAGGAGGGACACCGGCCCTCCAGGACCGGAATTGCCCACCCCTGCTCTAGACGATTAGATTTGACCTCTGACCTAAGCAAAGACACCTTTACATTGTCTTTTTTTTAACATATACTAATATCCAAGTATTATAAAAAAATAAAATATGTACTTCAGTGAGTTACAGGTTCTGTGACTCTGTAAACTAAAGGTCTCCTAGTTTATGATGACATCACAGACACTCTCCAAAGGATATTAGTTTGGTAATGTCCTTCTGGGCAGTGTTGGTAGAGAATTTATCATGTGAATAGTCATTGCTGATGTCATTACTGATGTCATATCTGATGCGTTGCATAGGCATTAGAGGGGTGAGTTAAGGTTGCGTGCAACCTTAACGTCCCATTTCCTGACTTTTGTGATTTTGAACTGCAACCTTAACGTTATTTTAAGAAAATTTTTGTTACTGAATTTCCAGTTTCTATGTACAGTACAATTTGATGCTTTGTTACGTTTGTGAAAAGCTTGAAATGTTAGCTATGATCAGCCATTTGGTGTGCATTTTGGGAGCTGTAGTTCAAACTGGAGAGCGCTCCTAAGTGATTGTATTGTTACAAGTCCAGTCAGAACTACACAAAAACGGTTACCAAATCGTACAACTTTTTAAACCCACCCATCCACAAAAGGCACTATAGACTACTTAGATGCAGTAACTTGCCAAATGGGAGTAGTAACTGTCCAGTAGTTTTTTACCTACAGGTGAATAATAAAAAATGCCTCCCGGCACCAAACTTACATGAAAAACCACCTGTTTTTAAAAAGTGCTGTAGCTCAAAAATTACCAGACAGAATAACACAAAACTTGTAGAAAAAATCAGACCTGAAATACAAAACGGCAGGCAGATTGATTGAACCCCACTTTTGGAGCTGCACAAAATAGGGGCTTATAATGGAAAGAACATTGCAACCTTAACTATGGCAGTACCACCGTCCTGCCATAATATATGCTTCATGCTAATGATAAGAACATAAGAACATAAAAACACAGGAGGCTGTGTGGTCCAGTGGTTAAAGAAAATGGCTTGTAATCAGGAGGTCCCTGATTCAAATTCTACCTCAGCCACTGACTCATTGTGTGACCCTAAGCAAGTCACTTAACCTCCTTGTGCTCTGTCTTTCGGGTGAGATGTAATTGTAAGTGACTCTGCAGCTGATGCATAGTTCACACACCCTAGTCTCTGTAAGTCGCCTTGGATAAAGGCGTCTGCTAAATAAACAAATAATAATAATATTAGCATAGTCTAGTTTACTTGAGTCAAAAATGACCTCTTTTAGACTTCATAGTTGATAAAGTGAATTTATATATGTATTTATTTTTTAAAAGACTGGTTCCATCACATACAATATCAAATACATACCCAGTGCCATCTTATAACTGTTATACAGCCACGCAGTATGTGCCATGCAGAGCAGGCCTGTAGTGCATATACAACCATTAAAACCATTTCATTTAAAGACCTTACACAAAGTGAGGTTACAGAATGAGCCCAAAGTTAAAATATACCCGTTTACACTTAGGGGTATGCCCTGTAAACACATGCTCCTTATCCACTCTACTGTTTATCGATACTCTTTTGTTCTGTTTTGTAGGCTGTACACAGCCTTCTTATCTTTGTTATGTAACTCTGAACCCGCTTTACCAGCAGTCATTGTCATTCTCTATCTGTATCCAAGGGCCCTCCTAGCAACCGTGTTTACAAAGGAACCAGCAGCACACACGCCATGCCACCCACCCAGCTTTGGAGCAGGTCATCGCTCATCCATTAGGCCAAAATTAAATTTACATTTTACAACCACGTCGTATATCACTCAGAAAAAACAGTTAGTTATCTGCAGAGGCTCTTTTATATAGCCCCTGCTAACTAGACCTAATTAGAAGTTTGTAAAACTGACTGCATTTTAGTGCAAAACACCTCCCAAAATACCTTATTTTTGTGGAATGGTTTTGCTATATAGTTTTAAGCCTATTGTCTTCATACGGTCCAAATGTTATAGTTTTTGTTAATTACATGTATGGCCTATGTAGAAACATAGGAAAACCAGTATATCAAAATCCTGTATGATTCAGCATAGCTAATATGATTGAGAAATGACAAATGAAATATCTGAGAAAACGTTATCTCATATGCCATTCAATAATAATTGAATGCATGCCTGCAGCTCTTTGTAGTATTTTAAAGTATTGAAACCTTAACAGTACAGTGAAGCATGTCTAATCCAGCCCCTCTACATACCGGCATTCTGTAGAATTTACCATCACTTTCAACCAAATCCCTATTGGATTGAATGGTACAAACCAATACAGCATGGTTTGTAAATCTTGTCTGCCTAAAACCAATGCAAATCTGACACTCTAGTTTGACTCTGGATCATGTTTTTTTTTTCTTTTCCAAGTTTAAAACAAGTATTTTAAAAAATTTAAAAAGCAAGACATGTATATAATCACATGTCCCATCGGTGCCATTATGAATTGTACAGTTGTTGAACAGCAATTCAAATGTCAAAACGCCCCTATAACAAGCTAATATTTGAAAGAAAAATTGTGCTTATCAAAGAGGCTGACGTTTACCAAAACAACACAAACAGAGTTAAGTGAAAAATTCTAAATCACAACAAACCGTCTGAGGCATTCTGAAAACAAAAGATGCCTATTTAAAGCAACATGGAGAAACCTGAATGCAGCAGAAAGTGCCTCAATCCCACATGCAGGCACCAGCAAGTGAACGCCCTTATATGGCAATGGTTTAAACAAGCCCATTTTTCAACCAAAACTTCCCACCAAAGCATTCAGATTTGCAAACTAGCTGAATATGGAACATTTCAAGGCTTCCAATGTAAGGCTAGAGGGTTGGCGGTCACGTTGTGCTGTGGGGCAGCAGTGTGGAGTAGTGGTTAGGGCTCTGGACTCTTGATCGGAGGGTAGTGGGTTCAATCCCGGGGGAGGGGGGGCTGCTGCTGCTGCTGCTGTATGCTTGAGCAAGGTACTTTATGTAGATTGCTCCAGTAAAAACCCAACACTATAAATGGGTAATGGTGAATAAAAAAAAATGTAATTGTAAGCAAAAATAATGTGATATCTTGTAACAATTGTCAGTCACCCTGGATAAGGGAATCTGCTAAGAAATAAATAATAATAATAAAGTCAGAAGACATTCCAGTGTGAATTTAGATAGTGTGTCTGACTTCAAAGTAAAACTGCCTGAACTGTGTGCAGGTTGTGACATTTTTAATTATGATGAAATTGGCCTTTGTTTTTTGACAAAACACCAGCTCAGAAAACTGATGAATATAAGGGAGGCAAAGGAGAGGCTTACAACTGAAAAGAACTACTGTAGACAACTACCGTACTTTGTGTGACTGGCTCTCAGTGCGGTGATCAAAATGATGCGCGCAAAGAAACATTGTGCAAAATGCTGGTTTTGCCATCTAAACAGCTTTGTACCGCTGGATCTGGGCATTGTTCACACTGTGAAGCTGCTTTACCCTAAGCATACGATCAGCCACTTGATTGCAAACAGAGCTGTCAAAGTCACAGTTCTGGGCGCCATCTAGTGGATTGAATGAGCATGGTCCCAGGTAAAACACTGCCATCACAATGTGCTTTGCTAAAGCTGGATTGGGGACAGACAGACAGGCAGTGAGATAATGAAACTGAACCCACTGATCTTAATGGGAATGAGACTCGCTGCCACAGCTCATTGAGCATGATGGAGTTCAGATCACTGATGAAAGTTTCCAATTGAGGAAACCTACGGGAATGACGGGAAGCAGCAGCTTTCAGCACAGCACCTGAATACAACCAGAGGCAGAGACAGACACTGAAGAAACTGGAGCTCCACCCGCATCACTCAGTGAGGCAGGTCATACACTCAAGGGTCCGAGGAAGACATTCTAGACACCAGTCCTGACGTCACATAGATATGCTGCAGCATGTTAATGGACTGACTGCAGTGATTGGAAAAAACATTGTGACAATTAAAGAAATACAATAAAACCTCACCTTTTATTAACAGTGCTGTTTTTTTTTAATGAAGGTTTATGGTCAAACTTTAATATGAAAGGCATTGTGGTGTAATGTATTTTTTTCTTTGGTGATAGAATGAGTTTGAATGCACTGTAGGTAAGGAACCTAAAAGTAAAATAAATAAAAGGAGCTGTTTTCAGATTACTGTACTGTACAGAATTTTTTTTACAACAAACTGCTCGGTGCAGCGCTGGGTGTTATTATGGTAATGAGGACCGGTTATGCTGATATTTTATACACAGTTAAACGCGCATTGGATTAAAAGTGTGTTTACAATGACTGTGAAATTACAGAAACGTTCCAGTTTTATTTGCTTAACCTGAAACGAACCAACTTCCATAATTTCCTTCCAGTAACATGATAAATGGCAGTGGTTGTTTTCCTAGATTATAATTGCCGTGTACATTATTTTCTACATAAAAGGCTCAAATGATCCGTTAAAAACCAAAGATAAACTTACCTAGGTTTGCTGATATTGATAAGCTACACTAACTTGAAGGTACTTAATTTTTTTTTTTTAATTAATTAATGTGCCGACTACACTGTCTTCTTCAGCTCTGCTTCTCTTTCTGTGGTAACTAAGCTCGAGGAAGGTTGAAGCCAGGCACTGCGCGCCAAAACAGCTAGCTCGCGCATGAAAACCGCGGTCTTTCTGTCCACCACTTACTATTAAACACGATATCTCTGTCTCAACCAATCAAAACGCTGGTTTCACGAAGACTCCTGAAGCCACACAGTGGGCTGAGAAGTGGCCATGCATCGCGACACCAGGAACAACTGAGGGGTCGTCAGCGCGGTTTTTAATATCTCCAAGAACGGTTGAATGTAATCATTTGCTTCATGTTTCTATTAAGATTTCCTCATAACACAAAAGCGGTTGTTTGTGTGCTGTGCTAAAGTTGTGGCAGCAATTATGTAAATTAATATGTGCTTTGTTTTTTGGTTACTCAGCGTAGCGACTCTCAGAATCGCTACACTAACGTGAACGTCACAAAACAAAGAACATTATATTTTACGACTTTAATAATTACATTCCCCTTGATGTCACTTTCTCTTTTATTTCTGTGGTAATTTGTGCGTGAAGGAGACAGTGACAGTCTGACAGCCTCTCCTTCGACTCTGTCCGAGCAATGACGGTGTGTGTACAGAAACATAGAAAGCTTGCGCAGACAAACCGTCATTTTGAGACAATTTTATATTTGGAGTAAGGGGGGGAGTTTGTGTAGCAGCTACAGGAATATAGAATGGTAATGTGCACCTCTTCATGGTGACCCACCCCCCAAACAAATGAAATAATCCGCTTGGACAGTTGTATTGGATTTACCGTTGTATCATGTATAAAGGGGTTTCGCAGCCTCACAAACAATAACAAACTTAATCTGCACAAACGTGACAATCCATTGCACGGCCGTGAGACTTTCAAAATTGTGAAAAACCTTGTGTTTCACGGGTAAACCTTGAGACTTGACATCCATGAGTACTACATGGTTTTGGTGTTTTCACACGTGCTGAGAAGTATTATGTAGTGTGTACCGCGGTAACTGTTTAGGAACGACTTTAGGGCTTATGGAGCCGGTTCTTCTTGCGGTTACTAAGGTAAGCCACTAGATGTCAGTCATAGCACATAAATGTGTGGTCTGCACTGGCGGGTGATTGGCCATTATAGCACCTCGTGGGTATACAACTGTGGGTGTATGGAGGCTGTCTGTCAATCCGACTTTTGTTTGTAGGTGTCATTTTAAAGTTTTGCATATATCAAGCGAACAATTTGTCTAATTGTAATGAAACCTCAGGACATTTAGCACAAGTTATTAAGAGTAAAGTAACAGAATCTGAGAATATATTATTATTATGTATTTCTTAGCAGACACCCTCATCCAGGGCAATTTACAATTGTTACAAGATATCACATTATTTTTACATACAATTACCCATTTATACAGTTGGGTTTTTACTGGAGCAATCTAGGTAAAGTACCTTGCTCAAGGTTTCAGCAGCAGCGTCCCCCACCTGGGATTGAACCCACACCCCTCTTGTCAAAGGTCCAGAGCCTTAACCACTACTCCTCACTGCTGCTATTTGTCAATTTCTTGTCTATCCGCCTATTCAGTTGTGATGAAATGTGTCCTGCACATACTTTAGCATGGCCAATTTAATAATGTGTATTTTCAATAATAATAATAATAATAATAATAATAATAATAATAATAATAATAATAATAATAAACACAATGACAGAATCTTCTTTTTTTATTGCACCAAAAAGAGAAGTTCCACTTTGTACATTCAATTTTTTTTAAAGAATATTTTCAGAAAGCTATGAAAAAACAAACAAACAAAACAATCATTATATTAACACGTCTTAAAAATAAAATGAAAACAAAAAAAATACAAACAATGAAAATATGTTATTTACAAACAATGAAATATTGCAATTATTTCCCCGCAGGGGGTAACACAGATACACAGAGAGTTCTGAGACATCGCTGGGCTGGCATTGAAAGTGTTAAAGCTGCTTACACAGCTGCAACAAAAACACTACACCTCAAATGATAAACCCTGTCAGAATGTGTACACTGTGTTTGCATAAAATAATGAAATACTTCCCTTCTTTGCACTAACATGATATACAGTATCGATACAGTATTGCACGGACAGCACAGTCACAATTATGGCTTGCAATGCTACACCACCAAAAAACAATTTAGGGGCATTCTAATTGTAAAGAGCAAGTAGCTTTGAATATCATTTGAATTACTTTTGTAGATCCACCTGACTGTTTTATGGTGTTTGCAACCATTCTGAGTGGTTCTGGGTTCTGTTGCTCAAGTATTGCGTTCTTATCATATTTCTCTAACCCTGCCTGTACCCGGATTAGAGCTGCTTTGAGCTTGTCTGGAGAATGCTAAGTGCCAGGACAGAACGGCCTTCCTCATTCCATTTCATTCCTGTCAGCTCTGTCAGGCCCACCACTCTATATAGCTGTAGGTGGAGAGTTGAAAGGTCACATTGTCACATAATAATACAGTACCATTGCATATGGTAATACAAATTGACTTCAGAACCTAAACGCTAGGCTATGTACATCGCTTAACAAGAACAAGGACTAAACTACTCACTAATCATACTATAAACTCAGCATCCATCTTGAGAAAAGTAGGATCAGAATTTTTCACAGTGTGATGCTTTTAATATATCTATTCATTATTATTATTATTTAAAACTATTACAAAAAATTCATACAGTATATTGCATAAGTGGAACATCTGGCATTCTTTGAGATACAATGTCAGATCGACAGGGTGAACTCCAAATTACACAGCTTAAAGAAGACGAGGAGCTTGCGCTAAAGAAAGTCATTCTGAGAACTGAGCTGTTAAGATGAAACACACTTTCCTTTCCGTACATTGTAATATAAACAGAATACCCTATGAGCGCTCATGGAGTGCTGTGGTTGTTTCACTCAGGTTAGCCACACACACACCCTGGGGCTCTCACCTGGGCTATTTCGTTACCCTGCGTGCATGAAGAAGCAACACTAAGCTTGGTTTTGTGTTGAGTAATTAAGCTCTGAGGCCCTGTGCGAGCAGTGTGGGCTGCATGCCCTCCTCACGGTGTTACTTATGAGACATATTCCCAGGGGTTGGTCCACTTGAGCAGGAATGAGTTCTCCTTTTAAAACTTTACACAGCCTGCCTCTGTCTTGTGTATCAGGCTGGGCTTTTTCTCTTGTACAGTAACAGACAGACATCACATCTCACACACACATAAACACACACACACACCTCTCCCCACTGCAGTTTAGATCCGGACGGAAGACTTGAAACTTGGAATCACAATCAGGGAGCTCTGCAGATCCCAGCATTGGAATTTCAGAGCTCAGCCCTCTGATTGGGTGTGACTCATGTCTGGCATCCAATCACAATACACAAATTCTGTAGGTGCACACCCCTTGCATTTTGCAGGCTCTGCAAAGACTAAAATGGGGTTTGAATTCAGACAGCTGTATATACGTTTTGTAACTCTTTTCTATATGATTTAATGAGGTATACCATCCTGTCTAGGTCCACATTTTTATTTAGCTCAGTATGGTTTCAGAGTGCCTTGGTTTCTGGTCATCATTTATCTCCGGGTATCATTTCTAATCCACATCCTCAATAACCGTTTATTTTCTATTACAAACTCCCATTATAACTCATAAGCAGAAACAACACTTTCAATCTGTTAAGAACGTTGCAAAGAAGACATAGGAACCTAAACATACAATCCGTTACCCTTCTGGTAAAAACCCTGAACGGAAACAGCAAGAATGATTGTTAAACAGGAAAGGCGTTTACTCTAGTCTTAAATGAACTTCTCTTTTTTGAAAGATGGAAATTCAAAAGTAATGTACAGCACTGAGAAACAAAAAAGGGAGATGCCTTGAATTACATTTAAATGTTTGATAATAGTTTTGTAAAGTCAGCAGGTGTTTATCTCCTTTCTACAGCGCCTGTGGGTCTGCTGTAGAAGCCACTCAGATCCGTGTTGTCCTCTGGCACTATGGGTCTGGTGGCTTTACTGTAGACCTGCAGCATGAAAAAAGACGGCTTGGCAGGACACATTTCGGAGGACACGTGTGTCTGCCGCCGTTTCGCGAGTCGGCACAGGAGTTGCAGTGGTGAACCGGAATAAAAATATTAATTGGGCATTCCAAATTGGGGAGAAAACCGGGGTAAAAATCATTGGTGATGACTAAATTTACAAAAAAAAAAAAAAAAATTACAGCTTTATTTTGTACAACTTATAATATCTCATAATACCTCTTATGGGTGCGTGGGAATAACCTACAAAGAACTCATAAAACATGTGTAAAGACTCATAAACCAGGGACACACACACAGTATCCTTAGTAAACATTTCTATGATACACCCTCTGATCTTTAATTGATTCATTTTTTGGGTCAACTGAAACTGGGTTTTTGACAGAGAACTCTGGATACGGCAGAAACAATAGACCACTGCTTGTTTTCTGAAGGCCAATCGCTTGAAAACCAACATGATATTCAGAACTGGTTTCATAACACTTCTAACTAACCAGCAGTACTGGAACTAAAAAGTTTCAAGTCTAACTAGAAAAGTTGGGATAAACAACTTAAAGCAAAGAATCGCTGCGTCAGATAATCTCTCATGCCTAACGGGAAACTCAGTGGGTTATTTTCAACGATCCAACACTTTGAATTGTTCACCCTGACAACAGGCCCTACACCCCGTAAATAAAGAAGGATATGGACAGCATGCACGCGGCGGGGTCCCAGGTGAAAGGTAACAGTTCGGAGGTCCTAGCAGGGCTTGTTGACGTTGCACAGCAGCTCTGTCACTTTGATGAGCCGCGCCACTGTGCACTGAGACTCCTCCTGCAGGCGCTGGTTGTTCTGTCTCAGGCTCTGGAGCTCCTCCTGCAGATTTGCTTTGTCCTCTTTCTCCTGAGCGAGCGCCCCGAACAATAAGCAAAGCGAATAACAACAAGGGGGTTAGTACACCGTGGCACTTCTGGGTACATGTTCTTTAGGAGGTACACCTTAGAGCTAAACTCCACTTACCAGCATCACCACCAACATTTTCCTATACCCACATATTATGGTTGTCATTATGTTTAGGTTTGCTCCTTTTCAGCATTTCATTTCACACAAAATACTGTAATGAATCACTCACCCTTTAGAGTAATTAGAGAAAGCTTCTTCACTGAAACATCATGAGACCTGTTAACTGTGCACCGGGCTGCAGGGGCTTTGCTGCTCAATGCCATCATTTTCAATTCATTCTTTGCTTCTGACCAGCAGCTGACCAAACACACCCAGGATATCCAAGCGAAATCCCAGCAAATGAAACGGGTGTCAATCAAACCCAACGCTTTCCTATTGTTGGCTTTGGATCCCAGTATCTCCACTAAATCACAGCTCAGCTCAACTGCTCAGAAAGGACTCATGAACAGAAAGTGCTGAAACCTGTTGTATCATTAACAGGGTTCATGGGGTTCCAATGAAGAACCCCAGTCAAACACTCTGAAAAGTGAGTGATTTTGTTGCAGTATTTTGTGAGCCCCTGATATAAATGTAAAAACTGGAGCAAGCCTAATTCTAATTTTTCATACCTATAAGTGAACAAAAAATTGCGCTTTTGTTGCACTTCTGAAACTTTGCAAATGCAACAACAAGCACTTTGACGAGCAACTCTCTAGTCTTCAATGTGACTTGTCATTGTCACTGCATTTATAAAGGTTATTTTAGTACTTCTAAATGTCATACTTATGGAGGTAATTCGCAGTAGGCAAGATTCACTGGACTAAGTTTATTAGCTCATAAAAGAGTGCTTAAGGTTTTTTTAATCCCTTTTCTTACCTCAGCAGTATTAACACTTATCCCTGTTTAGCATTTCTAGGCTCTTCACACTCCAGATGGAAGGGGGGGGGGGGTAGAGCTAGGTCCTGTTAATCCAATATTATTTTTTCTCTTTATCTGTCTTTACCTGTCTGTGAGTCTGGAAAACTGCCTTGGACTGAACAGACATCCTCAATACATTTAACTTATGTGACCTTTCAACTTGGCTGCCCCACCTCCTCACCCTCTATAGTTAGGTGCGGCTGAATAGAATGGAATGGGGAAGTCTGTTCAGGGCCTGGCAGTTAGGATTCTCCAGACAAAGCTCAAAGCAACTCGACCAGAATCAGTACCAAAATTAATAGAACGACAATTCGAATTGTGAATGATATTTTACGTAGCTATCAGTGCAGAAAGGGTATCAATGGCTCCTTGCTGGTATTTCAATGCTTTACTATTTCAATGATGTCGCTTAAAGGAACGCAGTCGACTTTGAAAACACACGTGTCACAGGAGACGCAGCGAATTGTTACGGGAAGGCGATCCAAAGTGTGAAGCTTTTGAGGTTGAGTTCTTGTTCATTTTTTCATGAGGCATTGAAAAGTGCAAAACAATCCCATCAGAAATCAAATACACATCAATGTGTGCATCTTTCATACAGCAAAAGATAAGATCGAAGAGGTTTTTCTGGAATCATTTTGCTGTGTACTTTTTGTTATATAATGTAAAGGGTAATGGATGCTAATTCCAACTCTACAGTATTTAACTATAACAACATACATGAAAAAAAGAAGCCTGGTTTCAGGTTTTTAAATGTCAGAGCAGCAGTATTAAGATCCACCAGACTCTGGATTATTAAAGTAGAGCCACTGACTGTCAGGAATGCAGTCGTTATCTTGTGCAGCTGCAGTCCATACAGTATGCATTCAGATCAGGAACGCAGTTTTTATCTTGTACAGCTGAAGTCCATACAGTATGCATTCAGATCAGGAACGCAGTCGTTATCTTGTGCAGCTCAGGGGTGAGCAATCTGAGCTACACTAAGGGCCACATATGGGGTCTTCGATCGCTGTTGAGGGCCACAGAACCCCTTGGCACAGTTTTGGATTTTGATACTAAATTTGCTAGAATACGAGACTGGCCTTTATTTAATCAAAATATGTTAAATGATCTCAATGCTTTAGCAATGTTCTATCCTCTCACATTTTTTTTAAATGTCTAGAAACTGAAACACATTTTCATAGACGTTACTGTTCCCTCCTATTGCAATTACTCAAATGCTGTTTTTTCAAATAGTGTTTTTTATATATAACTTTTGATAAGGCTGTGTTAAGGTGCTTTCTCCTTAGTTCAGGAGTGGCTCTTCAGTTCTAGTTGCCTGCCATAGACATGTGTAACACAGGCTAGATCAGTGTCTTATGTATTACTCTGTATTGCCAGCAAAAGGAAACTCAATCCAAAGTTGTACAGGTGTACATTAGATGGTGTACATTAGAGCTGGAGCTTACTAACTTAAAGGCTGATCTAGCCTGTGTTACATATGTCTGTGGCAGGCAACTAGAACTGAAGAGCAGCTCCTGGACTCATTGTCAAAACACCTTAAACACAGACTTATCAAAACATTTAAAAACAATATTATTTCATTTAATAATGATTGCAAACTCATTTTTTGTACCTACTCAAGCACCCCTGTATGGTGGACTTATATGTAGGGGCCACAGGTTGTCCCTTGGGGGCCACACACCACACTCATCCCTGATTCACCCTCATCAGTAATTACAAAATGATTTTCCGTGATCAATACTTTTATTGCTTTTTAAGAAGACAAACAGCATACAACAATATATAAGTAGAATTCTTTTTTTTTTTTAGAAATTGTTATTATTAATTACAATGTAATTACACAGGTAGCTGTGTAACTCAATGATGCCACTTAAAACAAATGGTTACCGAGTCTTCTAAAGTTGATGAGCAGGATGTCTGATCTTTAATCAGTGAGCTGGGATGCTTTCATTTCATTTGTGTTTTATCATTTTAATGTTTCGTTCAGGATGGCAGTCTCATAGTTTTCAAGAAACTTGAATTAAGTGACTGATAATGAACATTTGAAAACCAATTTTCTTACCTCTTGTAAGCATTATTATCCACTGAATCCTGGCACCCTAGCACTTCCTGCGTCAAATATACCTAATGTGACCAAAAGCCGTTGACAGAGAGAATCATAGAACACAGCTGTGAGCCAAAGATCTACAGGATGGGACGAGTGACACCCGAAAATGAATTCTGATATTAACCTGTCTATAGCCCCACACAAGGTCATGTTTCCTACTTTGCATCGATTTTTAACGTGATCTTTATACGTTACCATCTTTTAATATTAATCTCATAATGCTGACCAGCATCCTGAAGACTGAAGCTGTTTAAGATTGTGCTCACATTAACAAATGGATGCAAAGTAGACCTTGTGTGGACCTACACAGGACTGAATACACTGGGTAAAATAAGAATGTGGCAAACAGGCAAGTTAATTTCTGCAAATACCCCCTATGGTAGTGCCATTAAAGATGAAACAACTTCCAGAGGAAATACTGCATTTTTTGTCATCACTTTTTAGGTCAAATAGACCCTTGCCATTTTGAAGACAATATTTGAAGCCTATTGTCTATATCAGTGATACGATGAGACATTAAAATGAAGGCAAAAACGGTTGATTTTCATTGAAAACATTTTTATTGGACAATGTTGAACTGGCCTTTTTTGTATTCAGTGTTGTTATTATTATTATTATTATTATTATTATTATTATTATTATTATTTACCAGATCTCATTTTCGCATTCATTATAATCTAACGACAGAATGACCGGGCGAATCACTCCAAATATCAGCAAGCTGATGCAGGGTTTGATTTAAAGAAAGCTATTCCTCAGAGTCAAGCTGTTTAGGTTTAAACACACTTACTCTGCCATGAGTTGTACTTGTTATATAAACAGAATGCTCACAGAGTCCTGTGGTTATTTCACTCATCAGGACGATGGGAAAATCCTCCTTCAGATCATTAAAACAGACTCGCTTCATGTCCCCGTACCTTTCCCCTTAAGTATCCCAGTTATCTAAACTAATGTATTCCTTTTGTATAGATTCACTTTCTATATCAAGCATGTCTTCTCAATGTAACCAGTAACCTGCCCCCTGCAAGTCAGTAATATGACATAGAACTGTGCTATTTCTTACATCCACTAGGGGGCAGAGTATTGCAGGGAGACAGGTTCATGGTTATACTCTGGTGTACCAGCTGTACCTGAAGCGCCCAAGGGGGTGCTTTAAACTTCTGGATTAAAAAAGCCACCAGGATGTGATGACGGAAACAAATACAAAGTGATTCTAAACAACAGCAAGAAGAATATATTCTATGATAACTGCAATATTTCAGACCAATACCAAGTTCATTAGGGAAACAGGAGGCCAATCAGAAAAGGAGAATTATTCTGCTGTAGAGACGCCTTCTTCTAGTCTACAAGCCAGTAGCAAGACTGAGCATGGTTAGTATACAACCACACTGTCGAACACTAACCTGTTTTTATCAGTGTGCAATTTAAAAACTGCTATTAAGAGGTAAGGAAATGGATTTTAAAGGTAGGACAAACATGGCGTAGAAACGAAACAATTCTCTCACCCTCGTGCCATTCGCAGTGTTTGGTTTCTGTGTCTCATCCTGGAAATGTCTTTAAAGTTTGAGTTCAACAATCAATCATATTTTCTGAGCCATTACAATATGCTTCTAGTTAGGTCCCCACAAGGACTTGCTGCATCATCAGTGTGAGACTAAAAGCATGGTAGTTGGGCCATCACATGTAGGCAAAATGCCCATCATATCAACCCTTTCAAATACAAGTAAAATACAATGAAAAATGTCTGATTTTAAATGCAATACATACCTAATTCAGACATGTA
Organism: Acipenser oxyrinchus oxyrinchus; assembly: GCA_030684275.1. Classification (NCBI taxonomy): domain Eukaryota; kingdom Metazoa; phylum Chordata; class Actinopteri; order Acipenseriformes; family Acipenseridae; genus Acipenser; species Acipenser oxyrinchus. Next base: position 8,272,065 of record CM060279.1, on the reverse strand, counting down.
ACATTCATTTATTTATATATATATATATTTCTTAAGAAACTGGTTCCCTACCCTCTTGCCGGTAGTTAAGCAGGTCGGTAATCTCAATTAAATTCAGCACCTCCTTCATTATGGGACGTCCCATATGCTTTTGTTACTTCACAGTTTTGCAGAGCGGGGGCTCAGTTTCACTCTCACAGTGTCAGTTTCAGAGGCTGCTCAGCAGGTCTCCTCTGGATCTCAGTCCTACAATTCAAGCTGCAATAGCGCTGTATCACCAGGAGGGGGCAGTAATGCTCTTGTGGTTGAAAAAGTGAACATCCTCAGATGGCATCAGTAGGACTAGCTTCAAGTTGGTAGTTTTTTTAGGGCAGAATTGAACTGCCCACGATTCACAGTGTCCAAAAGCAGGAATCCATTTTATTGCAATCTACCAACTTTTAGTATCAAGGTTTTTTTTTAAGCTGTGTTGATTAGTGGCATACATATTACTCTTATCCATATATTACTATATACAAATATCTTATAAATATCTATATATACTGTATATATTATATATATCATATATTATATACTGTATATAGATGTTTTCCCATGCAGGGTAACTTATTTTTACTGTACATTTTACAACAATAAAGGAGTGCTAACTAAGGCTTTGAAATGTCTTATCTCTTATTGACATTATTTACATTATCAACAGTCCCTCTTTTAATGCACAAATACAACAGCTATAAAAACACTTCCTGGTAGAAGCCAGTGTTGTTTTTGAACTAAAATAAAAATAACAAGAAATTACACATTAAAGGGGGACAGCTATAATGAAACAGGAGGTATTTTAAAGCCACTCCTTTAATCAATATTAAGTAGTGAGATCGGTCGCCAAACCATGCTCAGTCTTACTTTTATGCTGTTCTTCTGGTAACAGGACAGCTGAAAACACTCAGTGGTGTTATCTCCAGCTTGATTTTTCCAGGGTGATATGTCTACCTGGTCCCAGCGGCCCCATCAGTTTGTTTTTTGTGTTTTGCAGGGAGGGGGGTGAGGGCTGCCCTGCCCGGCTGCATCACTGTGTTTGCAGGCCGTTGTGTGAGTCAGGGGAGTGGGTGTGATTCTGCGTTGGGAGAGGCTGTACCTTTTGGAGGTCATCCTGCAGATGTTTGAGCATGGCTTCCAGTTGACACACTTTGTCTTTTAGATTGCCCGGAGAATCCCTGAGAGGACACGGGAGAGAGAGAGAGATGTCACAGGAGATACAACCACACCATCACATCAACCATACCATCACATCAACCATAGCATCACATCAACCATACCATCACATCAGCCATGCCATCACATCAGCCATACCATCACATCAACCATACCATCACATCAGCCATACCATCACATCAACCATACCATCACATCGGCCATACCATCACATCAACCATAGCATCACATTTGCAGGGTGTTCCTCTCGTTTGGGACACACACAGTTTTCTAAATATGCGGGATCCTAGTTATGCAGAATTCTGTAACTTATCCATAGCTGTTTAACTCTCAATAGATTTAAAAATACAAAGAGAAATGCCAAATGTTTTGACTTGAAGTTTTCTACCTTGAGTTATATAATAAAGGAACCTGCACTCCACTGACTGTATGACACTCTGAACAACATGCAGCTGTGCCTTTACCAGGGGAGACCTCTGGGACCCCTGCTCTCCCCTGACCGTATGACTCTCCCTACACACCAAGCAGCCGTGCCTTTACCAGGGGAGACCCTCAGGGACCCCTCTGCTCCCCTGACTATATGACACCCTACACTCCAGGGAGCCGTGCCTTTACCAGGGGAGACTCTCAGGGACCCCACTGCTCCCCTGACTATATGACACCCTGCACTGGATGAGGTCGAAACTTTACCAGGGGAGACATTTGGAGACCCTTTGCCTTAACCTTGTGCCTATGACGAGAGGTCTCATAATTTTCTCTCCTTATGTGCCAATGACAAGAAGTCTTGTTGTATGTTATTAAACATGAAGGTTGTAACAGTGTGAAAATACACGGCCTGTACCTGGGGTCCTGTTTTCATTTGGAGTTTGAAATCTCGTAAGATGTTGCAGTCAAGCGGGCTTAACCCTATGCTGCCGGAGCGCTTTAAAATCGATCGTATAGTATCGATGACCTTTCATGTCATATCTCAGCCATCCAATCACCAATCTTTTTTTTTTTTGCGCGTGTCATAGCCATGACTACGGGCCATGTCCATATAATTGGTTTAGGATGGGTGGGACATACAATATTATAATTACGAGGATACATCACAGACACCGCCATTTTAGCTGAGTTCACTGCAGATTCATCTAGACACTCGTCAATTTAAAACATGTCTCCAGGTGTGCTGATCTACAACTCATTTGAAAGGCAAGCACTTGGATCAACTAGCCGTTTTGTTATTTTTAAATTTTTTAAAAATTTTATATCCGCTTTTAAAAAAAAAACTTTTGTAATGATTTTTTTTGTTTATCTGTGTGTGTGTGCATGCAGGGCAGGGCAGGGCAGAAGATGACTTTACATAAATAGAGACAAGACTAACTACTGTACCAGCATCTGATCATTTATCATTATTTTTATTGTTATTTTTAATTATATACGTATTTATTGTTTTCCTTTTTTGAAAATGTTTCTCCTCAGGAAGTGGACAGAGGCAAAACTAAATACATGCATCTGATGCCTATCTGTCGGGTCATTTTTGCTATTATAAGCTATGTATTTTATTATTATTATAGTTTACTTTTTCTATGTTTTCTTTGTTTCTGTGTGTGTCTGTAAAAGGATGGAAAGGCATTAGTTAGCTGTAGTCATTATTATTATTATTATTATTATTATTATTATTATTATTATTATTATTATTATGCAATGTATTTTATTATTGTCAGTTTACTTTTTGTTTCTATGTCTGCGTGTGTGTGAAAGGATGAAGAGTAATTATTTAGCTGTAGTAGTTATTATTATTATTATTATTATTATTATTATTATTATTATTATTATTATTATTATTATTATTATTAAGGTATGTATTTTATTATAATTATCATTAGTTTACTTTTTCTTTGTTTCTGTGGGTGATTTATTTATTCTAGTTTTGAAAATAAAAATCTTGCTATCAAAGATTTGTCAAGTTGTAATGCTTCTTTTTTAATAAAAAAATAGAATTATTCAACTTCTTGTGTGGCATTTCTTTATTTTTGTCACCTCTGTACTCATAAATACATATACTTTTATCATAAACAGGGTAATACTGTTTCTAGTCTCAGTTTTTGGAAAGTCTTAGAGCTGGTAAAATACCATGCATTGTAAAACCTTGTGTATCTTTGCAACTGTACAAAATATTTAATTTCTGATTTCTGATTTGAAATCCTTGGAAAGTTTTTTCTATATAATTTGGAAAGTTTTGGTCGAAATTGGCCAGATCTTTCATTATTTAATTGACATCCGCTGGAAGAAAGTCCTGCAATGGAATGGATTGGAAGGGCCACGGTTGCCTTCCCCTGCTCTAGATGATAGAAGAGAAGGACTTCTGTTCACAGGATAATGCCGTGCTCTTACCCTTCTTTCTTGTCCATTGTTTTCATGTCTTCTTGTGATGTCACAGACATGTCACTGCTAGACTGAGCTCCGTCTCCAGCTTTCCGATCTAAGAGGCAAGAGAAGCCAGTCATTGCTGTCCCTCACTGGAGAAGCCAGCCATCGCTATCCCTCACTGGAGAAGCCAGGCATCGCTGTCCCTCACTGGAGAAGCCAGCCATCGCTGTCCCTCATTAGAGAAGCCATCGCTGTCCCTCACTAGACCAGCCATCGCTGTCCCTCACTAGAGAAGCCAGCCATCGCTGTCCCTCACTAGAGAAGCCAGCCATCACTGTCCCTCATTAGAGAAGCCATCGCTGTCCCTCACTAGACCAGATATCGCTGTCCCTCACTAGAGAAGCCAGTCATTGCTGTCCCTCACTAGAGAAGCCAGTCATCGCTGTCCCTCACTAGAGAAGCCAGTCATCACTGTCCCTCACTGGAGAAGCCAGTCATCGCTGTCCCTCATTAGAGAAACCATCGCTGTCCCTCACTAGAGAAGCCAGCCATCGCTGTCCCTCACTAGATAAGCCAGCCATCACTGTCCCTCATTAGAGAAGCCATCGCTGTCCCTCACTAGACCAGCCATCGCTGTCCCTCACTAGAGAAGCCATCCATCGCTGTCCCTCACTAGACCAGCCATCGCTGTCCCTCACTAGAGAAGCCAGCCATCGCTGTCCCTCACTAGAGAAGCCAGTCATCGCTGCCCCTCACTAGACCAGCCATCCCTGTCCCTCACTAGAGAAGCCAGCCATCGCTGTCCCTCACTAGAGAAGCCAGCCATCGCTGTCCCTCACTAGAGAAGCCAGTCATCGCTGTCCCTCGCCATCTGATGTAATTTACTGTAAATAGAATATTGTATTTTGTGACCTTAAAATTAGCTATAATGTTTCATTATTCTTATTTAACCATATATTACAAACAATATATTATAGGGTGCTGTACAAAACAAGCTGGTATTCACTCCACATGAGAAAAGTGGATGAAAGTCAGCTAGTATCTCACACAGTGCCCTCCACTTGTGTTTTCTACTATTATAACAACCTTGACTTGCATAAAGAAGGAAACACATTGAGTGAAATAGCTTGCATTACTCGATTTTAATGATGTGGTATCTGAAGCATAATCAACAAGTACAGAAAAAACATCATCTGTAAAGGACAAACCCAGGACTGGAAGACCCGAAAAGCTGTCTAACAAGGATGAGTGATACTTGAAGATAATATCCTTAAGGAATAGAAAGAAGACAAGCGTTGAATTGACAACAGAACTGGCAGAAGGCACAGGTGTCATCCATCAAATCAACAGTACGAAGGTCACTCTTGAAATCAGGACTTAAAGGATGTGTTGCAGCAGTGTGGAGTAGTGGTCAGGGCTCTGGACTCTTGACCGGAGGGTTGTGGGTTCAATCCCAGGTGGGGGACACTGCTGCTGTTCCCTTGAGCAAGGTACTTTACCTAGATTGCTCCAGTAAAAACCCAACTGTATAAATGGGTAATTGTATGTACAAATAATGTGATATCTTGTGCCCTGGATAAGGGTGTCTGCTAAGAAATAAATAATAATAATAAAGTAAGAATACCTCTTTTAAGAAAGGGGAACAAGACTATGCACAAGAACACAGAAATTGGACTATGGAACAATGGTCAAAGATGCTTCGGACTGTTGATGGATGGACAACGACACCTGTGCCTTCTGCCAGTTCTGTTGTCAATTCAACGCTTGTCTTCTTTCTATTCCTTAAGGATATTATCTTCAAGTATTGCTCATCCTTGTTAGACAGCTTTTTGGGTCTTCCAGTCCTGGGTTTGTCAATTACAGATGATTTTTCTCTGTACTTGTTGATTATGCTTCGGATACCACACCTTGAAAATGAAGTGATGCAAGCTATTTCACTCAATGTGTTTCCTTTTTTATGCAAGTCAAGGCTGTTATAATAGTAGAAAACACTAGTGGAGGCTTTGAGTAAATTGTTGATGCTCATAAAGACTTTTGTACAGCAGTGTATAGACATGCATACATACATACAGTCAATATGCGTTAATAAGAATTTCAAGGGACCCGCAAAAAAAAAAAAAAAAGTATTATCAGTAATTTGTATTATCAGGAGTCTAAGACAAATCCATACTTAAGCTTGCACTGTAACCCTTTACAAGCTTACACTGTAACACATGTACACCTGCCAAATAAATAATAATAATAATAATAATAATAATAATAATAATAATAATAATAATTGTTATGGTAACACTGAAATCAAATTTCAATTACAGTACAAATGAAAAGTATGATACATTTAAAAGTACGGTGGAAGTAATTGCGTTCCCCTGAAAAATAAACGTTGTAAGGAGCGAGCCTGAACAGGATGTGAGTCCAAGAAGCCTACTGGCATGCCAGCCTCCTCACCCTCTCTCGACAGCGCCTCTAAGATGCGCCGACAAGCTGTCGCCAAGTCTGCGATCGACTGCCATTCCTCATCTGTAGGGTCAGGATTTTCAGAGAGAACTGAGGGGAAAGAAAATATGATCCTTAGAAAATCATACGATCCTTAGAAAATCAAAAAGTCATTACCCTGCACCTTAATAATAATGAGCACTAGTCTAAACACTCCATTCTCAGCTCTCCAGCGCTGTCATTACCCTGCACCTTAATAATAATGAGCACCGGTCTAAACACTGTCTGTAGTTGCTGAGGCAATATGTAAACACACCCTAGAAAAACGGAATTGCATTTTGTTTATTGGTCTGCAGTTACAACGATTGAGCAATACTTTCTGCTACCACTGGAGGGCACCATCAGCAATCTAATTTTGTTTGCTCACTAGATACACAGCAGGCTCAGCAGATTTTCATGGAAGGTCAAACTTGCTTAATATCACTCCTGTTAATGTCACTCTCCACTTATTATCATGTTACTTAGCCATATTGTTGATGCTGAATCACTGGATTCAAGTGGATGAGCCCCTCATAATTCTCAGCAATGAAGTTGTCTGTTTAACACCCTGTGGAATGAGATTGTTTGCTACATGGAGAAGGATTAGGCCAAAGGTCATTAGAATGAGCATTTTAATCACCATGTGGGGCAGCATAAGCTACACAGCTCTCCTTTAGCTCCACCCCTCCACCTGCACTGGAACCCTTTAGCTCCACCCCTCCAACTGCACTGGAACCCTTTAGCTCCACCCTCCACCTGCCCTGGAACCCTTTAGCTCCACCCCCTCCACCCGTCCTGGAACCCTTTAGCTCCACCCCTCCACCTGCACTGGAACCCTTTAGCTCCACCCCTCCAACTGCACTGGAACCCTTTAGCTCCACCCTCCACCTGCCCTGGAACCCTTTAGCTCCACCCCCTCCACCCGTCCTGGAACCCTTTAGCTCCACCCCTCCACCTGCACTGGAACCCTTTAGCTCCACCCTCCACCTGCCCTGGAACCCTTTAGCTCCACCCCCTCCACCCGTCCTGGAACCCTTTAGCTCCACCCCTCCACCTGCACTGGAACCCTTTAGCTTCACCCCTCCAACTGCACTGGAATCCTTTAGCTCCACCCTCCACCTGCTCTAGAACCCTTTGCTCCCCCCTTCACCTGCCCTTGAACCCCTTCCCCATCTCAGAAGTTGGTCCAGTTGAGCTGAAATGATCCTTTGAGTATTTTTTTTATTTACCAGCCTTGTCATTTGTTCATGTTTTCTCAGTTGCTGATAATCTCTCGAGCGCAGCAGGGTTTTAAATAAACAGTCATGAGCACCACATGCAGGGACTGAAAAGCTCCAGTGAAATAAGAAATCAGACTCAAAAAGGGTTAAGGGTTACTGTCGCAGTCCACTGCAATATTATTTCATATGCTGAATCAAAAATAAATGCATTTTTTTCATTGATGTATTTCAAATGGAATATATTTTAAATATTTTAAAGCAACTTTTGGATTTAAAATATATTTGTATATTTTACTACAAATTATAAATATATTTGTCACATTTTAAAAGTAAAAGGTAAAAATACATTTATATAAACCATAATGTGTGCTTATTATGTATTTCAGACATTTTGTATGGGTTAAAATGATCAGAATAGCTATGTTCTATGACTACCTAAAGCTACTTTATTTTTTATTTATAAAGTTTGGATATTTTCATTGCAAGGTTAACAAATGTGCCGTGTAATATTAAAATATACATTTTCAAATCCAACCAAATTGCCTTTTGTAATCTAAAACATACATATAATATATTCAATAGACAATTATATTGTACATTTATTTTTTGTTTATGAAATATATTATAAAATATGTTTACTAGACCGACTCAATTATAAATATCTAATGAAATGAAATATATCTGCTGGGTTCAGATATTGAGACAAACACTGCTTGAAATGAGGTGGCAAAAATGATGTGTTCGTGTTTATTCGTGTAACAGAATCTCTACATGACAATAAAAAGATGCAAAGGATACATGCATAAATGAGACTTGAAATAAATAACACCCATTCTACAGAAGAGTTTGTTTTTTTACTGTAATATAGTATGGAGTCAACTTTTGTTTTCCATTGGAAATGAAGGAATATCCATACATGTAAAACCCATATTGGTCTCATTACTAATTTCCCTTTCCCAAAGTACGGATCCTGCCTCTGGGAGTTTAGAAAGGATATGTTTTAAACATACAAGCCCTGTATTGCTTCATTCCTAAATAACCACGACCACAATGAATGAGCTGCTGCCTGAATGAATGAACAACGGCTCAGTGAATATTATTATCAGTTTGCCAGACTGGAAATCGTCACAGCTGTGATCTGGAGAAACTAGCTGTGCCTCCTCCCCCTCTCCCCCCTAGTCCCTGCAGGATTTGGAAATGAAACAGATGGGAGAGGTTGAGGCTTGTCTGCAAAAAAGCAGATATGCATCCATCTGTTATTTTATTTCACAAAAATAAGAACCCCTTTTGAATGATCCGCGAGGGCCGTCGGACAGGAGGCAGTTGCAATGCATTATGTATTTTCTTTGAATTCAATTTGTACAGTGATGCAAAAAAGTATTCAGACGCCCCCCTGCAGGATTGTGGTGCCTGGGGGCTGGGGGAGGACAGTGTGCTGTTTTATTCCACAGCCTCTTCGTTTGCTTATTAAATATCTTGCTATCCCTGAATAGACCATCTTCAAATCTGCAGACAATACAAATGTACAGCCAAGCCAGGCTTGGTGTGTCATCAGACATTTATCGCTTCATCAGTTGCTATAATAGATGGATCCAATAAACAGGCAATTTTTGTATCACCGTTGCTTAAAAATAACATTCCATAATTGTGGTTTGATTATTAAGACTTAATATTGTCATATTCGAATTAATACTAATTATAATTGAACTACTGGTACTGTATTATATGAAAACTATGGTCCCAGAACATGCTATTCATTTTTCAGATGCCGTCTAGAAGGAGTGTGTGAAAACACTGTCCAGTCATGTCAGGATTGTAGATGTGATTCTTCTGGCTTGTCTCATATCAGTTGGGCTTGAATTCCATAGGGAGGGTTTGGCAACTGAAAGATGATTTTAAGCAGCTTTTTGAATCCCCAGTAGACCAGCGCTCTGTGATCACTGGGTTTGGGAAGATCAGCTTGTAGATCGAAATAGGTAGAAATAATAACTTTAAAATCTATCCTAATATTCTTCCACCCCTCAAAATAAAATGGTGACGGCCAAGACTGGTACAATATATATATATAAAAATGGTGTGTATGATCATGCATATGGAATATATGACTTCATAATACATGATTCAGCATCAACATGGCTAGGTAACCCCTTCCATCCCCTCACCACTCTCTGTGTGAAGAAGAGTCTCCCACCCTCTGTCTGAAGTCATTTCATTTCCAACTGAGTGCATATAAAGAATTCAAACATTTGCGAAACATATGTTTTATAACTTGAAAATATATTCCTTTGTAAACATCCATTAACCTCTATATTTATATAAGCTGTCGACTGATCGAACAGTAAAGTTATTTGTGAAGTCATTGTGATGCGTGCTGTTTCTGATGTAATATATCAATTACATTTTGTAACATTAATATGTTGCTTAAAAAAATCCAAGCAGTTTTAAAATATAGTGCAAAACAGGGCCCCGGTCATCATCAAACACAGGATTTAGCAATATCATTTGGTGACACTTTACATTGTGTCTCTAATCACTGTGTATTTACAGAGTAGTTACAGTAAATGCATGTGTACTTATTCATAATTACAATGTTATTATGCATAGTTACAATGTACTGAATGTGTAAATCTTTTTGCATGATATAACCCTAATCCTAACCCTAACCCTATCCTTAACCCTAACTCTAAACCTAGCCCCTAATCCTAACCCTAACCCTATCCTTAACCCTAACTCTAAACCTAGCCCCTAATCCTAACCCTAACCCTATCATTAACCCTAACTCTAAACCTAGCCCCTAATCCTAACCCTAACCCTATCCTTAACCCTAACTCTAAACCTAGCCCCTAATCCTAACCCTAACCCTATCCTTAACCCTAACTCTAAACCTAGCCCCTAATCCTAACCCTAACCCTATCATTAACCCTAACTCTAAACCTAGCCCCTAATCCTAACCCTAACCCTATCCTTAACCCTAACTCTAAACCTAGCCCCTAATCCTAACCCTAACCCTATCCTTAACCCTAACTCTAAACCTAGCCCCTAATCCTAACCCTAACCCTATCCTTAACCCTAACTCTAAACCTAGCCCCTAATCCTAACCCTAACCCTATCCTTAACCCTAACTCTAAACCTAGCCCCTAACCCTTTTCTGATACAGTTGTGTACTTACATATATCGTGCCAAAACATTTACACATTCAGTACATTGTAACTATGCATAATAACATTGTAATGCTGTGTAGGTACACATGTCTTTACTATGTAACTACTATGCAAACACACAGTAATTAGAGACAGTCAGTGTAAAGTGTTACTATTTTCTTAAGTGCCGACGAGTCGACCTATTCACTATTTCTATTCCGATTCGTAGTCGTTCTATCCCTGCCTCATAGTAACACAAGCCAGCAGCTCTGAATACTGTACCTACACCACGCAGTCCTCTGCAGTTTAATTCCTCAGTCAGCCTACAGGGAGCGATAGCAATCTGTAGCCTGGCAGTGATGGCACTTCAACCCCCCTTTACTGTTGTATAAAGAGCAGTAGCGACACCTACTCTTCGTGATGGAGTTCTGGATGCTCAGGGCTCGCGAGCTCCTGTCCGCCCTGCTTGAGAAGCCCAGCGGGATTGTGAAACACTGGGGGTCACTGACAGAGGGATCCTCATCACCCAGGTCCAGTCCTGAAAACTGGAAAAGAGACAAGAAATAAAACACCAGCAATCACTCCATTACCATTTGAGCCTTTTAGGTAGAAAATACACGACAATCATAATGTAGGTCATCTCTGTATGTTACTGGAAGGACATTATGGAAGTAGGTTTGTTTTTATTCTGTTCAATTATTTTTTACTTTTTAAAACAAACCAAAAACTTACATTGACTTGTTTTTTTTCACTTTCTAATCTTAAAAGATAAATAAATAAACTGAGAATCAAGTGGTTTGTGGTTTGCTGTTTTCCGATTTTAAAAGGATTAAAATTAAAAGCGTGTTCCGCCTTGTGTATCTGTTTTCTGATATTGCTTGTTGCAATGAGTCAAATACAGTCAAGCCTGCTTAACAGAACTTCAGTAGGAACTGAGAATACACTGTGACAATAATGAGTGGAGTTGACATTGTCAGGAGCCCACCAATAACCTAACAAACCAAATCCATGTGCGAATTTAAACCAATTTAACAAGTTCTCTTCACTCCTCCTTACCTGTAGCATTCTTTTAAGCCACTTGTGAATTACTCATTCTGATACAGTCTATGTTAAATGTATTCATATAATTGTGCAATTTCTTATTTAACACAACATTCTCAACAACAGTTGTTAAGGGCAACTGCCCCTGACTAGCACTGCCCCTAACTAGCACTGCACCTGACTAGCACTGCCCCTAACTAGCACTGCACCTAACTAGCACTGCCCCTGACTAGCACTGCCCCTGACTAGCACTGCCCCTGACTAGCACTGCACCTAACTAGCACTGCACCTGACTAGCACTGCCCCTAACTAGCACTGCACCTAACTAGCACTGCCCCTGACTAGCACTGCCCCTAACTTGCACTGCCCCTGACTAGCACTGCACCTAACTAGCACTGCCCCAAACTAGCACTGCCCCTGACTATCACTGCCCCTAACTAGCACTGTCTCTAACTAGCACTGCCCCTAAATAGCACTGCCCCTGACTAGCACTGCCACTAACTAGCACTGCCCCTAACTAGCACTGCCACTAACTAGCACTGTCCCTAACTAGCACTGTCCCTAACTAGCACTGCCCCTAACTAGCACTGTCCCTAACTAGCACTGTCTCTAACTAGCACTGCCCCTAACTAGCACTGTCCCTAACTAGCACTGTCTCTAACTAGCACTGCCCCTAACTAGCACTGTACCTGACTAGCCCAGACTGGAGTTAATGGTAAAGTGCTGCACCTGGGTAAGGGTGTGTGGTCTGAATCACAGTTAGGAAGACATATTCAAAATAAAAAATAAAAAAGTTTAACTGGGAATGTATAATAAAACGATCAGTGTCACATCATTGAGCTGATTACAGGTACGATGCAGGACTGGGACGGATCTTAAGCGTATCTCTACATTGCCACAACCCACACTTATTGTAACAGTTTCCCAGAATGCACCAGATCACTCCACTTTCAGGCCCATGAGCTTTCATGTAAATCCAGCAGTTTAAGCAGCTATTTGCATGATTAATCGGTTTGGTCCGGCGGTCAGCTGGTCACTCTTACCTGCTTCTGAATCTCATCCTCCTCCTTTGCTGGGTTCCTGGGCTTGACCACAAGAATGAGGTCAGGAGTCGTGCCCACAAGCCCCGGGACATTCTCATACACAGAGTCTGACCTGCAGTCCAGCTGCACTCCCACATTGTCATAGACATGCCTGCTAGACACACAGAGGGGAGGTCAGTCAGGCTGGCAAAGGCAAAGGGTTCTTAATAGAATAGTGATCAGAGGGTGTGGCGATTCCTTGTGCACGAAACATCACAGCGAGACAGATCCATGTGTATATTGACAAGTTTCCATTACATATCATTCTCACTGATAGATTTCTTTAATCTTATATGGTTCTTTAAAGTGAAAATCCATGTGCTTCTAACCAAACCGCACGTGTCAATAGAAAGGCATGCTGGGTAAGATTGCTGGAATTATATAACTGGACTATGCAGATATTCAGATTCCCCGAGCAATTCCCTTTAACATGCTTTATATCGTCAGGTTTTAAAACTGTTAAAAACATGTTAATTGCAAAACAGATTCACAGCATTAAGCACCAATCAATAATGGCTGGCTCTTGGATGACAGAAAGTTAAATCCAACACAAGCATTGAATACGAGTCTCTGAAACTGCAGAATTATTCCTCAGGAGAGCCGAGTCTTAGTGAAGTGTTATTAGAAAATCTGAAGAAAATTCATTTTATAGCAAATGGATGAAACAAAGGAAAGAAAAATAATTACAGATGAAATATAAGAGAGGTTTTAATAGATTAGATCTGACTAGCTATTTTTATACTAATTCACACTGACATTGTCTTATTATAATTGATTAGTACTTCATAATGTGTGGACTGCAAAGCAAAAACCGAATTGCGTGCTTCTAACTGAACATGTTTTTACCTGACAACTTAATAAGAACAACTGGCTCTCAAATGACACAAGCGTTGAATACTGCAGAATTATTGGACATTCCTCATGAGAGTCGGGACTTAGTGAAGTGTTATTAGAAAATCAAATGAAAATTCATTTCATAGCAAACATTAAACAAAGGAAAGACAAATAATTACTGATCAAATATTAATATTTAATAGATTATGTTCTGACAAGCTAGTAGATCATTTTATACTAATTCACACTGACACTGTCTTATTATAAAAGTTTTGCATTATCCTAGAATTAACTAACTTTGCTTCATAAAGTTGAATGAAACCTGGTGAATAATATTACGTTAAAATATTGAATTACAGGGCTCCCGAGTGGCGCACCCGGTAAAGGCACTCCGCGTGGAGTGCAGGATGTGCCCTATAGCCTGGAGATTGCTGGTTCGAGTCCAGGTGGTGGCGCACAATTGGCAGAGCACCACCCAGATGGGGAGGACTTAGGTCGGCCAGGGTGTCCTCGGCTCACCGCGCACCAGCGACCCCTGTAGACTGGCCGGGTGCCTGCAGGCTTGCCTGTAAGCTGCCCAGAGCTGTGTGGTCCTCCGACGCTGTAGCTCTGGGTTGGCTGCATGGTGGGCCTGCAGAGTGAAAAGAAGCGGTCGGCTGACGGCACACGTTTCGGAGGGGTTGGCAGCGGTGAGCCAGGTTGAAATAAAAAAATAATTGGGTTTCCAAATTGGGGAGAAAATGAGAAAAAATAACTGCTAATTCCAAATTAAAAAAAATATATACAGTACTGTGCAAAAGTTTTAGGCAGGTGTGAAAAAATGCTGTAAAGTAAGAATGCTTTCAAAAATAGACATGTTAATAGATTATATTTATCAATTAACTTAATGCAAAGTGAGTGAACAGAAGAAAAATCTAAATCAAATCCATATTTGGTGTGACCACCCTTTGCCTTCAAAACAACATGAAGCATCAATTCTTCTAGGTACACTTGCACACAGTTTTTGAAGGAACTCGGCAGGTAGGTTGGCCCAAACATCTTGGAGAACTAACCACAGTTCTTCTGTGGATTTAGGCAGCCTCAGTTGCTTCTCTCTCTTCATGTAATCCCAGACAGACTCGATGATGTTGAGATCAGGGCTCTGTGGGGGCCATACCATCACTTCCAGGACTCCTTGTTCTTCTTTACGCTGAAGATAGTTCTTTATGACTTTCGCTGTATGTTTGGGGTCGTTGTCATGCTGCAGAATAAATCTGGGGCCAATCAGATGCCTCCCTGATGGTATTGCATGATGGATAAGTATCTGCCTGTACTTCTCAGCATTGAGGAGACCATTAATTCTGACCAAATCCCCAACTCCATTTGCAGAAATGCAGCCCCAAACTTGCAAGGAACCTCCACCATGCTTCACTGTTGCCTGTAGACACTCATTCGTATGCGCTCTCCAGCCCTTCGGCGAACAAACTGCCTTCTGCTACAGCCAAATATTTCAAATTTTGACTCATCAGTCCAGAGCACCTGCTGCTATTTTTCTGCACCCCAGTTCCTGTGTTTTCGTGCATAGTTGAGTCGCTTGGCCTTGTTTCCACGCCGGAGGTATGGCTTTTGGCCGCAAGTCTTCCATGAAGGCCACTTCTGACCAGACTTCTCCGGACAGTAGATGGGTGTACCAGGGTCCCACTGTTTTCTGCCAGTTCTAAGCTGATGGCACTGCTGGACATCTTCCGATTGCGAAGGGAAGTAAGCATGATGTGTCTTTCATCTGCTGCAGTAAGTTTCCTTGGCCGACCACTGCGTCACGGTCCTCAACGTTGCCCGTTTCTTTGTGCTTCTTCAAAAGAGCTTGGACAGCACATCTGTAAACCCCTGTCTGCCTTGAAATTTCTGCCTGGGAGAGACCTTGCTGATGCAGTATAACTACCTTGTGTCTTGTTGCTGTGCTCAGTCTTGCCATGGTGTATGACTTTTGACAGTAAACTGTCTTCAGCAACCTCACCTTATTAGCTGAGTTTGGCTGTTCCTCACCCAGTTTTATTCCTCCTACACAGCTGTTTCTGTTTCAGTTAATGATTGTGTTTCAACCTACATATTGAATTGATGATCATTAGCAACTGTTTGGTATAATTGTTTAATCATACACCTGACTATATGCCTACAAAATCCCTGACTTTGTGCAAGTGTACCTAGAAGAATTGATGCTGTTTTGAAGGCAAAGGGTTGTCACAGCAAATATGGATTTGATTTAGATTTTTCTTCTGCTCACTCACTTTGCATTTAGTTAATTGATAAATATAATCTATTAACATGTCTATTTTTGAAAGCATTCTTACTTTACAGCATTTTTTCACACCTGCCTAAAACTTTTGCACAGTACTGTATATTGAATTACATACCACTTTATAGTTTTCCATATACTTAACATAAAAGAAACATTTTTTTAAAAATTGACAAAATCTAACATGAAATGCTATACTAATATTATGGCTTCTGGTAGACTTTTGCGATATTATTTTATAGTTATATTAGATTACATGATGTTAAATGTGAGATCAAAATTATGTTCATATGTATATATTTTTTTTAATTAAACTCAATCAAAACCTTTGGCCATAGCTGTAGACTGCAAAGCAAAAACATAACTGTGTGTTTCTAAATGAACATGTTTTTTCTGTTTGAATTAATACCTGCTGACTTATAACATGTTAAAAGGAATAACTCAAAAACCTGAGTATCCGCACAGCCCTGATTGAAACCACACTTCGAACCCGGGCTGCTGCTCAACATACTTCCCATTGGCTTCTTCCAGGGCGGGACGTTTCTCCAGGGAGTAGCTGCGCACCAGGGGTGAGGGGAGGGGCACCACGATGGGACTGTCCTGCAGAGAGGAGGCTCGAAACAGGGGCAGGCTGGGAGGGCTGAGTAGAGGCACCTCTGTCCCGTCGCCCTCTCCCTCTCGCTGCTGTCCCAGGACCCTGCTCTCCTCCCCGTCCTCAGTCTTCCTCAGGACCCAGGCCTCCCAGCCCTCGGACTTGCGCTCAGTGTCCTGGATTGCTTTGAGGTAGAGCTCCGAGAAACTCCTGCACAGCAAAACAACACAGTGTTTGGTACAACCTTAAAGCTACAAACACATTGGGAAAGTCTCTCTGTACAGCTGTGTCACAAACCGTATTTCACAGGTTAACACAGACAATGACATCATGTAGCTTGTGATTATTAAATTCCAATAAACATTTGTGTTTAAAAGCATACATATAATATCTGAACCTAATGATAAATGGTAGGTCATCCATAACTATAAAACACTAAATGGTCGGTATTACTAAAAGAAACGCTCTAAAATTCTTTGATAACGTTTCGACTGGAATCAGTTCTTAGAAACGCTTGTCAAAATTGTAGTAAGTTTCTTCTTATACCACGTTTCCATCTGCACCTTGAATCCAACTCAATCTCATCTCGTTCCCAGTATCAAACTGGGGCAGCTTCCACCTGCAGTCTACAATCTGCAGCCGGACACACGACACACAAGTCAAACCGGTATGTGTCACATGATATTGTGTGATGTGATATTTTGCAATGTGATACTGTGTATTGTGATATTTTGTCACCCTGGATAAGGGCGTGTGCTAGGTGTGGCAGGAACAGGGTTAAAAGCCTCCCTGCCAAGTTGAATTGTTTAATTGTATTAGTTAATTGTTTGATTGTTTGATTGTTTTGGCAGTTGGCCTCGTTATTGCAAATTGAGGCCAGCTGCCAAGTATAAAAGGAGGGCAGCCAGTGTGCTCGGGGCTGCCTCTGTGTGAAGAGCCTGATGGTGCGTCCGATCCTGTGTTCACAGGTACTGGGTGAACTTTGTGCTTGTGTAGTTTATGTCAGGTTAACAGCTTAGCTGTCCTGCGAGTTAGTCAGGGAACCTGCATAAGTGTCTAGTGAGTGCTTGAAAGAGCTAGGTGTTTATTTTGTTTGTTTTGGTTATTATTTTGCTGTTTAAAATAAAAGTGCTGAGAGAAAGCGCTGAAAACAAGTTCCTGTGTGTGTCTGGGTCAGTTACGTGCTGGGAAAAGAACCCGAGAGAAGCAATATCTCTCACATAGGAAATAAATAATAATAATAATAATAATAATAATAATAATAATAATAATAATAATAATAATAATAATAATAATAACTTAACTGATAACTTAATTAATTAACCAACCTCTAATATTTCCTTGGCAGCTTATCTAGACTTCATTTTCTGCCTTATTTTTTATTTTTTTTACAGGTTTGAAGCCTGCCTCTCTTTCTCTAGTGTCCTTCACATTGGATGCTCATCAGGTCACTTCAGTGTGAGAGATGGAGTTCTGCCAGCCTGCAATCCTAACTGGGGCTGACAGACAGACAGACACACAGACAGGCAGGCAGGCAGGCAGACAGACAGGCAGGCAAGCAGACAGACAGACAGACAGACAGACAGACAGACAGACAGACAGACAGACAGACAGACACGCAGGCAGAGTCCCAATTGAAATGGATTGGATCTCTACTGGATTTGAAATCCAGTGGCAGATGGGAACATGACTTTAGTAATACTTTAACTTCAGAATGATTTGCCTCATTCTAGAACACTTTGTCTAGAATGGGTTGGGTCTAGAACGGGATGGTCTAACCTGCGTGGCTTCCCATTCTCATCCGGAGGGATGACGGTGACGTGCACTTTCACAGCATTGTGGAGGAGCTCGCTTCTCTCCGCGGGGGTGAGGGACAGGTAGAGCTCGCCACAGAGTCGCACCAGCCTGGCTCCTGTCTGCAGACCCCCGTTCTCTGCATAGCTGAACCGCTCCACCTCGGTCACAAAGCCCTCGTCGTTCACTGTGAACCCCACGTGACCCACGCTGTTCCGCAACGGAGTCACCTGACGCGTTTCACACCCACACGTCACAAACTGAGGAGGGGAGAAATGACATCACATGACAAACATGATCTCAGTATTAGACATGTAGAAATCAGAACCATTCATTAAACCATTATTTAAAAATCTGGACACGAGAAAAACATATGAATTGAAATATGTTCATTTCGAAAGAAATATTTAGAAGCAGTACAATCTAAAAGCTGTTTTGCTGCTCCAGTTTAAACGTTGGAATTGTATTCTGATTGATTGTGCGTCTGTCTTAAAAACAGGTTAGAGGTGATTTTCCTGGATACATAGAATAGGGTTCTTTCATCTCAAAAGGACCAAGGGGTCAATTGCACACGATTGAGAAGTAGGGTCGGAAAACAATATTTAATCATTGTGAGAGTTTCAATCATTTGTTTAGTCTTGAGCATGTATTGCAGTGAAAGTGATTGAGAGAGAGAGAGAGAGAGAGAGAGAGAACTAGGGAGGAAGTAAGACACAATTAACGATTCAAAGCATGATTGAAGGTTACCATGATCACTGCGATAGCTGCTGAGAGCTAATAGGAAATGTTATTATCGTGCAACCCTCTTGAGATGCACTCGTATTCTTGTTGTTGAAAACTCCTGAATCATTCCCAATTCTGGCTCGGTCGGTGGACTTGATCCGATGCTAAAGTAAACTATTCAATCAGCCTTCCAGAGTAATCAAGGAACCCAAGGAATACCAGGAGAACACGCCCCACACCGGGGCAATGCCTAATCCAACTGGGGAGACAGACAGGTCCTAATAAAGTGGCCAGGCAGTGTACAACTATGGCCATAAGTTTTGCATCACCCTCTATATAGAATGAACTCATTTTGCTTCATAAAGTGGAATGAAACCTGCTGACTAATGTTACGTTAACATATTGAATTACACACCATATACTTAACGAAAAACTTACAAAAATGGAAAAATTTAACATGAAATACTGTTCAAATATTATGGCTTCTGGTAGACTTTTGCAATATCATTTTGTAGTTTCTTTGATTACATGATGTTAAATAAAAGCTCTAAATGATATTAAATAAAAGCTCTACATTATATATATATATATATATATATATATATATATATATATATATATATATATATATATATATATATATATATATAGACAGAAGACATAGTATTTAATTTATCAAGTAAAACCTTAACCACATCCCAAAAAGCAGTACTGAGTAAAGGACTTAAGTTTATACCGACTAAAAGATACATCGATAAAGATAAACTGGCCACTGAATTGAAGGAGTGGGAGAGACGCATGAGATTAGCGGAATATTTTTTCAATGAAAATATCTCAGATTCAGAGGGTAATTATGAGCATGGGATTAAAGTCAATAGTACAAGCACATGGACTCCTCCGAATGGAAGAGACAAATGGTTAGATATGTATATTGAAGTAGTTAAACAAGAAATAATAGTAAGACTAAAGAAAAGATGTAAACTTAATCTAACCAATATTGAAGAACAAGCTATGACTGAGTTGTTAAATGATGATGATATAATGATAAGACCAGCAGATAAAGGCTCAGGAATAGTGATAATGAACACAGATGACTATATGAAATCTGTAGAATGTGAATTAAATAATACAGATACATATGAAGAAGTTAAAAGCAATAAGATCAATAAATCGGCAAAAGAGGTTAAGGAAATTATGGAGAGACTATACAATAAAGGAATTATATCAAAAGAATTAAAAAATACATGCAGCCACATAATGCAAGAACAGGCCTAGCAAGAGGAAATCCTAAAATGCACAAAGAAAATCACCCGATGCTGAATGATAGTCAGTACAATTGATAATCCAACACACATAATAGCTGAAATAGCAGAAAAACAACTTAGGTCGCACGTTGAGAAATTACCAAGCTATGTTAAGGATACAACACAATTTTTAAAAGACTTGAATCAATAAAACACAACCTTCCAGAGAATACAATTTTATTTTGCATGGATGTAAAATCCTTGTACCCAAGTGTCCCTCGTAAAGAAACTTTAGAAGCTTGTCAAAAAGCACTAGATAATAGACTAGATAAATCAATACCAACAGCAGAAGTACTGAACATGATCGACGTAGTTTTAGAAAACAGTTATTTTACATTTGTTGATAAGAATTACAAACAAAACGATGGTACAGCAATAGGATCTAAATTAGGAATGCATTTTGCCAGTACATACATGGGAACATGGGAAGAACAATTACTTAGAAAATCGGAAAGAGAACCTTTAGAATACATTTGGTTTGTAGATGATATTTTTGGGGTTTGGACACATGGAGAAGAGTCTCTCTTCCAGTTTCATAAAATAGCAAATGAAATACACAGTAATATTAAGGTGGACCTTCGATGGTCAAGGAAAGAAATAGAATTTTTAGATACCATAGTAAAACTTGAAGAAGGTTCAATTGAGACTGACCTCTTCTGTAAACCTACTGATATGCACCAGTATTTACACATGTCCTCTGCACATCCGATACACACTAAAAGGGCAATCCCAAAGGGTCTAGGAATAAGAATACGAAGAATATGCTCAAAAGAAAGTGACTATGTAAAACAAAGAAATGTATTAAAAACAAATCTTAAAAAAAGAGGATACAAAGAAAGAATTATAGAGACGGAGTTAAGAAAAGTGGATAAACTAAAAAGAGATGATCTACTAGATTATAAAACTAGAGATAAAAAGGTCAAAAGAGTCCCATTAATAATGACTTACTCTAAACTTTTGCCCAATATTTCTAAGATAGTTTGGAAACACTTGCGGATTCTACATAATTCAGAAACATTAAAAAAAGTATTTCTTAAGGCCCCAGTTGTAGCATTCAAAAGAGAAGCTAATTTAGGTGATATTTTAGTTCACAGTAAACATAAAAGAATAATTGACAAAATAGGTTCTACTGAACATGTGCACCAGTAGATGTAAAGTGTGTAAATACATAGATAAAAGTAAAAATATAATTAAACATAAGAACACCACATATCCACTAAAACTAATACCTACTGTAAAAATAGCAATGTTGTTTATGGAATAGCCTGTGAAAAATGTGATGAAATCAAATATGTTGGAGAGACTGGAACTACTTTATATAAACGAATTCAGAACCACCTTTCATTAATTAGAAATAAAAAAATGAATGAACCAATAGTACAGCACTTCACCAGTCAAGGACATGACATAAATGATGTAAAGTTTGTAGTATTAGAACAGCTAAAATTAGACAATGCGACATATAGAAGAATAAAAGAAAGTAAATGGATAAATAGACTGAATACAATTATGCCAGGGACTCAACAGAAAAGAATGAACTAATTAACTTCAATAGATATATAACATTTAAATAAATAAACAAAGTTTGTTCAAAAGTTGTGCATGCTGATGCGCTGGGGAGGCCAAATCTAGACTGATCCTCAGAGCCAGCATTGCATGATATAATAAAAATATAAATTTATGTAAAGTAATGTTTATTAGAATTAATACAGATTCTAAGATAGAATTAAAATGATGTCACAATATATAGAACAGCATTACATCATGTAAGAATAAATCATAGATTTGAATGTAAACAACAACAAGTAGTTGTCATGCCGTCAAAAACCTATAAATACCTCCAATGTTTTGATTCAAACACAGGCTCCCTTGAGAAAGATATGTGCAACATATCGAAACGTTGGGCAGCTGGCTCTTTGAGCTATATATATATATATATATATATATATATATATATATATATATATATATATATATATATATATATATATATATATATATATTATATCTCAATCCTAAAATTGTAGGTGATACAAAACATTTTGGCCTGAGCTGTACACTCAGATAAGAGAAGTCTGGAAGGAAGTTGTCTAATTGCTATCACATCAGAGTTAAACTTTGCACTTCCTTGTTTTAGGGTTCCTTCTCTTTAATAGGAAACTAAAATAATCAATTTCAAACACAAAACAGAAATACTGTGTGGATTGCCTGCACAATGAAAACCAGCCTGTGAAACTCAATCTCATCTCCATCCAATTTAAACTGGGGCTGCAGCCGGTTCAATCTGCAGTCTATAATATAACTCACAGCATTCAATATTCTCCTGACAGTATAATATAACTCACAGTCTTCAACATGCCCCTGACAGGATAATAACTCACAGCCTGTGTGTTCTACATGTCTGTTTCTGCACTCAGAGATTTTAAACACACTTCTCTCTCTTGTCCAAAGTTGGCTCAACAATAAACAATAAATACGTTACTCTGAAAGGTGAGTGATTTATTACAGTATTTAGCTCCTGAAAAACAAACGCTTTACCAAAAGACCTCCCCTACTTAATCTAATACCCCCTTTCTCTATTTCCATCTTTCTTTTACTTTCCAGAAGTCACTTTTATAAAAATGGGGAACCTTTCCCCCATCCTCATATTTCCCACGTCTTCACACCTCTAACCCACACCCGATCGTGCAGCATCAATAGACCGAATCATTGAAGAAAGCACGAGCTGAAATGTTTGTCTACTTATATTCTTGCACTTTTACCCTTGTAATAAATCGGCATCTCAGCCCTCTGAATTGAATGGAAAAGCATGGGATGGACGGGAGCCGTACACCACTGATCTAGAGAGCCAGCTCTGCAGTGGAGAGGTGATGTCAGTGTTATTAACTCATCAGCATCTAGGAGGAGATCCATTACACTCTCCCACCCGCTTCATCGAACCGCGTCCTCGCGTGGAAACACAAGTCCACCGAGGCTCAGGGAGTTTCAACACCGCGCTCGTAACCACGACAACTCGACACCCCCAGGATCTGCAGCGAATCACATGTCTCCCAAGCCAGCCTACTTGAGTCCACGTTTGGGTCATTGTATTCAATACCATTCATAATTTACAATTGATATTCATTTTTGTATTTAATAAGATCAAAAATAAAAGCACACCTTCTGCCACCTTGTAACCCTCCCAGAAAACAACAAAATAAACCACACAAAAGAAGAAAACGAGGCTAAGAAAAATAACGAAAATCAAGCATTGCAAAGACACGTGAAAAATGGAGTGTAGAAAACACAGAGAAATAACAGCAGCAACACGTAAGGCTTCCTAGTACTGCTCTTGCTGGTCTGATTCACTCTGTATCGTTGTCTGAACAGTCGTCACATCCTGGGGACCCTCACAAGTGTAAAAGACCCCCTGTGGCTTCAAAAGACTGTGACCAAAAACCTGCCTCTAGTCCAATCTGGTATCACTTTACCGCTAACACTTTCCATGAAGTGACTCTAATTACTGTGTATTTACATTGTAGTTACTTAGCAAATACATGTGTACTCACAATGTTATTATGCATAGTTACAATGATATAACCTTAACCCTAACCCTAACCATTTTCTGATACAATTGTGTACTTCGATATATAAAGATTGTAACTATGCATAATAACATTGTAATCATGTGTAAGTACACATGTATTTACTATGCAACTACTATGTAAATACATAGCAATTAGAGACATTTAATGTACAGTACTGTGCAAAAGTTTTAGGCAGGTGTGAAAAAATGCTGTAAAGTAAGAATGCTTTCAAAAATAGACATGTTAATAGTTTATATTTATCAATTAACAAAATGCAAAGTGAGTGAACAGAAGAAAAATCTACATCAAATCCATATTTGGTGTGACCACCCTTTGCCTTCAAAACAGCATCAATTCTTCTAGGTACACTTGCACACAGTTTTTGAAGGAACTCGGCAGGTAGGTTGGCCCAAACATCTTGGAGAACTAACCACAGTTCTTCTGTGGATTTAGGCAGCCTCAGTTGCTTCTCTCTCTTCATGTAATCCCAGACAGACTCGATGATGTTGAGATCAGGGCTCTGTGGGGGCCACACCATCACTTCCAGGACTCCTTGTTCTTCTTTAGGCTGAAGATAGTTCTTAATGACTTTCGCTGTATGTTTGGGGTCGTTGTCATGCTGCAGAATAAATTTGGGGCCAATCAGATGCCTCCCTGATGGTATTGCATGATGGACAAGTATCTGCCTGTACTTCTCAGCATTGAGGAGACCATTAATTCTGACCAAATCTCCAACTCCATTTGCAGAAATGCAGCCCCAAACTTGCAAGGTACCTCCACCATGCTTCACTGTTGCCTGCAGACACTCATTCGTGTACGCTTTCCAGCCCTTCGGCGAACAAACTGCCTTCTGCTACAGCCAAATATTTCAAATTTTGACTCATCAGTCCAGAGCACCTGCTGCCATTTTTCTGCACCCTAGTTCCTGTGTTTTCGTGCAGTTGAGTCGCTTGGCCTTGTTTCCACGTCGGAGGTATGGCTTTTTGGCCGCAAGTCTTCCATGAAGGCCACTTCTGACTTCTCCGGACAGTAGATGGGTGTACCAGGGTCCCACTGTTTTCTGCCAATTCTGAGCTGATGGCACTGCTGGACATCTTCCGATTGTGAAGGGAAGTAAGCATGATGTGTCTTTCATCTGCTGCAGTAAGTTTCCTTGGCCGACCACTGCGTCTACGGTCTTCAACGTTGCCCGTTTCTTTGTGCTTCAAAAGAGCTTGGACAGTACATCTGGAAACCCCTGTCTGCCTTGAAATTTCTGCCTGGGAGAGACCTTGCTGATGCAGTATAACTACCTTGTGTCTTGTTGCTGTGCTCAGTCTTGCCATGGTGTATGACTTTTGACAGTAAACTGTCTTCAGCAACCTCACCTTGTTAGCTGAGTTTGGCTGTTCCTCACCCAGTTTTATTCCTCCTACACAGCTGTTTCTGTTTCAGTTAATGATTGTGTTTCAACCTACATATTGAATTGATGATCATTAGCACCCGTTTGGTATAATTGTTTAATCATACACCTGACTATATGCCTACAAAATCCCTGACTTTGTGCAAGTGTACCTAGAAGAATTGATGCTGTTTTGAAGGCAAAGGGTGGTCACACCAAATATGGATTTGATTTAGATTTTTCTTCTGTTCACTCACTTTGCATTTAGTTAATTGATAAATATAATCTATTAACATGTCTATTTTTGAAAGCATTCTTACTTTACAGCATTTTTTCACACCTGCCTAAAACTTTTGCACAGTACTGTAAAGTGTCAGCAGTATTTCTTACCCTCACTAGGGGCCATTCTTACCCTATAAGTTAATATGTGGAGTGTGAAGTGTCTCTTATTAATATTAGCAGAGAGCTTATCTCATGCATATTGCTTCTGTCTGCTACAGCTGTGGGAATGGATTTCTGTTATACTAAGAGACACACCACGTATCAACTTATTGTGTATCAGAGTGAAAGTCAGTGAAATGAGACACATATCATAAAGCAGCAGAAATAACATCAGATTAACTCTAGAATGAGTTTCATTCCGGTTTGGTAAGTTCATGACGATTTTCTGTTTTGACTTTTCCATTCTCTGAGTGAAGAGATTTGAAATCCTGCCCTACTGTGTAACCTGGCTTCTGTTTGGAAACGAAATAACTGAATATATAAAGAAATAGAAGAATAGGGAGAGAGGAGGCCACTCGGACCATCTGAGCTCGTCCGGTTTCTAGTAGCTGATTGATAGCTGATTGATCCCAAAACCTTGTCAAGTTGGATTTTAATTGATCCAATTGATTCTGTTTCAGCAGCATGGCTAGGTAGTATTATATTAAAATGGTTCTGCCAATGCTGTCTAATTCCTGTAAAATATACAATAAAACCCTTGAGATTTTGGAATTGGCAGGATTCCTGATTGACAGGCTAGTCTCGTTTCTCTCTCACCTCCAGCCTCTGAATGATTTCCTTGATGTCTTCAGCCTGGTTCTCGAGCACGCACAGGGACACCAGCTCGCCTCTCTCGTAATAAATATCCAGCGCGGTCCCGCCCGACCGCGCCGTCCATCCAATCACATCGCGACAGGAGCAGTTAAAGACCACCCTCCGGGACCTGCGTTCAATCAGGACCACGAACTCCGCAGAGATTCCCAGCAGGCACTGCACCCAATCCCAAACCCCGGGCTGCCGCGATGCTCCTACTGCCCACACGAGGGCGCTAGCGCTGTGCAGCTCGGCCCCCTTGGAGCCTTTCAGCTTCTCCTTCTTCTTTCCTCCGAGGGAGAGGAGAGGGAACTTGGAGGAAGAGTCGATAGGGGTGGTGGTGACGTAGTTGTCCGCCAGGTCTTTGAGGTACTCCTGCCTCGTGCGGGTCGCCATGGCGTGGAACTTCTCCGACTTCTCCGCTGCGTTCTCTGCGTTCAGAGCCTTGGCCAGCAGGAAGTCACGAAAGGCAGGTGACTTGGGAAACACCGCCCCCTTGGGGAAATGAGGACCAAAGAGTGGAATGTCCTTGGAGCGCGTCACTGCCACACTGAAAGAGGAAGCACAGAGAACAGGGGTTCAACTCTTTAACAAACCCAAACTGTAGTCTGTAGTCAATTGATCTGAACAGTGGTAGCTAACAAATAAGATACAAGGGATGGCATCTGCACACAGGGTGAGATGTTCTGTCAAATTCATAGATTTATAATAGATAATAATAACAGGAGATCTCATAATATGTATAGTTTTATTATGTTTTTTTTATATAAACTAGAGATTTAAATGATCAGTAATGCTGTTTTTTTTTTTGGTTGGGGCTCGAGCAATTTTCTATTCAGGAAAAAGCTGTGTTTCCACTGCCACCAACCCTGATCTAAACCTCATTCTCCACAAGCACTGTGCTGTTCCACTGGTACCCTCTGAGGCAGTGAAAGCCTTCTCTGTGCACCTGTAGGGGAGAGCAGTTCTGAGAGGTGAGAGCCCTGCTCTGTGTACCTGTAGGGGAGTGCAGTTCTGAAGGGTTAGAGAGATCTGCTCTGTGCACCTGTAGGGGAGTGCAGTTCTGAAGGGTTAGAGAGATCTGCTCTGTGCACCTGTAGGGGAGTGCAGTTCTGAAGGGTTAGAGAGATCTGCTCTGTGCACCTGTAGGGGAGTGCAGTTCTGAGAGGTGAGAGCCCTGCTCTGTGTACCTGTAGGGGAGTGCAGTTCTGAAGGGTTAGAGAGATCTGCTCTGTGCACCTGAAGGGGAGTGCAGTTCTGAAGGGTTAGAGAGATCTGCTCTGTGCACCTGTAGGGGAGTGCAGTTCTGAAGGGTTAGAGAGATCTGCTCTGTGCACCTGTAGGGGAGTGCAGTTGTGAGAGGTGAGAGCCCTGCTCTGTGTACCTGTAGTAGGTGTGCTCACTGCAGGGTTTGTGGGTGCGCACGATGATGAAGACGTGCTGGAAGTGGGAGCGGATGGTTTTTGGTGTGAAGGGCAGTGCTCCCGGCTCCTGGAAGACGATTGTCACAATGTCGTTCCCGATGTGTCGCTTCCTCAGCAGCTGAAACAACAAAAACAAAATCACATTATTTTACCCACAATGTTCTCCCCCTGCACACCCCACAGTCATGCCTTTACCAGGGGAGACCCTCAGGGACCCCTGCGCTCCCCTGACTGTATGATTCCCCCTGCACACCACACAGTCATGCCTCTACCAGTGGAGACCCTCGGGGACCCCTGCGCTCCCCTGACTGTATGACTCCCCCTGCACACCACACAGTCATGTATTTACCAGGGGAGACCCTCAGGGACCCCTGCGCTCCCCTGACTGTATGACTCCCACTGCACACCACACAGTCATGTATTTACCAGGGGAGACCCTCAGGGACCCCTGCGCTCCCCTGACTGTATGATTCCCCCTGCACACCACACAGTCATGCATTTACCAGGGGAGACCCTCAGGGACCCCTGTGCTCCCTTGACTGTATGACTCCCCCTGCACACCACACAGTCATGCATTTACCAGGGGAGACCCTCAGGGACCCCTGCGCTCCCCTGACTGTATGACTCCCACTGCACACCACACAGTCATGCATTTACCAGGGGAGACCCTCAGGGACCCCTGCGCTCCCTTGACTGTATGACTCCCCCTGCACGCTGCCTGACTACATTTCCCAAGCACCCCTGTGTAAAGCGCCATAGAGGGAGCAGAGTGCTTAGATGGGCTCTTACCTGCTGGTTGTTGTTGGCAGTGTAGGGCAGCATGGTGGAGACATGGAACATGATCTCATAGTCCTGGTAGCGAGTGTAGAGAGAGTACAATCCAGTCGAATCGGCTGCAGAAAGAATGACAGGACCATCAGGCAAAGCAATGGTGGCAATCCTCCCAGAACTCTCAAGTGAAGAATATAATGCGAGTGCTGCAGAAGCTCTGAGCAGGTACCCAGCACACTGCAAGCGAGGAAAAGAACCGGGTTCTTCTTCTGCATTCATGGTTCGAACATCATCTCACTGACGTTACACAAGGGATTGAGGAATAAACCCAGGTCAAAACGGAATCTTTAAAACCTCCTGCCTGCATATCTTTAAACCAGAACAGGAATGCCAGTTAAGCAATAATGTCCAACGCAATACTGACTGGTAACAGGACAGTTTGGTGTCTGCAGCCAAAGGCACTTGACGGAAGGTCAGTTATCGATAGGTAATGACCGCTGTGAAGAATATTAATGCTATTATAAAATGAATAAACGTGGATGTTTTTTAAAATGTGTTTTTAGGTTAGCTTTAGAGGGCATCTACTGTACAATAATGACTGCTCTACACTGAATTTGATTGGCTACAACAACCCATGTGGTTCATAGCGGCACACATCCCCGGCCACATCTGTGTGTGAAGATTGGAGTTTGACATTTGCTACAGGGAAGCTCACACAAGTGTACAGCTCTGGCCACAGTTTAGCATCAGCCTATAGAATGAACTCATTTTGCTTCATAAAGTTGAAGGAAACCTGCTGAATCATGTTATGTTAACACATTGAATGACATACCGCTTTGTAGTTTTCCATATACTTAATGAAAAGCTGAGAAAAACTGAAAAATTTGAAACATGAAATGCTGTACTACTATTATGGCTTCCGGTAGACTTTTGCAATATCATGTTGTAGTTTCTTTGATAACATGATGTTAAAGAAAATATCTAAGTTATGTGCATATATATATATATATATATATATATATATATATATATATATATATATATATATATATATATATATATATATATATATATATATATATATATATATATATATATATATTTTTTTTAATTATGTCTCAATCCTAAAATCCAAGGCCTCTCGTGGATGATACAGAAATAGCTAGACGTCTTGCAACAGTATTTAGTAGATTTTACTTTGAACCTGCTGAGCTCAAATGAAAAACAAAACAAGAATTGGAAAGCAAATCCCAGGCGTAGGTGAGAGCATGGCTTCATTGCGAGCTCCCTGTTTCTTGTAGCTGGCACACACACACACACACACACACACACACACACACACACAGCGGTGGCACTCACTCTTGGTGTCGAGCTGAGCGCGGTACTTCTCAAAGCCCTTGAGTCGCACCCGCTCCCCCAGCAGGTCCAGGAACTCTTCAAACGAGCTGCTGGCACTCTCATTGTTGTACATGTCCTCCTCTGTGCTCTGACCTGCCTTGCAGTACATGATACCAAACTTGCGCTGGAAATTCAACTGTGAGACAGAGGGGTGAGTGAGAGGGGTGAGAGGGAGAGAGAGAGAGAGAGAGGGGTGAGAAAGAGAAGGAGAGGTGACAGGGACAGAGAGAGAGAGAGAGAGAGAGAGAGAGAGAGAGAGAGAGGGGTGAGAGAGAGTGGGAGAGGTGACAGGGACAGAGGGGTGAGTGAGAGGGGTGAGGGAGAGAGAGGGGGGGTGAGAGAGAGGGAGAGGTGACAGGGACAGAGAGAGAGAGGGGGGTGAGGGGGAGAGAGAGAGGGGGGTGAGAGAGAATGGGAGAGGTGACAGGGACAGAGAGAGAGAGAGAGAGAGAGAGAGGGGTGAGAGGGAGAGAGAGAGGGGGGGTGAGAGAGAGTGGGAGAGGTGACAGGGACAGAGAGAGACAAAGGGGTGAGTGAGAGGGGTGAGGGAGAGAGAGAGGGGCGTGAGAGAGATAGAGAGATAGAGGAGGTGTGTGAGAGAGAGGTGTGAAATGGACAGACAGAGAGGAATAAAAAAACAAATCACTGATAATATTTAGTAGAAGCTGAAGAAGGGATGGAGTCTTGTAGTCTACTGGTTAGAGCTGAGGGACTAAGAGATAGAGATACAGTGAGGTTAGAGAAGGGATTGAGAAGGACGGAAGCAATGTGACCTGAGGCTACAACTGAGAGACTAGAAGGGAGGGGATGCAGTGTGAAGAAAACACTTAGATAGCAACGAGGCACTGGTATGAAATAACACAGTTCAATATATAATATAATAATATAATAACATATGTATTATATAATAATGTATTCTCCTTGTCTGGAATTAATGTAACTTTCTGTTTCAGTCATTACATCCTGGGGACTTCTGCAACACCCTCTGCAACACTCTGCCCACAATGCATGTACGAAATACCACACTTGTTTCACTGCTGTATTTTTGTAGGTTAAAGGTTACACTCTGGTGACCAGCTGTGGAGAGGAGAGATGAGCTCTATAGGGGCCACAGGGGGGCTTTATACTTTTGAAAACATCACCGGGATGTGACAACTGAAACAGAAAATGAAACATTGAAAGAAGAAGAGCTTAAAAGAAGAGTGGAATCTGTTCAGCCTGGAAAAAAAACATCAGGAGGGACTTAATTCAATACTAGCACAGAAACCAGGAGCATAGAGGACAAGTGGACTGAGGACAGAGGGAAGGAGACACTTCTTCACACAGAGAGGGGTGAGGGGCTGGAATGGGCTACCTAGTTGTGTTGTTTAGGCTGAATCACTGGGATCCTTTAAGACGTTTTGGGATAAATCAGAACCGGACGAGGACTGATGGGCCAAATGGCCTCCTCCCGTTCGTAAATGTTCTGAATATAACTGTGATACTCTTTAAAAGATATGCATGAGTGGAGGAGTGCAAAGTCAGCAGGATTAATTCAGGATTTCTAGGGATAAATCCCATGTCCGCGGCAGGGCTTAGTGAATGTGAGGCAAGCAGCTGGAGCCCACACTGCCCCAGGGACATCTTTAATGATTTAATTAGTGAGACAGATCAGAGAGGGGGAGAGAGACGGAGAGACTTCGAATCCAGGGTTAGCTGCAGTGCATGAATCAGGAGGCGGGACTCTGGGGATAGAGAGCTGCTTCCCTTCTGTTTTATTTCGCTGATGTGTCTCTGTGGTACCCTTGAAAAGGGAACAGGGAAATGCTCACCTAACGACGCTATCAAAGCTGAACCAACTCCAACCCGTCATAAATCAGTAGCTGCACATATCGCTTGCTGCTCCAGCACATAAGTAAGACAGTTCTCTAGTGTAATCCAATCGTTTTAACCATCTCAGATGTACATCTACACAAGAACAATTCCAAAATACCCTCCACAGCTACGTGGCACAGTGAACTAGTAGCCTTTCTGATGGTGAAATCATTTAGAGGTCTCATTCTACTCTAAAACCATCACATAAGACCAAACAAGCAGAGAGGATCGACTGGAATTAAGCAATAATACATAAGCTACTGTCTAATTACTACAGTAAAACCTGGATAATCCATACTGCAGCCTCCTCAAATCCCTATTGCACTCTCCTTTACATTCTGGAACCTGTCTATTCTATTTGCAAATGTTGTCTGTCTAAAATCAATATATCAGTATAATGGAGAAAGTAAAATTGATCCAATCCTTGAATTACAGGGTGTACCTGGACAGCACTCCTACTGTGTGTACTGGAATAGTTTCAAATAGTTTCTACCTGTTGTAGGTGCAGTATTAGATTTGAGAGTACCTCTGTACACCAGCACACTGCATTAACAAGGATGGGCTAGACAGGCAAAGCACTAACCCATTCAAAACACTGCATGAGGTAGAATGTAGCTTCAGAAAACTACTGATGTGTTTTAAGCTTCTTACCTCCCCTCTCTCTCCCTCTCTCATTGCTGGCTCAGTCTCTATAGCCAGTTTAACTGCCCAGATTCGGTATGGTTCTGGATGCGTATGTGTGGTAATGGTTTTGTGCTGGAAGCTCACCCCTTGCTCGACCAGTTTGGGCAGAATCCCCCTGACTTTGTGGTAAGCAGAGGCCAGATGCTCGCGCCCAGATTTGGTATAGTTTGTGCGTGCCTCTATGGTTTTGGGTTGTGCTCATTCAGTTTGAGGAGGGTCTCCCTGACCAGACTCTCTCTCAGATTCGGTATGGTTGTGAATGCCTCAATGTGTGGGGATGGTTTCGGGTTGTGCTTACCCCTTGCTCATCCAGTTTCAGGAGGGTCTCTCTCTCAGATTCGGTATGGTTGTGCATGTTTCTCTGTGTGGGGATGGTTTGGGGTTGTGCTTACCCCTTGCTCATCCAGTTTGATGAGCGTCTCTCTCTCTCAGATTCGGTATGGTGCATGTTTGTGTGGGGATGGTTTGGGGTTGTGCTTACCCCTTGCTCATCCAGTTTTAGGAGCGTCTCTCTCTCTCAGATTCGGTATGGTGCATGTTTGTGTGGGGATGGTTTCGGGTTGTGCTTCCCCTTTGCTCATCCAGTTTCAGGAGGGTCTCTCTCTCAGATTCGGTATGGTGCATGTTTGTGTGGGAATGGTTTCGGGTTGTGCTTCCCCTTTGCTCATCCAGTTTCAGGAGGGTCTCTCTCTCAGATTCGGTATGGTGCATGTTTGTGTGGGGATGGTTTCGGGTTGTGCTTACCCCTTGCTCGTCCAGTTTCAGGAGGGTCTCTCTGACTTTCGGGGAGGTGGAGGCCAGGCGGATGGAGTGCAGGTTCAGCTCGGGGATGATGTACTCCAGCAGCTTCTTGGGGGACAGGCCGCGAGGGGTGGGGTTTCGGGCTGCTGTCGGGACACATTCCTCCAGGATTGACCCTCGGAGTGTCTTCAGCTGAGAGGGAGAGACACTTACAATAACCGGAGGGTATTAGGAGTCACATGACTACCAATGGGACAGAACAGAAATCTAGGACATTGCCACACTTGTTTCAGTGCCATTTTAAAGTGATATCTATCCAAAAACTTTTCACATGTGCAAGGGACCAGTCATATAAACATGTTTCAACTGCAATAAAAATGGGGGGCCACTGTCCACTCAAGCCCCTTACTCTTTCAATATCATGTTTCTGCTATGACGACCAAGAATGATACCTCATTGAATTTTGTAACAGGTAGCAGCCACCATTGCAGAAACATACACTAGTGGGAGAGCTTGATCCATAAATCTCAGTATATGTTGAAGGAAGAGATTATTTATGATTCAGGGATAGCAAGATATTTAGTTAGGAAGGAGAATGAGTATAGTACAAGGGCAATGCATGTCATTCTGTTTCAAGGCTGGTGACACCATCATTTTGACAGCGAGTATAGAGCTGTGGCCAAAAGTTTTGCATCACCTAGAATTTTAGGATTGAGATATAATAATAAAAAAAATGATATCAACATAATTTAGATCTTTTATTTAACATCATGTAATCAAAGAAACTACTAAATGATATTGCAAAAGTCTACCGGAAGCCATAATAGTAGTACAGTATTTCATGTTAGATTTCAAAATGCAAAATGTTTGTCTGTTTTTCTTTAATTATATGGAAAACTACAGAGTGGTATGCAATTCAATATGTATGACGTAACTTTATTCAGCAGGTTTCATTCAACTTTATGAAGCAACATGAGTTCATTGTATAGGGTGATGCTAAACGCCTGGCCAGAGCTGCATATAAAAAGATGTTACCGGTACAGTATGTAAAGCTCATGTTATATGTGATAATAAATGAGATGTGAATGAGCAGAATGCTGAGTGCTTGCCTCTGTGGTTCTGAAGATGATGCGGTAATTGTGCTGAGAGCCGCTTGATCCCTCCTTCTCCTCCCGACGGAAACTGATCGCTACCGGGCCGAGCCTCTCATCCGTCCCGAAGAAATTCTGGTGATCTGGAAGGAACAGAGAAAATAAACCAACTCTCAGATAGTGTCCCTACTCAGACCTGTGTTATATCTACAAGACAAAGCCATGCCTCTCTACAAATACAAAAGAACGCTCTTAACAGTGTGTTCCAACAGTCTGGTTAACCCTTCTTTAGGTTTCAAGTGCTCTACCTATTTTGAAATGAATAATGCGCTAATCTGATATCCAGGGGTTAATTTGTAAATGAAAAGGTACTGGATCTCATAATGAAGGAAGAGGGACAGCATTTTTGTTTCTAGACCTTAGAGCTGCCCTTGATTTACAGCAGCTCATTATAAGCTTCACGTTCTCTTCTGCTTGTGGATCGGGGTTTGGGGTGTTCATACAGCTACCGACACCCACAATAATCCCTAATAATCCCCTTAAAGTGTTCCAGAACCCCTGCAGTGTCACAAGAAACAAATCATTATTATTTATTTCTTAGCAGATGCCCTTATCCAGGGCGACTTACAATTGTTACACAATATCACATTATTTTTACATACAATTACCCATTTATACAGTTGGGTTTTTACTGGAGCAATCTAGGTAAAGTACCTTGCTCAAGGGTACAGCAGCAATGTCCCCCACCTGGGATTGAACCCACGACCCTCCGGTCAGGAGTCCAGAGCCCTAACCACTACTCCACACTGCTACCCCAGTGTCACCTTTTCTGTGTCCCGTGTTGTGCGTATCACAGCGTTATATTTTTAAACATACTGGTGACTTTAAAACTTTTAATCACAGATCACAGGTCATAAATCAGCTGGGCAATACGTTCTCAACATTTACTCGGGAGCGTTCGCCAGAAGAAAAAAAATCTCCTCTGAGGATCACAGTGTGTCCAGATCACGCGCCCTCCTGCAGCGATGCTGGTTTCTGTTCCTACCATACAGGACTCAATTGAATCATCAGCATTGTTGCAGGAGGGAGCGAGATCTGGATACACTGCGGTGTTCTCGAGCTCATTTACCTGTGATGTGTGAATAAAAAAATATCAAAACAACCCAAATTATGTTGAAAATATTACGGACCGCACAGGACACTGCGAAGGAATAGTAATGTGTTGTAAACACTGCAGGGGGGTCTGGGACACATTAAACCACAAGTAAGGAACGGATGTAAAGGGACCCCTTAATAGCTCTCTTTACACCCCATGAACCCACAGTTTAGGGGTGGAATTAAGGGGTAAACCTGCATGAAAATGAGTATTCAGGTTAAATTAAGAAAACCTTGAAGGACGAAGAGAAGAACAGCATAACAGGTAATGATTCATAACAGCGTGATGTCATGACAGCGTGATGTCATGACAGCGTGATGTCATGGCACTGAATCATGACTTGTTAAATATTATATGTAGGATAAGAGATGTTTAAGAGTCCAGTATAAGAGAATATGTTTTAAAAACTGCAATGGGGTTTCAGAGAATAATATCCTGCAAGAATAAAGGCTGCACAGTTTCTATTGAAACTGCAAGCCTTTTCATTAGTGTTTTTAATAATGCATCGATAACTAGAAAACCCTCAATGGAGCTAATTTTAGAAGTACTGAAATAAGCTTAATAGGTTCATTTAATCATTGGTGACACAAGTTCTAAATGTCATTTTTAAAATCTGTTTCAGAACTTCCAATGTTAATTTGTGTGTGGATTTGTGAGTTTACCCCAAATGCATTCTAAGATTTAAAAAGTACTTGCTCTGATCATTTTGTCTTATTCAACCTCATAGCTTTGACTGTGTTTGAATACATTTTACAATAAATACATATATAATGCAATTATAAAAGCATGGGTAAAAGCATGTTACTGGCTGAAAGTTATTAAACATACAGTAGAACACAAGCTTGTTACCTTTCATGTAGAAGTACTTGCGGTAGTAGTGGGCTCCGAGGTCTGCGTGCTCGATGAAGTAACTGGTCTTGCCCTGCTGCTGGATGTGGCTCTCTCTGGGCTCCTCCAGCACGGACACAGCATCGTTTGGGCACTGGAAGTTCAGCTGCAGCTGGCACGGCTGCCCACTGCTGCGTGCCCGCGATTGCCCCAAGCCTGCTCTCTCCTCCCCGCCCAGCTCATTGCGGAAGTGTGGGCAGCTGAGCAGCAGCTCATTGTCGTTCCCATCCCCTTCGTCCAGCCCCAAGTCCTCGGTGCTTCCTCCCGACGCAGCCCCGGGGGAGTGACTCCCAGTACCGCCCCCGGGAGGAGCAGGCAGAGCTGGGCTGCGGAGCTGAGAGGCAGCCGAGGCCCCGGAGGTGATGTTCTTCTTGCGTCCGATGCTGTCGCGGTTGGAAGCAGCCTCAGTCAGGTCAAACAGGATGCTCTGCACGTCGTAGTGGGCGAAGTTTCTGACCCAGGCCCCTCCGGGAAGATTCTCGTTACAAGACTGCAGCTGAGGTTGGCTTTTCGTCTTTTTCTGAAGCTCGGATTTGTTGGGCTTCGCTACGGAAGGGGTGAGAGCTCTGAAATAGGAATCTGGTTCGGATCCTCCTGCTTGGAGCCCTAGAAGGAGGAAGGGGTCTTTGAAACGCTGGGCTGGAGGACTCAAGGCACCCTGATCATCGCTGCTCTGTGCCCTTGCTCGACTCTGCCTTTCCAGAGAAGATAGACTTCCGTACTCCCTGTGGAGGACTACATCTTGTTCCCCCAAAGCTGGCCCACCTTGTAGTTTATCCCCTCCGCCCGCACTGCCTCCCCCTTTCCCAGACACTTCAAGATCCCCCAAAGTCACGTCACTGTTGCTCCGCTGCATCACATGGCTTCTCCCTGCAGACCGCAGTGCTCCACTCCCTATCCCGGGCCCTTTCTCCTCACCTTCCTTCCTGGGTGGCCACTCGGCCACCACCTTCCCCCGCAGGGTACCGATTAGCGGCTCCCTCTTCGACTCGAAGGTGACCCCAGCCAAGGAAGGCCGGGGGCTTTGCCGGCGAAACTTGCGGATGAAAAGGTCGTCCGACTGCATGGTTGACGCCGCCAGGGTAACGGCTCTCCGACGTCCTCACTTCCTGCCTGCCCGGCTCACTTCCTGTCTTGCTTCTCAGCTGTTACAATGCCACTGCTTTCTGCTGGACGGTGCTGGGGATGCTCTGCACATGAAAAGGGGCTGGAGAAGGAATCGCTGGGAGGAAGCGGGCGTTCCGGTTGGTTTGTTCATGTGAGGCTGACAGGAGTCTGCTCTGACTATCCTTCCTATGGTTTTGTGTGTGTCGATAAATCAAGAATCTTCTGGAACAGTATATTGTAGATAAAGTCAGTTAACAGATGGTTAAGAAGTCAATAATTGGTTGTTTTATGGGCTCTTCAGCTTTGGCTAACCAAACAGGATGTTGCATATGATATAAAATGGAAACAGTTTTTTATTCAAGAAATACTGTGTCTGGAGTCTGTGTCAAGGAATGAATACTTTACAGCTTCAAGTGGAAAAGCTGGTGTTTGTTTAACTTTTGCTACTGGGAGATAGGTGAGAAAGTAAATATTGCGTAGAATATATTTATATATATTGTATGTATAATATACAACTTTCTTTATTTCTCTGTTAATCCCAATACTCAAAATATTGCACTTTGAAGAGCTTGTTAAAAATGTTGCCTGAGAGTTTTTAATTTAAAAGTAAGCAATGGATGCTTGACCTTTGTACTTTAAAGGATGATGGATCAATTCCTTTGACTGAAAGAATATTCAATGTTTTGTATTTCCCCTTTAAGTAAGAATCAGCTGGCTCCAATCTCAGTAAGAGCACCAGTATTCTCCTTGGCAACTGATGTCATTTCCTGTGGCAGCCTACTCTCCCCAAAGGCCTCAAACAGAGTTTGTTAGAACTTGTCAAATCTGTTGCCGTGGAAACCGAGAAGGTGAGATAGCAGAAGTTCCGGAAGAGTGGAAGCTCAGAATTATAGACACACTTTGTCCAAATATTTTTTTTCACATCGATTCTAGCTTCTGGTTTCACTTCTCTTGTTTTGGAGCTCGAATAGACCAGGATTTTGGCACAGTCTCAAAACAATTGTTCTGGAATTAGCTCACAGTGATACAGGTGTCTTTAGTTCCCTTCTGCTGGTCAATCACAAAGACCTGCAGAGAGCAAACAAACAAGGAAAGGAGTTAGTGTTGTTCAATACGGGGTTACAGGACAATGAGCGTCTGTGTAGGAGGGAATATCGGAGGGTAGGAGTGAACGGAGCGAGGCTGGGAGCTAGCAGTGTTCATATAACCTGAACACAGAGAGATCTCCATTACATACCACTTTATTATTCATACACAAGCTGACAAATCCAGCTCTCTTTGCTTTCCATTCATGATGGTGTCCATTGTGATTTTTATTGGCAAGAGGGACGAGGTTGATGAAGAGAATACTGTTAGTGGCTGAGGAAGGTGATGTGATGTCACCGTTATGGTTTGACTGGAATTCCAGGTCTGAGGTACGGTGACCTGGTCAACTGTAAGAAACGCAATATGGGATATTGAGGTCATGAATGGTTTTAACTTAGATGCGTGGTATTTAAGACCTAGATGTTATTAGGTAAGCAAATGAGGTGTCAGTATCAGGGGACTGATTTACAGAATGTGGAATAACTTCTTGTGTTCTCAAGATACATGCAAAAATATGGCCGGATGTATAGACTGACCTTCATAAATCCCCAAAATCGAATACTCTTAAATACATAAATATGGTTCATGCCCTGCTCTATTCTCCACTGCGTTACAACCTCAGGCAATGGCCATAAGGATTAATACCAATGTTGCAGGTATCTGGGCAGCAAGCGCATACACTGCTGCTTTATGCTAATGATATATCATTGCTCTCATCTAATCCTCAAACAATAAGACAAACCGGACCCAATCAGAAGCCATGCCATTCTGAACTCTGCCCCCCGAGTGTAAGAAAACACTGGCAGTGTAGGTGAGGCCATGCAGGTACGACAGGTGTGAACATCATGTAACCTCTCATTCAAAACACAGAGATCACTCTACAGAATTGGACAACATTGGACCTGACCTTACTGTTACATTTTTAAAGGTGCCCCCAAATCAAGTGTATTCCCTGCCTGTTCCCACGCCATTCCCCTCCTCATCTTCTGACAGGGTTTTTTATACAAAAAAGTCATCCACATGGCGTAACAAACTACTACTTATTGATTAAAAAAAAGCCATTTTGCTGGGGATCCTGGGTAAAAGCAAGGATACTGCAGTTGGACGATATCTATGAAGGTGAAAATATGCTCTCAATTGAAGGACAAATTTAATTTTTCTAAATCAGAATTGTGGAGATACTTCCAACTAAGACACTGTGTAGTTACCACAAATAAACCACTGCTGATAACAGACACAGAGGCGTTACTCCAGCAAATGGTGGCACGCTTCAAGAGGTGCTACTAAATGGTTCAGTCTGCTAAGACAGGCACAAGCTTCAACATTACACAGCCTTCGGAC
This sequence comes from Acipenser oxyrinchus oxyrinchus, assembly GCA_030684275.1. Lineage (NCBI taxonomy): Eukaryota > Metazoa > Chordata > Actinopteri > Acipenseriformes > Acipenseridae > Acipenser > Acipenser oxyrinchus. Next base: position 8,232,483 of record CM060279.1, on the reverse strand, counting down.
AGGATGGGAAAGAGTGACTGCCTCAGAGGAGGTTCCACTGGCTCATTGTATAACTCTTCCAGAGAAATGCAGTCCCTTTTATTATATTAGTAAATGATGAACAGACGCTGTTGGACAGCCAGTGGAATGGCTGGACTGAACTGAAGGGCTCCTCAATGCAGCAGACAGGAAGCCATGCTGCTGAATATGCTTTATGGATGTGAAATGACACAGGAGCTCTGGTCAGAAACAGCAGGGTTTTCTGAGTAGAGTATTTGGGATATTGTTCCCATGGAATCCAGCATTTCGTGTGATGGGGATTATGCCTGTCTGAGGATAAAGATAACCAGCAACAACACATTGCATGGGGTCGACCAGCATTAATAACAGGCTATAGGGTTACAGTCAACATTTCCTACTCCGTTTGGGAATGGATGGATTTATGAACTAAAATAGCATCATACAAACAGCTGGGTTATAAAAGGAATGACAGCCCCTTTCCGACCCCTCTAAATTAGGGGTAACGGGACCAAAATACAGGGGTGTAAAAGGCAATGCCTTTCATCAGGTTTTCTAAACATTAAATTAAAAACAGTCTAATACAGAATTTGATAAAAAACAATTAAAACAGACATCAAAAATTCGAAGATAAAAAGCTAGTTTGTAGAAATATAACAATTGAAAGAGTCTAAAACACAAACTGAATAAATATTATAAAAAAACAGTTTAATTGTAAAATGTAAAGTTTGTAACAATAGAACAATTAAAAACATTAATAGCATAATAATTGGAATGACCCCATGCAGAAGATAAGTATAGTTGGAGATCTATCCTGTTCTTTGTAACAACATGTGTGTGCATGTACAGTGTGTATATACAGTTATAGTCAAAAGTTTGCATACCCCAATGCAAATTTATAATTTCTGGACATTTCTTGAAAAACAAAGAATTTTAGGAAAAATCTTTTGTAGCAAAAGTTTTGCTTTTGTGGATGAGGAAAACAAGTTACAGTTATTTATTTCAGCAATTCTTTTGCAAAACTCAAAAAATGGTAATTCAGAAGTATTCATACCCTTTGATGCTATGATAGCATTGTTTACAAGGTGCTAGAAATTGCAATATGATAATGCAGAACCTAATTCTAGAAAAGTCTAGAAAATGCTGGACTGTAGGTGGGCATTCTTAGAGAGTATAAAAGGGTTAGGCATAGGATGATTGCTGTCATTACCAATAAGTCAATATGGGAAAAAGTAAAGAGCTATCTGAAGACCTTAGGCAGAAAATAATTTATTGTCATAAAGCTGGAGAAGGATACAAGAAGATTTCCAAGCATCTGAGTATCCCAATTTCAACTATTTGTTTCTATTATCAAGAAGTACAAGACTCATGGTACTGTCACAACGCTCCCTCGGTCTGGAAGAAAGAAGGTTCTTTCACCAAAAACAAGTAGAAGAATTGTGAGGAAGGTTAATAACAATCCGAGATTGACTACCAAAGATATTTAAAGTAATTTGGCTGGAAGTGGGTCTGGGGTTTCCATTTCAACCTTACTGAAGGTCGAGTATTGAATGGTGAAGGTCTCAATGGTCGCAGGCCAATGAAAAGCCACTCTCAAGAAAACTTCACAAGGACAATCGCTTAAAGTTTGCAAAACAACATTTGAATGATGGATATGAGTTCTGGTCAAAGGTTTTGTGAAGTGATGAAACAAAAATCGAGCTATTTGGTCACGCTGATAGTCGTTACGTTTGGAGAAAGTCTGATGAGGTGTACAAAGAAAAGACATACCTACTGTCAAGCACGGAGGTGGTAATATCCTTCTAAGGGGCTGTTTTTCCTCTAATGGCACAGGAAACTGAGTTCCAATACACTGTAAAATGGATTCTATAGCATACCAAAAGATATTGGCCAATCATCTGAAACCCTCCACTACAAAACTTGGTTTAAAGCGCAAATGGACGTTCCAACACAACAACGATCCAAAGCACACATCAAAATCTACTTCAGAATGGTTAAAGAAGAATCAAATCAAGGTTCTGGAATGGCCTAGTCAAAGTCTCGTTCTAAATCCGATTGAGAATCTTTGGCATGACCGTTGTGCAAACACAGTAAATTGCATTTACAGACCCTCCTTGTTAGGTGACATTACGAGGGCTTTAGTTCAGCAATAACATGGCAAAAAAAGAACGCCAGACCACCTGCACAGTGCGGTCAACACCCACGCACAAGCTGGCTCTGTACTGTGTTTGTACAACGGTCACATCTCCTAATGACCAAACACAAACAAACAACACAAGCTGGTCAGTTCTACAGCTTTCTTTTAAATTATAAACCAGGGTTGAGAAATCAACCCGTCACCACTAAGAATTTGTCAAAAGCCCAGTAGATCTGGGGTATGCATACCATCTGCTGCACAAAACATACGATCCAGCTCTACAGCTCAAAACCAGCAGCTCATTTTCATGTTTAGTAGCAGTTCCAGAGTACAGTCTTTGTGTCTGATTTATAATAAGGGAATGTGTCGGGTGTCTCTTATTATAACAGAAATCAGTTCTGAGAAGACAGAACAAACAGAAAAGACCTCAACACAGAACAAAGTGTTTTTATTTTAACTTTAGAATTGTGATGAATGTTCTTTGCTCCGGATGATATCATGTGATGGAGTGGCATTCTGACAAAGCCCAAAGCGCATGAGATGACATCACTGATAACAGTAAGAGACACCGACGCTCCACAGCCTCATTGAGAGGCTCTTCTGTGAAATGGCAGGTACATCTGCAGAACAATTACACAGCAACGGTGACTTACGAAACCAAGGAAACATCAATGCAGGGATTAGAGAGCAGTGAAGAACCATCTGAGCTGCTCTCATTATCAGGTGTAAATTGCCAGTATAGACACTCCCTGTAAGGTTCAGCAATAAAATGGCAAAACAGGCAAGCCAGTAAAGCTGAGGGAACATGAAACCATCTTTTCAGGAACAGTGACTTGAAACCTGGTTCCAGGAGGCCAGGAGGTTTAGTTTGAGGTGCTGTATGGGGCCTGAAACCAAGTCTCCTGAAACAAGCCACAAAGTGGCTTTGTGTTCCCTCGGCCTAACATGACTGAGCATGCAAGTATCTGAATGAACACGTTCATGACCATGATATAATGAACAGTATGTACAGAACAGTCTATACAGTGAACAGTTTAATGCAAATCGGATCAGTGGTATTGAAGACCTGGACGTCATTAGGCAAGCAATGAGGTGTCAGTCTCAGGGTATAGTAAAACAACTGATTTACAGTGTGTGAGATAACTTCTTGTGTTCTCAAGATATGTGTAAAAGTATAAGTCTGACACACAGACAGACACCTTGATATTATTATTATTTGTTTATTTAGCAGACACCTTTACCCAAGGCGACTTACAGAGACTAGGGTGTGTGAACTATGCATCAGCTGCAGAGTCACTTACAATTACATCTCACCCGAAAGACGGAGCACAAGGAGGTTAAGTGACTTGCTCAGGGTCACACAATGAGTCAGTGAACAAAGTGGGATTTGAACCGGGGACCTCCTGGTTACAAGCCCTTTTCTTTAACCACTGGACCACACAGCCTCCTTATGTCCCCTGCAATATGTCCCCTGCAATCTGATACACCAACTGTATTGTCAGACAGACACTTCATACAAAAAAAAACATTATAACGTTTTTTAAGTAGTGATTTTATGTGAGTTTGGCCGTATCAAGAAATGTTATAAATAACATGACCGTGTTGTGTTATCACATTTAAACAAGCAGTCAGAAGCGATTTGTTTATCTTTCAGGTTATCCTGTGTTTCTGTTATCATTTTGTGTGTTCAGTGATTTTGACAGTTATTTGTTTTTGTTTTTTTTGTGTAAGAAATATATATGTTATATCTAAAAATATAAACATCTAAATCGTTTCTGAGGTATGTGTCAAGAGCTGTGGTAAATGTGTTGCGAACGTTGGTCTTGTCCATTCAACTTCATACCAGTTTGAACCAGATCAAACCACAGCACTCGAACCAAAGGCCTCCCCCACATCTACTTCCTTCACTGCTGCATTGCTTCCTGTCTCGCACGAGGAAGAGCGTGTTTTTTTATTACTTCATGATCACACTGCAGGCTGCTTAGCAAACCACTGCTTTGCAGGATTTACTGTGTGTGGCATTTAAAACAGTATCTAGAGTAAAAAGTCTATGGCACTTTTTAACTGTAGGAAACTATTTAGCAAATACACTAATACAAAACATTACTGCCCCTTCCTGTATATAAGTGGCTCTCTGTTAATTGTTTACAGTTACAATTGTTATAGCCTGCCCTGGACTGGAGGGAGCACCCTTTCTCTTAGGGGGTGAGGGAGGGAGCAGTTCAGTCTCCATGCCTCAAGCCTGCCCTGGACTGGAGGGAGCACCCTTTCTCTTAGGGGGTGAGGGAGGGAGCAGTTCAGTCTCCATGCCTCAAGCCTGCCCTGGACTGGAGGGAGCACCCTATCTCTTAAGGGGATGAGGGACTGTGGCAAATGTGAGTTAGGAAATCGCAATACATAATCAAAAGAGATTACAGCAAACTCATTTTTTCTATCTCCCTTCAGAAGGTTTTAGGAGTTAGAAGCCGTGGTTAAAAAAGATCCTTTTATTGAAACTGTCTTCACATGTACAATTCTAAACTCAGCACCACTGAGTGTTTCATAGTTATGGTTGGTAGTATTAGTTTTACTCACTGTTAGACTCGGGGGTGAACAATTTGCTGAAAATAATTGTGAAATCTTATAGTACAAAGCGAAAGTTGTTTAATATTATATCAGTGTTTACAAAGACACAACAAACTTTTTTTTTTTGTACTAGGCTATAATATAAAGCCTTCCATTCTTTATTTTATTGCATACATTGTGTCGTGTTTATTTTGGATTTGTGAATCTGTCTTTGTTTCTTCTTTTTTAAATGTTATGCATTCTGTATGCTTGTTTCTTATTTCTGTGATGTGTGATGTCAGTATAGTATTTATATTTTTTATTGTAAAAGAGCTTTGGGATACTATATCGTATGTAAAAAGGGCACACGTGTGTGGCTAATATTGTCAGTTTTTTATGCTTTCATTTTTATTTGCGCCCTCCAGTTTCATGGTCTTTTTTTACGACTAAGCATGCAGCAATCATATTTATTCGATTAGACGTTTGCTATTCGTGTGTAGGCTATATTGAGGTCATTTAAAGGACTTTTCTCATTTGAAAGAACTGAAAGACTTCCTTTGCTGTATTGCGACTGACTGTGCTGTGTCAAAGGATAGCAGTGTGCCTTTTTGATGTCCTGCAGTGTATTGATACCAAGCTTTTTCTGTTTTGTTCTCCTCCAGTTTTAAATAATAATTCTCGAATCCTAACATTAAACATTAAACCAGACATTTAGTGCATATAAAATAGCTGATTTCTATTTGAAATGCTTAAAAAATTGGGGAGCAGTTAGGGGATGTGAATAGTCAGATTGTTTTCCAATTGGTTTCATGTGGGTCGGCATTGACATTTTTGAAAATCCAGTATTGTATCGAATATAGTCTTGCAGCCAAATAATATTTCCCAAGAACAGGCAAGGACAGCCCTCCTAGTTTACAGAGTGAGAGTCTCCTTTTCTTTATTCTGGGCTGGGAACCTTCCATAGAAAATCTACCCAACAGAGAGATTGGCAGCATTTTCCAGTTCAGCATGCTATTAATTAGAATTATTATACTGACTATTGGTAACCTTTGTTCCTATCTTCTCATAATAAATGATTTACATGCAAATAAACATTTTCACATCCAACTAACAGTATCATTTTTCATGCACCCAGCCTCCCCAAATAATATCTATAGATCCATTTCTTCATCTTCTTAGGCGTAAAACTGTCTGCACTGGCACTGTAGATGTGTAGAATTCCTCAAGGGCTTTGCCCCTGGATCCCACTGGGGGCCTCATTAGTCCCCAAACCCCTTGTGTGTAGGAAACGCTCACTGCTCCTCCACACTGCGTAACCCTGTAGAGTGTGCTCACTGTCTAACCCTGGTTTTACCTCTCTCTTAATCCACCCTTTAAATTACACAACTCTTGTTTCATATCTCTCTGAACCGCTCCGAATAGTTAACGTCAATTACAGTAGCAGTCTGTCAAAAGCATTTCCCTTGATCATCACAGATTGACTGATAGCTTCAGTTATTAACAGATCTCAATGTGATAAAAAAAATGGAGTCTCGATTGCTGTTCTTACCTGCAAATGACAATGTGTGTTGGAACGGTTTGCAGGTTGTTCTCGTCTGCTTGTCTCTTCTGGTTTCTCGTCTCTATTTTAGCTGACTTTTGTGACGTCACTTCATGTCACCACAAGCAGGATTCTGGTTTGTCTGTCAGTGTGTTTCCTGCGCTGCACAGTTTGCTGTTCATGTGTCAAACACACACAATCATGCAGGTGCTTCCACAGCACTGCTCATTTTGTGCAGTCTACTCAGCTCTCATTTTCTCACAATGACATCTTTTTAGGGTGAAAACATGTGAACTCTTACATGCAGTCCATCTGTCTGTCTGCCTGTCACACTATACCGAGTGAACACAATAACTACCTTCATTTTGCACCAATCTTCCCCAAACTGTTAGACTTTTTGATTTTGGCTGTAATCCAATAGACTTTCAATTTGATATGAATATTTTAAACCTGTACATGCACTCGTTCACTTTCTTAACTAAAGTGATCCAAAAGCTTTGCATCACCCAATATAATTAAATAATGTTGCTTCATGAAGTCGAATGAAACCTGCTGAATAATGTTACGTTAACATATTGAATTGCACACCGCTTTGGAGTTTTCCATTAATGACAAGCTGACAAAAATTGAAAAATTTGACATTTCGAAATCTAACATGAAATAGTGTTCTGTTATTATGGCTTCCGGTAGACTTTTGCAATATACTTGTGTAGTTTCTTTGATTACATGATGTTAAATAAAAGATCTAAATAATGTTCATGTAGTTTTTTTTTTTTTAATTAGGTCTCAATCCTAAAATTCTTAATGATGCCAAACTTTTGGCCACAGCTGTACATGTCACAGTCCATCTAGTCCTGACCTGCTGTCAAAAGGGTCCCCACGCACCATGAGAACGGCTGTTCTGTGCAGTATACATACACATTAAGAGATGAAACAACAACTGTACTAGTCGAATAGTTGAGGTAAAAATAGTTGACTAGCCTCACTGTGTTAAATATTGCTGAATCTTGTATTTGAACATGTCTGGTGCTCTGTTTTTGCAGCAACACTTTGCAGTTTGAATCAGCTTGGAGTACTATATATATATTTCAAATGTTATTTATTTCTTGCACTTCCTTCCATCTGAAACCACATGCCTCACTGTTTCTTCACAATCACTACTATTATTTTTTATTATGAATTATTTTTTATTATTAGTCTAGGGTGTGTGAACTATGCATCAGCTGCAGAGTCACTTACAATTACGTCTCACCCGAAAGATGGAGCACAAGGAGGTTAAGTGACTTGCTCAGTGTCACACAATGAGTCAGTGGCTGAGGTGAGATTTGAACCGGGGACCTCCAGGTTACAAGCCCCTTTTCTTTAACCACTGGACCACACAGCCTCCTCAGTTTCTGAGGTCGACTGCCACTTTACTGTGGGGCTGAAAGACAGACAGACACCCAACTGAAATGGACCTGCTGCTGATGGAAATGAACAAGTCTGGTTTCAAATTAGATAATATTATAGAAAAAACACCCCCTCAAACCTAACCAACCATGAAGATACGTGCCACGTTCATCGATGAAAGTCAAGCAGACAAAAGTGGTTTCTAGTATACAGGTTGTTCCTACGGTGGCGTTCTGCCTAGCAACAGACAGGAAGCTGTCACAACCGTGCTACTTTCTGATAGGACGGTAGAAGAGCACACTATAGAGACTGCCATTTTAATCACAAAACTACCCGGCACCCAGCATACAACACACAACACACAGCACCCAGCACACATCACCCAGCACCCAGCACACAGCACCCAGCACACATCACCCAGCACACATCACCCAGCACCCAGCACCCAGCACACAGCACACATCACCCAGCACCCAGCACACAACACACAGCACCCAGCACCCAGCACACAGCACCCAGTACCCAGCACACAACACACAACACCCAGCACCCATCACCCAGCACCCAGCACACAGCACCCAGCACACATCACCCAGCACACAGCACCCAGCACCCAGCACCCAGCACCCAGCACCCAGCACCCAGCACACAACACACAACACCCAGCACCCATCACCCAGCACCCAGCACACAACACCCAGCACCCATCACCCAGCACCCAGCACACAGCACCCAGCACACATCACCCAGCACACAGCACCCAGACGTTCACCAGTTGACTGTTTACAAATGCAATGAAAAAATGCCATTAAAAATCAAACAAACATTTAACATGACGTGTGCCTTTTTCATATAGGAAAATATGAGCTCCATGAGGTGATGAGATTTACTGGAATCATATTGATAGCTGTATGCACTGTAAAAGAAAGCACGATCCAAACAGATTTTATTTTAGTTCTTTGTATAAAATGTCATTTTGGTGTGCGTTTTCTTACAACCTAGATTTAGGTCATTACTTTTAATCAGAGCAAATGGATGCTAAATCTTTAATAAATTCCATTGAGGGGCTTTTTTTACATGCAGCCAGAATGAAATATTCATTGGAGCTGATTAATATGCAGGCTGTGTAATCCCCTCGCCGCTCCCCCTGCATACGCTTCACTGGCAGCTTTTCGTCCTTCAGATTTCCATTTTGACAATATATCCGATCACAGCTCTGTATCACACACTGACCGGACGACTGGCCTGCCGCGTTCCATTCACACCACATGATATGATGACCTTTCAACTCCTACTCATGGCAAACCATAACCATTGTAGAAATAAATCCAACGACAACAGTTTCAACTGGAAGCCTGTACATTGAATCCATTGAGAAAGACTTTAGATTGAATGTTTATCACAGAGTTGAAAGGTCATACAATGAGGAAGGCTGTTCTGCCTGGCAGGATTCTCCAGACAAGCTCAAAGCAGCTCAGAACTACACATGGTTAAAGAAATCTGTTTGTAAGCCATGCTTTCAGTTAGCGTTACACTTCCTAGATCACCTGGAGAGTGAAATTGGCCCCACCCCCTCAAAGCTTTTTTTCCTGTCATTAACCAACCAGCTGCTTCCTCTGTTAACTGACATGCTTTCAACCAGTGACCTGGAAGCCACTGCTCTGGTGAAATGACCAAAGAAGGCAAGACAAGCAAACTGAGAACTTTCTTTAACTTAAATGTAGTAGCTGAGGTAAAATGGTCCAGGAAGTGCAACAGATTACCTGAAAACATATCAAGTGTTGAAATGAAATGACTGTACATGTGCGCTATAACATGTGCTTCTCTCAAAGCTCCACATTTGAGACCCTACATATGCACAAAAGGTGAAATCCCTTTAAAAACACAAGCATGTTTTTTACAGCTCGAATACAAATATGATTAACTTACTTTTAAATACTTTCACTTGGCCTTCACACTTACAGAAATCGCTCCTGCAATCAAAGAAGAAAAAAATATGATAAATAAAATAACTTCAATATAATCAGTGAAAATAGTGACACTGTAGTGAGTTGGCATCTCAGCCCATTGGATTGAATGCAGAGGAAAAAGCTTGATCTGTAAGCCATACGATTCAAGACTATTCAGCTAAAGAGCCAGCTCTGTAGTGGAGCGGTCAGCCCTGGTCAGTATTATTAATTCATCAGACGCCAGGAGGAGATCCATTACATAAATACTACAGTGCAATACAGCTCCCATACAGAACATTCACCTGACCAGGCTGGTCTGATTTAATAGGGCAGAATCGAGTCGTGTGTCTTAGACACTTCACCTGGTGAGCTATTCCATTTGGGTATAACTCAAAATGTGACTCCTACCTTCTGTTCTAAACTGACTTTTACTCATCTCCCCTGTCTCTTGTTCTCTGTGTTTAGTAATCTTCAATCAAATCTTTCATGTCTTCTTTTAAACAACTTTAAACTTGATTCACAGAATAGAAATTATAACACTAAAAGGGTTATAATCAGGGTTCCACAAATGTATTATAAAGATATATATATATTTGTAATCTTTGGAAAATATGAGTCATATCTTCAGGATAAAAGGATATTATTTAAAAATACTGCAAGCCATTTATGAGGAGAATCATCTTTAAATATGGAAGGATTTAGCTTTATAAACACACTATACATCACACACACACACACACACTAAACAGCACACACACACTAAACAGCACACACACACTAAACAGCACACACAGACACACTAAACAGCACACACTAAACAGCACACACACACAGTAAACAGCACACACACACACACTAAACAGCACACACACACACAGTAAACAGCACACACACACACACTAAACAGAACACACACAGTTAACAGCACACACACACAGCACACACACACAGTAAACAGCACACACACACAGCACACACACACAGTAAACAGCACACACACACAGCACACACACACAGTAAACAGCACACACAGGGCATAGTATTCTCTCTGTGCATCTATTTGTCTGTATGTCATACTTCCTTTTTTATTTACATGAGAACACAAGGCTAATCCACCGACAGCAAATCAGTTATTCTGATAAGCCATGATGCTAACTCTGTTTACTGAATGACATGTTGGTCTTAAATACCACTTATCCACTTTCCATTATACTATATATTGCCATTTCTTATTCTAGTGTATTCTGTACTGCTGATATACACCATGGTCACCTTTTCATTATACTGACAGCTCTCATTTAGAATGAACAGCCAGTCCCTTATTTTGCTGTTTTTCCATGGTTATACTATGCATTTACCACCGTTTACCATGTTTGTATTTTCTTAACCAGACCTCTCTGTGCTTTACAATGCTTCCCTATGCTTTACCATACCTCTCTGTGCTTTACAATGCTTCCCTATGCTTTACCAGACCTCTCTGTGCTTTACAATGCTTCCCTATGCTTTACCATACCTCTCTGTGCTTTACAATGCTTCCCTATGCTTTACCAGACCTCTCTGTGCTTTACAATGCTTCCCTATGCTTTACCAGACCTCTCTGTGCTTTACAATGTTTCCTTATGCTTTACCAGACCTCTCTGTGCTTTACAATGTTTCCTTATGCTTTACCAGACCTCTCTGTGCTTTACAATGCTTCCCTATGCTTTACCAGACCTCTCTGTGCTTTACAATGCTTCCCTATGCTTTACCAGACCTCTCTGTGCTTTACAATGTTTCCCTATGCTTTACCATACTCTCTGTGCTTTACAATGCTTCCCTTTGCTTTACCATACCTCTCTGTGCTTTACAATGCTTCCCTATGCTTTACCAGACCTCTCTGTGCTTTACAATGCTTCCCTATGCTTTACCATACCTCTCTGTGCTTTACAATGCTTCCCTATGCTTTACCAGACCTCTCTGTGCTTTACAATGCTTCCCTGTGCTTTACCAGACCTCTATATGCTTTACAATGCTTCTCTGTGCTTTACTATACCTCTCAGTGCTTTACAATGCTTCCCTATGCTTTACCATACCTCTCTGTGCTTTACAATGCTTCCCTGTGCTTTACCATACCTCTCTGTGCTTTACAATGCTTCTCTGTGCTTTACTATACCTCTCAGTGCTTTACAATGCTTCCCTATGCTTTACCATACCTCTCTGTGCTTTGCAATGCTTCCCTGTGCTTTACCATACCTCTCTGTGCTTTACAATGCTTCCCTATGCTTTACCAGACCTCTCTGTGCTTTGCAATGCTTCCCTATGCTTTACCATACCTCTCTGTGCTTTACAATGCTTGCCTGTGCTTCACTGTGCTTTCACGGTGCTTTATTACACTTTGCTGTGCTTTTATGAATCATTTTAAATGGTTGCTGACATACGTGTTAAGATTTCAAAAGCAAGCCTTGGTAAATGTCAATACCACAACCCAATCCTCTCAATGAATATGAAAGCACTCTAGAAGCATCTCCACAATCCCCAGTGACTTCTTACATCTTTATTATGCCCAGGTGGGTCAGTAATGTAACTATAAACAGGTCTAAAGAATGCAACAATGTTTCCACTAATTCTTTCTCACCTTCTCCAGGTTTTACAAATCCTTACTGAATAGAGGAACAACAAAGACTGCTAACATATCAAGCAAGAAAAAACAAAGCAATTATACTCCATGGTAAGTTCATTAAAGGTGACACAACTTCCAGTAACACTTTACATGGTGTCTCTAATAACTGTGTATTTACATAGTAGTTACATAGTAAATACATGTGTACTTACACATCATTACAATGCTATTACAATTGTATCAGAAAAGGGTTAGGTTTAGAGTTAGGGTTTAGGGGGTTAGGGTTAGGTTTAGAGTTAAGGTTTAGGGGGTTAGGGTTAGGGTTAGGGTTAGGGGGTTAGGGTTAGGTTTAGAGTTAGGGTTTAGGGGGTTAGGGTTAGGGTTATATCATGCAAACAATTGCACATTAAGTACATTGTAACTATGCATAATAACATTATAATTATTAGTAAGCATATATGTATTTACTAAGTAACTACTATGTAAATACACAGTAATTAAAGACACTTAACATAACGTGTTACCCAGCTTCCATAGTAAATATTAAATATTTTGGGCACTTATAGGCAATATTCCCATTTTAGAGACCTTGTCCTTTGACCCACTTGCCCCTGTTATCCACTCAGGCCCCTTACTTAATAAATATTTGAATGATCACATCACAAGTGCAGTGATACCCCAACTCAACTCAGTTGTAGGAATGTGAAACTAGGGCTGGGGTTTTTACTGCCCAGGTTCTCCCACTCAGCCCCCTTGCACGACTAAATATCTTGGTATTCCTGAAAAGACCATTGTCTCCTCTTTAAATGTATTTGAATTTTCAAGAACAATCCGTCCCGCCCGTGCAGCGGTACCCCGAATATTATCAATCTCCTCCCAATGCAGAACGCCTGGGCTAGTCAGCACTGGTGTTTACAGGACAGCTCAGTACTGTATGATATGTATATATATATATATATATATATATATATATATATATATATATATATATATATATATATATATATATATATATATATTGAAATGTAAAGGGGTTGAATTGTACATTTTGAGGAGGTTTCTTGATTGGGAAAGTCACAGAAACAATTTCACATTGTAATTGGATTATCCGAATGCCTCCTGGTCCCAATTGATTTGTCTATCAGAAGCTTTACTGTAGCAGTGTGGTGTATCTGAGTCATAGCCGCTACTTGTTTGTCTCGTGCTGTGCTGCTCTGTCATGCTGAGCAGTGAGATAGGCCTCCTCCTGATCCAGCGGCAACTCCTCAGTCTCGCCTGATGCTAAGGGGGAGTTGGGTCTGTTTGTGTGGCTGACTCTGAGATCAGTGCAGGAGAGGCCTACTGCGTTATCTGCACTTACACAGACACTCACACACTGAGATAAGTACTGACCGACCACCCTCCATACACACAACAACCACAATCCAGTACTCACTGAGATACCACTGACCGACCAGCCTCCATACACACAACAACCACAATCCAGTACTTACACTGCAGATACCACTGACCGACCAGCACTGATCTCAGAGTCAGCCACATAACAGACCACAACTCCCAGTAGCATCAGGCGAGACTGAGGAGTTACCACTGACCGACCAGCTGCTCAGCATACACAGCACAGCACAACAATCCAGTAGCAGCATGACTGAGATACACCACTGACCGTACCAGCCTCCATAGACACATCAACAACAATCCAGTACTCACTGAGATACCACTGACCGACCAGCCTCTATACACACAACCACAATCCAGTACACACTGAGATACCACTGACCGACCAGCCTCCATACACAAAACAACCACAATCCAGTACTCACTGAGATACCACTGACCGACCAGCCTCCATACACACAACCACAATACAGTACACACTGAGATACCACTGACTGACCAGCCTCCATACACACAACCACAATACAGTACTCACTGAGATACCTCTGACCGACCAGCCTCCATACACACAACCACAATCCAGTGCTCACTGAGATACCACTGACCGACCAGCCTCCATACACACAACCACCACAATCCAGTACTCACTGAGATACCACTGACTGACCAGCCTCCATACACACAACCACCACAATCCAGTACACACTGAGATACCACTGACCGACCAGCCTCCATACACACAACCACCACAATCCAGTACTCACTGAGATACCACTGACTGACCAGCCTCCATACACACAACCACCACAATCCAGTACTCACTGAGATACCACTGACCGACCAGCCTCCATACACACAACCACAATCCAGTACACACTGAGATACCACTGACCGACCAGCCTCCATACACACAACAACCACAATCCAGTACTCACTGAGATACCACTGACCGACCAGCCTCCATACACACAACAACCACAATCCAGTACACACTGAGATACCACTGACCGACCAGCCTCCATACACACAACAACCACAATCCAGTACACACTGAGATACCACTGACCGACCAGCCTCCATACACACAACAACCACAATCCAGTACACACTGAGATACCACTGACCGACCAGCCTCCATACACACAACAACCACAATCCAGTACACACTGAGATACCACTCACCGACCAGCCTCCATACACACAACAACCACAATCCAGTACACACTGAGATACCACTGACCGATCAGCCTCCATACACACAACCATCCAGTATTCTGAAAGACTAGTGCAAAATAACATATATACCAAGTTTCATCATAATTGCATAAGATGTTTTTCAGATACTATTCTGAAAATGTAAATGTAACATACAGATGAACAATTGTATAGACAGACAGACAGACTCCCCCATGTATCCCCAGAACTGAACATTCTCAATAACTAAATAATGGGTAACACTTTACATCAGGGCTTCTCAAACATGCTCCTGAGGGACCCCCTGTGTCTGCTGGTTTTCATTCCAACCGAGCTCTCAATTACTTAACTAGACCCTTAATTGAACTAATAATTGCTTAATCAGGCCATTTTACTTGTTTTCTGCTCTTAAATAGTTGCAGTTCAAGTTACTTATCAAATGTTATAGCTAACTTGAAATATGCAACTGTTCAAGAGCTGAAAACAAGTAAAATGGTCTGATTAAGCAATTATCAATTCAATTAAGTGTCTAGTTCAGTAATTTAGAGCTTGGTTGGAATGAAAACCAGCAGACACAGGATCCCCAGGACCGGGTTTGAGAAGTCCTGCTTTACATGAAGTGTCTCTACTGTGTGTTTACATAATAGTTACATAGTAAACACATGTGTACTTACACATAATTACAGTGTTGTTATGCATAGTTACAATGTGCTTAACATGTGAATCTTTTTGCATGATACATGTAAATACACAATTGTATCAGAAAAGGGTTAGGGTTAGGGTTAGGGTTAGGGTTAGGTAAAGAGTTAGGGTTAGGTTTAGAGATAGGGTTAGGGTTTAGACCTTAAAATGAGCAGGATTGCACTGTGTGCTTACATAGGAGTCAATAAAGTTGGAAAAATAAAAAAATAGACAAGTTAATTTCTGCAAGTATATGCAACCATAGTTCCATTAAATTTGAAACAACTTCCATGTTAAATAATTAATTCTAGTCACTTGTAGGCAAAATTCCTATTTTAAAGATTTAAAGATCCTTGTCCTTTGAGCCTGTAAACTAGACTGGGAGGGGGGGCTTTAATTGTTCTGTGATTCTTGATATGTATTTTTTGTATAGAACTGCAAGTCACCCTGGGTAAGGGCGTCTGCTAAGAAATAAATAATGATAAAATAATAATTTCTTGCCCCTTTTATTCCACCCAGAGCTCTGACTTATTAACATTTCGGTATCCCTGAATAACTCCCATCATCTCCTGATCGAACCCTCTCACAAGTTCAGCGGTGTCCCAAATCCACAACTACTAGAGTGGAACAGGGCTTGTATTGCCCAGAACAGACAATCATGTCCTCTTTAAATATATGCAAATGATTTTAATTAACAATCTGTCTGACAGGTGCAGTGCTACCCCAAATATTCTCGATTGGCTCTCAATGCAGAATGACTGTGGGACCATTGTTCTTCATTTTCAGCATGTTTCTGCAGTGGCGACTGCCAACACTGGATGTGGTGTGCTTCCTGGCAGTCACGCTTGTAGAAACAGGCTGGTGACACCATCATTTCGATACTACAGAAGAATGTGAACTGTGCTACGCTCTGCATTTTGAATGAAGCTGCAGGATGCAATATATCCCACAGATGTTTCTGTTGCGTCTTTCTCTTTCCCTTGTTGACAGCTTTACTTCACACAGCGTCATCATAGCAAGAGCACACGCTGTCCCTCTGTACACACACACACACACACACACACACACACACACACACACACACACACAGCACAGCAGAGTGTAATACAGCACAGTGAAAGCCACAGTAAAAGCATAGCAGAGTGTAATACAGCACAGTGAAAGCCTGGTAAAGTATAGCAGAGTGTAATACAGCACAGTGAAAGTCTGGTAAAGTATAGCAGAGTGTAATACAGCACAGTGAAAGCCTGGTAAAGTGTAGGCAAGCATTGTAAAGCATGTATAATCATGGACATTATCGTACAAATTCCCTGTGGTGAACTTCTATAAGGGTGCAGCCTGGTAACCTGTCTGCTTCCAGTTATATTATTAAATTACTGTTCATGTCTGTCTGTCCTTCAATCTCTATAACTACAAAACATGAATCATAGGAAAGCTGACAATCGTTATGAAACATTATAGACTAGTACTGCTCTGAAATGTCAATGTTACATTCGTCTTGTTGTTTAGAATCACCACGTCTTAGAGACTTTTTAAAACTAAAAACTTTCAAGACCCCCCTGTGGACTTTATAGAGCTTTCAAACTGATCCCAGCTGAGAAGAGAGTGAGAGTGATTTGACTATGAGTCTCACCTTCATCCCCTGTGTGAGCTTCCTTGTAATGCAAACCATCAGACTCACTGCATCTCGTTAGCAGCAGCAATGAACTCAACCAGCCCGTCACAATGTGGCTGTCAGCAGGGAAGATCACACAGGTGGAGAAGCTGAGACTGACACCCAGTCCCACTCTCTTACCTTCAGTCTCACATTGATGAGGCAACAAGCCCTTATGTGGAACTAGCTAGAAGCAGCTTGTCATGGGCTTTGGCAGATATTACTATGAATCCTGCTGAGCTCCAAACTTTTTTCAAGTTTTTAGCAAAATAAGAATTGGAAACCAAATCCCTGAGGTTTGTGAGAGAATGATTGAATTTGTCCTTCCAGTTTGTTCTCTGATCACAGTGTAGAGGCCTGTGTGTGGTGGCTGCATGTCCCAGCTGAGCAACTGTGTATTTCCTGTTCAGGTTCCAGCACTCTATTTTTGAAGCCAAACTCAGAGGACGGCCTGCCCACATATTGTTCAGCGCACCGGCTTCCTGTGCAGCAGGATGTGATGTCACGCACACCCTGACCTCTGCCTCTTTCAAAAACAGTATAACCTGGAATCTATATCCTAGAATCTGAACCCAGCCCGGCACAGACAGCATCACAGACACACGATATTCCAGAATCTGAACTTATGCTAAATCATGTTTTTACCAAGTTTCACGACAATTAGATAAGTGTTTCTCCAGATAAATGCAATAATGTTAGTGTGACAGAGCGACAGATTTGTGTGTATTCAGAAAGTTTCAACTTCTAAAGAGAAAAATAGAGTAAAATAGCAAGTAAATGAAAGTTCAGAGATACCGCTGTACCTTGCCATTGTGTTTCTTGTAGTGTGGTTTACAGTTTCTCAGTTGTTTCCTGTATTTGCTACTTTAACAACAGGAAGAGATCTACAGTAATTAAAGCAGGGCTAACGGTACTTCCTGTGAGTCCCAACAGCATGCTCACTGGCTTTAAAATCCATTCTCTTACCTCTTATAAGCACAAGCAACATTATCGCCGCCCCTTTAAAGAAGCCCTAACCAATACTTTAAAACCCCTTCTCTTACCTCTTATAAGCACAAGCAACATTATCAAAGCTCCTATAAAGAAATGCTAACCAATACTTTAAAACCCCTTCTCTTACCTCTTATAAGCACAAGCAACATTATCACCGCCCCTTTAAAGAAGTTCTAACCAATACTTTAAAATCCATTCTCTTACCTCTTAATCCTGCGCTGGGGTTGGAATCCCTTGTGAAGAGGAAACAGTGGAGGAGTCGTATTGTACCTTTGTCACACTTTACAGACGCAATGCTCCTGGAATAGTTAGAAAGCATCAGATTCATTTTGATGTTTTAGGGCATATTTTCTTCAATACAAGCTGTAAACAAGCTTCTCTCTGATATGACCCTGTGTTTAGCTCTTGCGTGTTTCTGAACTGCTAATGAAGTTACGCAGCAACTAAGAACAAAAGAACATTGGTAAAGTTCAGCTGCCCCCTGCTAGTCACGTTGCTGTTTGAATGATTTTGGTAATAATCTAGATTAGGAGTGGCACGATTATTAATCTGACAACAATTGAGCTAAAAATAGTGGAATAGGTCAACAAACCACCACGTTTAAATACATATTAATAATAAATGTATTTGAACATGTCCGGTTCGCTATTTGTGAATGTACTGCTTCATAACACTTTGCTGTTTGAGCATTATATTTTAAAACTGCTTGGAATTTGTTTGAACTATTTATTCCAGTGTGTCCTTTACATGTTAATGGATTGCAACCCCAACTGTACTTCAGCCCAGTCCACTAGCAGTGTCTGAGTTTCTCACTTTGCTATTTGACTAGATGACTATTCAGGGCTAACCCTACTCCAAATAGAAAGAAAGAAAGAAAGAAAGAAAGAAAGAAAGAAAGAAAGAAGTAGACC
Source organism: Acipenser oxyrinchus oxyrinchus (assembly GCA_030684275.1). Lineage (NCBI taxonomy): Eukaryota > Metazoa > Chordata > Actinopteri > Acipenseriformes > Acipenseridae > Acipenser > Acipenser oxyrinchus. Next base: position 8,213,497 of record CM060279.1, on the reverse strand, counting down.
TGATCTACAAATGCACACGGCCAAAAACAAACCAAACGTCAATGTCAAAGTTCCTTTAATCTGGAGCCAGTGCTCAGCACACAGTGTCTCACGACTGCCGGTGATTTATCTGTGCTCTATCAGATCTCCGTGTGACGATTTAAAGAGGTCATGGCTAACAAAATAATTCCAGAACTGTGGTGCACTTCCAGTCAATATATGCAGCTATGGCCAAAGGTTTTGCATCACCCTATGGAAGTAACTATGCTTCATAAAGTCGAATGAACCCTGCTGAATAATGTTACGTTAACATATTGAATTACACACCGCTTTCCAGATACTTATCGTAAAACTGACACAAATGTGATATTTTGAAATTTAACATGAAATACTGCACTACCATTAAACATGATATCTGGTGCTACACTTGGTTAAAACAATCTCTGTGTTGCACTTCCTTGGTCACCTTCCAGTGAAATTGTCCCCACCTTTTCAATGGCCTATTTCCTGTTAGTAACCAATCAGCTGCATCCCCTATTGACTGACATGCTTTCAGGTGAATTGACCCAAGAAGTGCAAGTGTAACAGATATCCTGAGAATAAGGTATAGAAACTGAGCACTTTCTTCAACCTAGAACTGGATATCATGTTTAGAAATAACATTTGAGACCTGTGTAGCTGATGGAAATGGAAAAGAAGATTATAATCACCTTAAGTTAACAATGGAAGTTTGATATAAAGACAGAACAACAGGGTGCCTTCTTACACCCTCATATTATCATACTCCTAATAAAGTGTGCTAAAGAATGCCCTTACCAAGTTTAATCACAATAGGACAAGAAGTTCTCTAGATAAATGTCAAAAGGTAAGAGTGGCATACAGTCAGTCAGATGGGCTGGAAGCTTCCATATAGCCTGAGATTATGCTAAAAAAAAGGTCCTTAGAAAGTTTAGTGACTTTTATCATAGACTCCTAGCCACGTTTCCATCTGCACCTTGAATCCAGTGTGTGAAACTCAATCTCATCTTGTTCCCAGTATCAAACTTGGGCAGCTTCCACCTGCAGACTACAATCCACTCTGCAGCCGACACACAACACGCAAGTCAAACATGTATGTATCACGTTGTTGTATAATTGCTATTTATGAGTGAATTCACCAACTTCCAATATTCCCCGGACAGTATAATATAATCACAGCCTACAGATTTTTTTATCCAGTCAGAGATTTAGCGTCACACGTTATGTCACTTTGTCCATCAGTGTGAGAGATGGAGTTCTGCCAGCCTGCAATCCTAACTGGGGCTGACAGACAGACATACAGGCAGGCAGACAGGCAGACAGGCAGGCAGGCAGGCAGGCAGGCAGGCAGGCAAGCAGACAGACAGACAGACAGACAAGCAGGCAAGCAGACAGACAGACAGACAGACAGAGAGACAGGCAAGCAGACAGACAGACAGACAGACAGAGATACAGGCAAGCAGACAGACAGACAGACAGACAGACAGACAGGCAGACAGGCAGGCAGGCAGACAGGCAGGCAGGCAGGCAGGCAGACAGACAGGCAGGCAGACAGGCAGGCAGGCAGACAGGCAGGCAGACAGGCAGACAGGCAGACAGGCAGGCAGGCAGGCAGACAGGCAGACAGACAGACAGAGAGACAGGCAAGCAGACAGACAGACAGACAGACAGGCAGACAGGCAGGCAGGCAGGCAGGCAGGCAGGCAGGCAGACAGACAGGCAGGCAGGCAGGCAGACAGACAGGCAGGCAGACAGGCAGACAGGCAGGCAGGCAGACAGGCAGGCAGACAGACAGGCAGACAGGCAGACAGGCAGGCAGGCAGGCAGACAGGCAGACAGACAGACAGGCAGACAGACAGGCAGGCAGACAGACAGGCAGACAGTCCCAATTGAAACGTATCTGATCTGTGATGCTGATGGAAATGAATGTTTCAAAATGCTTTCAAGTCCGTCCGAGTGGCAGACGAAAATGGCTCTCTAGCCCGTTAGGATTGTATTTGTGTCTAATCTAATACCTGTATGGTTTTATACATATCATTTGACAGACATATTAGTGTTTCTGAGGACACAATATATGTGCGTGCACTGGTTTCAGTAACATAAAGGTCACTGAGACCTGAAAGTTTCTGACAAAACCACAAAAGGGAAGTGTTTCAAATATGAAGTCAAAGTTGTCTCTTTATCAACAGCTCCACATTTACTGCTGAACAGTGTGTAACACAGTCAAAAATGTCATGCATTCATTTGTCACTTGTATGTTTTATTTTTTATAAATTTACACTTTGATTTGATTTGTGCACGTTTTATATATTATTGACACACACTTTGTAATTGATTTATCACTTTGGAGTAGTTTCTCCATTCAGTTCACTTATAATGCCTTATTGAGTACTGACGAATTGAATTATTGACAGTTTTATGCACCTCAGTATAAACAGCCCACACCTCTTGCAAACTGGACAGCCATCCTGGGGGTTTGTGTCTCTCTGTCCGTCCTTTGTTGTGGTTTTGTTTGTGTAGGAGTGGGGACACTATTTCAGTGTTTGGAACGGAGAGTCTCAGAGGGAACTGAAACGAGCCTGTACATAGACTTTCCTGATGATAAGTATTCGGCTGACATACAGTATGCCGGTTTGAAAAACGAGCGCGAGTGAATTAAGAGTTTTTAGCCTGTCGGTAGCTAATCAGAACCTATGGTACGGAAAGTAATGTAAGAGATTGTTATACAGATTTTTCTCTCGCTCTGCACAGTGTTATATGTTTTGAGTTTTTACAATGGTCAGTGCTTGTATTATTATCCTCTATTTATGCCTGGTTAAGGAAGCACTTTCTAAAGTGTAATACTGCAGTGTGCACGTTGGGGATTTCAAATGACTATTTTGAGAAGTCTTAATTATGATGACCTGTTAATAGAAAATCTGTAATTGATCACTTGGATATTGAACAATGTGTTGTTGCTCCTTTTCACCGCGCTGTCCAATAAAAGCATTCTCATTGCTTGTATATGGATCTGTTGTCTGTGATTATTATCGAATATTGTTCTGTGCTTATCGCACTGTGCTGGCGTAGTCGGGCTATATATTAAAAATAACCCCTCTGTCTGAGCCCCTCTGAGCGGGTGTTACAAGTGGGTGACCTACAGCACAGGAAGTGGTTTCAGGAAGCAGTCGCTTATTACATGTATTGTTATTATTGATTTACTAGGAAAGAACCGTTCTCTGAAATAATAAAAAGGAACTTGTCATACTATTGTTTTATCACTAACTGTTCCTAAATGAGTTCTCATAATGAGTCAGGTGCTCTCTGTATTCATTCTGCTCAGAGTGTCTTTGGAAATAATTAGAAAACCACAAGGCTTGCTTTTTTTTACTGTGCAAACCTTTCCGCAAGCGCATGCAATGGGTGTAGTGTGCAGACAACTCTCCTTAGTCATTGATCAGGGCTCGATCTATTTGATCAGCCTTCACCCAGAGAACCCACAGCTGGCTTTCATTAGAGCATTTCACAGCACCAGTCTTAATAGCACCAGCGACATTATCAGTGCCCCCCTTTTAAAGGAGTTCAAACCAAGTTTCTCTTACCTCTTATCAGCTTCCTTGGTCTTCTGTTGAACACTTTCTGGGATTTTATACTTATATATTGTTTATAAATGGGAATTAGAGAAGTTACTGCTGCTTCCTGGTACTTAATCACTTCCAATGGTCTAGCTGCAATCAGATCATATGACGCACAGCAAATGTACCATTGGACCATAGCATACCATAGTTTGTCTATACCCTTATAAAAGTGTCCCATAGTAAAAGCATAGCAAAGTGTAATAATGCAGGTGAGAGCATGGCACAGCATAGGTAAGCATTGAGAGGTATGATAAAGCATATTTAATACATGGCAAACCAGGGTAAGCTAGGGTAGGTAAACATATATATATATATATATATATATATATATATATATATATATATATATATATATATATATATATATATATATATATGGAAAACTGCAAAAATGCATTCACATTTACTGTGGTAAACTTTATAAAGGGTAATGCTGAAATATTTTCATATCCTGAGGTTAGCAGACTCAAAAGATTCTCATGACAATGAAATGGTGGAGTCAGCAATACTGTTAACCCCTTCAATTACACAAGGACTCGAGCGCTTGTTGTTCAAATGGTTTCTTCTTCAAATACATTGGAGAGTGACAATTTGGATGACCAGATCCAACCTGCAGTAACTTTTAACCCTGTTTCGTGCACCTCATTGCAAAGTAAGAAAGTTAGCATCATTTTATTTGTGGGACACACATGCCCCTTGTACCTTAAAGGGTTCATAAAGCAATACAGTAAGCACTGTGCAGCTAGCAGCAGGAGGACAGCTCTTTAGCTCAGTCACAGAGTGGCCAGAAAGCTTCAAGGAGGGGGAAGCTTGTGTGCCTGCAGCTCACACTAGCTTAGCTAATGTAAACAACCTGGTGACCAATAGCATCTGGTTTCTGCACAGGAAGACACTTTCACTCAGACTGGGAGCTAAAAGATTAGCTTAAATTCAGTGCTTCCTCTGGTTTCAACACACAGCAATGGAAGCTTCCTGTTGTATTTTGTGTGTGCGGTTTGCCTGATGATCTGCAGGCTTCACAATATCACATGACATGTTTAAATCGCTGGAGTTGTCCTGACTAAATAGCACATTCCCAAAACAGACAGAAACCCCATTCTACTCAGTGGCAGCGCGGGACGTTACCCGCAGTGCCATCCTTGGGCTCATAGCTATAACGAAACAGTGGAGTTCAGTTTATAAACACTCCTGGACTCGTTTCTAAATCCTTGTTCAATGAACAGATCCATAACGAATGCTTAAACAATCCATGTAATCGGTGTATCTTTTGCAATAATCAATGCGCATATTCTTACAATCCATCAATAGAAAAATCCCTGTCTGTCTATATGGGATTGAATTATATTACAAAAGCATTTTAATGTCATCTGAGATCTCAAGTGTATATGAGTAAGACTTGAGTACTAGCTGTGTTATGGTGAGTTGCGCGATATTGATGTTTTGTGGCCTCATACTTGCACAATATTGATGAGCTGCTTTCAAATGAAGAAGTCACTGTGGATTGCAAATACTCGTGTCGTTGTATATTTTCCTTTGGAAAGACATTGAAGGTTATGTTATTGGAAATATCGAGACTTGCTCCTTTTCAGTGTATATTTTTTGGAGGCTCTCAAAATATATGTACTACTACTACTACTATTTATTTCTTAGCAGACACCCTTATACAGGGTGACTTACAATTGTTACAAGATGTCACATTATTTTTACATACAATTCCCCATTTATACAGTTGGGTTTTTACTGGAGCAACCTAAGTAAAGTACCTTGCTCAAGGGTACAGCAGCAGTGTCCCCCACCTGGGATTGAACCCACGACCCTCCGGTCAAGAGTCTAGAGCCCTAACCACTACTCCATTATTATTATTATTATTATTATTATTATTATTATTATTATTATTATTATTATTGAGCAGACGCTGTTACCCAAAGCGACTTACAGAGACTAGGGGCTGAACTGTGCATCATCAACAACTGCTGCTACCTCGGTTTCACGACTCAGCCAAAGGACGGATATATTTAATACATGGTGACCTAAGAGACAGAAATTGTAAAACTAGCGGTGTTTATTTTTAACAATTGAAGAAATGTTGAGGATAATATTGAAAAATGGAAAAAATACATAATGTAATTTTTTATTTTAGTAAAATGTGTGGGTGTAAAAACTGAATTATTATTAGGAATCAGAGTACAAAATTGGCTCTGCTGTTGTGGAGGGTGGAGTTGGATGATTTCCTGTGCTTTCTGAGGGCCTCAGTCCTTCACTGCATAATATCCCACGGAGGGCATGTGGCTGAGGTCATTTCTTACTGAATTTATGTCGCTTATTGATTTTCTACTGCGCTATTCTGCTCTCCCACAAATTTCCCCCCAGTCTTCTGCGGATAAAACCTTCAATCTGCAGGACAGTGCTGCTTGCTTTGGCATTGATGGTTTTATTGTGTTCATTTACTGGTGGTAGAGTTTGTTTTTAAAACTGAGGTTAGCAATTTTATTCTGAGGGCCTCAGTCCTTCACTGCATAATATCCCACGGAGGGCATGTGGCTGAGGTCATTTCTTACTGAATTTATGTCGCTTATTGATTTTCTACTGCGCTATTCTGCTCTCCCACAAATTTCCCCCCAGTCTTCTGCGGATAAAACCTTCAATCTGCAGGACAGTGCTGCTTGCTTTGGCATTGATGGTTTTATTGTGTTCATTTACTGGTGGTAGAGTTTGTTTTTAAAACTGAGGTTAGCAATTTTATCATAACCTTATTATACACCTTATTTATACACAGGTCTCACACCATCACTGTGTACAATAAGACTGTACAACATGGACGTTTATAGGAAAAGTATTGGAAGAAGAAGAAGAAGAAGAAGAAGAAGAAGAAGAAGAAGAAGAAGAAGAAGAAGAAGAAGAAGAAGATCACATCACAATTGTTGATTATTATTCTAGTGGTCTGCTCCCCAGCCTGGTGCTTCCTGGTTTGGGATTAAACTATAAGAAGGAGGCTAATCTTGGACTGGAGCCTCCAAATCAGCACTGCTTATTGAAGGGACATTACCTCCAGCCAGGACTGCACTGCTGCTGGACAGATAACAAGCTGTAGATATTTAATAAGAAACAAGAACAGGAATGGACACAAACATCCTTCAAGTTCAAGATTCGGAGTTGTGTATTTCACTGCATACCGGGTATGCATCATCCATAGCTGATAAACCTTTAGAAATACTGGAACAACTCAATTCAATTGCAAACATTTCAACCACAAAGTCTTCTAGATTTCTAGTCAAATTGTTTACAATGCTTCCCTATGCTTTACCAGACCTGTCTGTGCTTTACAATGCTTCCCTATGCTTTACCATACCTCTCTGTGCTTTACAATGCTTACCTATGCTTTACCAGACCTCTCTGTGCTTTACAATGCTTCCCTATGCTTTACCAGACCTCTCTGTGCTTTACAATGCTTCCCTATGCTTTACCAGACCTCTCTGTGCTTTACAATGCTTCCCTATGCTTTACCAGACCTCTCTGTGCTTTACAATGCTTCTCTATGCTTTACCATACCTCTCTGTGCTTTACAATGCTTCTCTATGCTTTACCATACCTCTCTGTGCTTTACAATGCTTGTCTATGCTTTACCAGACCTATATGTGCTTTACCATACCTCTCTGTGCTTTACAATGCTTCTCTATGCTTTATCATGCTTTTACTGTGCTTTATTACACTTTGCTGTAATTTTACTGTGGGAAACTTTTATAAGGGCAATACTGGTTGAAAATAACAGTGTTTAATACAAGTTAATGCTTTTTCTTTTTTCAAATAAACACCATGTAGCAATCAAACCACCTCCAGGAAAGCTTCACAGCATCATATAACTCCATGCACAATCCTTCACAATCCCTAACCCTCCGCTAACTCCTCACATGCTGTCACAGCATTTAATACAAACCGGATGCACTCAAACTGAAACACCAACATTTCAATGTCTGTGACCTGTAGCCATGTACACCTTTACTGGTATTACTGCTATGTCTTAAATAATATAATCTGGTAGCCTTCTACAATAGCAATACATGTTACTCAATGATGCATTCGTTATGAATACAGTCAAAACTGTTTAATATCACTTTCAATTGACTGAGTTAAAATGGTAACCTTAAGTGGAGTTTAACTTAAACAGGAGTTCACTAATAACCTGGCAAAACACGCATTAAAACACAGTGCTGATACCACATGTGAAACTCAAACACAGTGCGAGGTATTGACTGTGTACATAGCACACATTAATCATATTCATTTCAATATACTGTACAGCAAATAGCTATAACTGAAGAATACAGAAGCTGCAACCATACAGATTGTGGCATTATCTGTGTAAAATTGCAATACTGTATATCTTATTACACGGAAACCTTCAAGTCTTATGTTCTATCAAAGTGATATTATTAGGAGCTTTCTGTATATTTTTATACTGTATTTTACTGTATTTTGTGTTCCTTGGCCTCACTACAGCTCTCAAACATGTTTGTACTCTACAGCTGGCACACCAGAGTGTAACCATTAACATGTCCCCCCTGCAACACGCTGTGGGTTTAAACAACACTTAAGAACCAACGTGGTATTTTGTAGATGCCTGTAACGCAAGTTAGATCAACCAGTGTCTTTAAATTAGTGCCAGCACCATCATTGCACAGCTTGTGTATTGCCAGCAAAAATGAGCCAACGTGGCACAGCAGCTCCTGAACTCAGGTGAAAGCATCTACACACAGATTTAAAAAATAAAAACCACACGTGCACAAAAAGAACTGCTCTGAATGATTGCCAGCATCACACAAAGGGGGTGCAATTTATACTGAGGTGTAAACGCCTTGATAAATCTTGAGCTTAATGTCCCATGCCCACAGGCTATACCAGAGAGAACCAGCATGCTCTTCAGCCTGCCCAGGCAGCACATTACCACATGCCACCTGAACCGTCTCCTCTTCCATTCAACAGAAAGGGCACACATCCCCTCTGCGGAGCACTGACTCGATCCACAGCAGCTACTGTACCCATGCACCATAACTGGAGATATGACACACAGCAATGCAACAGGCTCACAGGTCTTAAATGTGCAGCTCTGTAAGAAACATGTTATAGAAAATGTTCATTTTAAAACATCAGGTTCTCCACAAGGTGAAAAAAGTCTCTGTTTGCAAACCGTGTTCTCAGATCTTGCGCTTCCTTGGTCACCTGGTGAGTGAAATTGTCCCCGCCCCTTTCACCGCCTTCTTTCCTGCCAATAACCAATCAGCTGCATCCCCTATTGACTGATGTGCTTGTTATACCATATATCCATTTTTAACATGGGGTTTCTCTATTTATCAATTCATATTAAATGATTATTTCTATGATGGGTTAGCAACCTTTGGGATTCAGAAACCAGCTTGGATATATAGTGCCTTTTTTTGAATATATTATAAGTTAACATTTCATGATTAAGGTCTCTCTTACTGTTGTAAGAGATGCCATATTGTGCAGTGAATATAAGAGTTGTAACGGTACACTAATGTCAAGATATGTATCACGATAGGCAGGTTGCAATATGCATCACGATACATGCAATGGTCCTGATGGGCTACTTGTATGATGCAGAATAAGATCAAATGATCATTTAATGATGGACCATTTTGTTAAATGAATTGGGATAGGGAGAGTGTGTATTCAACTATAAAACACACGCATTCTTCATTCAAGAAGTGTTTGGTGAACTACAGTGAGCTGTGCTGTGCTTTTGTATCACAATATCAACAATACATACCTCTATTACGATACAGTATATCATGTAAAGAAAGGATCCCGTTTTATAACTGCGAATCTTTACACCCTAGCGAACATTGTACTCCAAAAAGAGGTTTTATTTTAACTGTAGAACTGTGTTGTATGTTATATAAATATATAAATGTACATAGAAATCAAAATATATATTTCAAAAACATTTCACTTTAATTGTACTGCACTTGGATATTTTGATTTGAGAATTATCGTTATTTACAAAAATCTTCAATATGTTTGATTTTCCAAATCTCCACGGTTTCAAATCCAGACGTTGGATTTTAATCAGACAACTCAACCCTGAGTCCCCACTGCAAATATGTATATAAAGCTATATATTAAAAACACAATAAAATCAAAGGACTGAGGGGACAGATAGATTCATAGGTAGCTGGATAGATAGATAGATAGATAGATAGATAGATAGATAGATAGATAGATAGATAGATAGATAGATAGATAGATAGATAGATAGATAGATAGATAGATTTGAATCGTTCTATTACAGAAATGTGTTTAAAATGTAGATATAACATGATCTTTACCCACCTATGTATTTCTGTGTCAGTACACCCGACATTTTGTTAGAATATCTTTTGACACCAAAATAAACTCCTTGAAATCCATTTCTCCATTGCACATGTACCCTTATGTGAGCTTCTCTCCTTCGTTCTTTCTCCCCTATATCGTCCTTCTATCCATGCACCAATTCAGCCCTGACTGCCTGCCTGCCTGCCTGTCTGCCTGCCTGCTCGTAATTCACACTGTATCAAAAACAAGGCACCTTGACCTCTTTATGATAGCAAACGCTCCCCTCCCTCCCTGCCTCCCCTACCACCACCAGCCCTTATTCTCTGCAGAAAATAACACCCAACAATACAGCAAACCAAGCACACACACACAGAAACACCATGGCTTTCCTTACCTTTCTCAGCAGTCTATTCTGGTACATCCTGTATCCTCTACAATGGGAAGACAGCTAAGCCTTACTATCAATGTCAAAAAAAAAAAAAAACGCGTTTCCTCTTTTAAATTTCCTCTTTTAAATTTCCTCTGGTGGCAATTGTTTGACAGAAAAGACATTTTAAATATAAAAAAACACACATCTTACCTTATTTTTGTGGCATTTTTTTAAAATGATTTTTCTATATATTTTTCTTTGCAGGCAAATCCTTGTGTTTGATTCGACTCCTTTTTGTGTACCCTATTCCAGCATTGTCAAACAGCCAGGTTTCTCTCTCCTCTCTCTCTCTTTCTCTCTGTCGCTCTGTCTCTTTCCCTTGCGTTTCTATTCTATACACATTTCAAACCCCCTCCCTCTCTCTCTCTCTCGCTCTCTCTCTCAGACAACTGGGCTACAACCAGCAGGATGCCCCCCTCTCTCTCTCTCTCTCTCTCTCTCTCTCTCCTACCTCCAGCTAATCTTGTCCTACGACTAACACATGGCTGATTAAGGTTGTGAGATTAAGCCACAAATATTGCCTGGGAGTGCGTGCGTATGTGTCTGTGTCTGTGTCTGTCTGCGTGTGACAAAACTGACAAAACTGAAGAAAAAAAATGTCCTCAAAAAGGTAACGCGATGACTTGAAGCCCACAGTGTATGGCTTCCGTTAAATATGCTTTACTGATGAATCACAAGTGCAAAAAAAAAAAAAATCACCCCTAGGGAGTTTTCATGACACATTTTGTAGATCTCATTTTGAGCCCATTCTTAAACAACAAATGTATTTTTTGGATTGTCATAGATTATTGAGATATTGTCAGAATTTGTTTCTATTGTGTCTTATCCATGACTATTAAAATAGAGCTGAATTTAGAAATACTGAGAGAAATTCAATGACACATGTTTTGACTGGAAATTGGATTTGCCATTGAATTTAGTACGTTTCTTTTCGTATTGTGTCATGTATTGCAGTGAAAGTGATTGTGGCTCCTGGTGTTCTCTGAAGTAATCGTGTTCCTGACAGTGAAGCTGAGAAGGATCAGCGGTGCTGCTGCCCAGATGCTCCTCTCTCTTCCTGTACAGAACCATCACAATTTACCTGGGCATCGCTAAATAACTGCAATTCAGACCCTACTATTGTGGGAGAGAACAGGGGCTCTCTTTTAAAAAGCCAACAAGCGAAATGTGAGAGAGAGGAAGAACTAAAAACTAGGATCATGATTTAAGATAATTGTGATTATCAATGTAATTTACAGCTGATAATCAATAATAAAAAATGTTTTATCAAACCACCTTAGTGGTTTTCTTTTCCATAGTTGAATTCTGTTTCACTAGTTTGGCCTGTCAGGTTTATGTCACACAGCAGTGTGGAGTAGTGGTTAGGGCTCTGGACTCTTGACAGGAGGGTTGTGGGTTCAATCCCAGGTGGGGGACGCTGCTGCTATACCCTTGAGCAAGGTACTTTACCTAGATTGCTCCAGTAAAAACCCAACTGTATAAATGGGTAACTGTATGCAAAAATAATGTAATTGTATGTAAAAATAATGTGATATCTTGTAACAATTGCAAGTCGCCCTGGATAAGGGTGTCTGCTAAGAAATTAATAATAATAATAATTTAGTATTACTAAAGGGTTAGCCATTGAACAGCGCAGTTAGTGTGGTCATTGTGAAAAGGCAGGCTCATATACCAAAGCATATGTTTAAACTTGAAACTCCTAGTGTTTTAAGAGTCTTGTGTGATATCTGTATGTAAAGCTACACAAAAAGCATAGGGGGTCAGGTACAAAGGATGCTCAAACCATACGAGAGGGCCCTGCTAATAAAGACAGTCGCATGTTAATCTCTTGGTTAACATATTTTGCACACCTTTAATTAAACGTGCATTGCATTAAAAAGGGTGCTTTCAACGACTTTGTAAGATTTTAGAATGATGTTACAATGTTGCTTGATAGTTCCAATGTTACTTACCTAATCGTGGCCACCCCTGTGTATCATCTCTATTTTTTATCTCTGAGGACAGTTAAATGTAGTTATTTGTTCTATGTTTCCATTAAGATTCCCTGATCCTAGGGGGTCCCTGAGTGGCTCATCCAGTTAAAGCACTGGATAAGAGGCAGGGCTGATCTCTGTTCTCCGGGATCGGTAGTACGCTCCATCTCTGCTCTGGATTGCTCGGCTGAAAAGCGATTGTGGCTTTAGGCTTGTGAGATCGGAGGACGCTCACACGCCCTCAGAACGTCCGCACTGTGTGAGGACTCGCTGCGCTGAGGAGAAAAAACATAATTGAACATTCCAAATTGGGGAAAAATAAAAAGAAAAAAATAATAATTGGTCACTCTAAATTAAAAAAAAAAAGATTCCCTCATACATAAAGACATGTTCTGTGCTAAAGCTGTAATTTTGTGAACTGCATGCAAGGTAAAACAAAATGTGTCTGGTGAAGTACGTATGACTGTTAACTCCAAATCAATTCATTTTCAAAGAGATGCTATAAGTAATGAAATTAATATTAGAGAAGGATTTCTGTCTTGAAGTATTTTCCAACAGCAGGCTTCAATGCTAGATCTAAGGACTGCAAGCTGAGGCTTTATTGAATTGTGCTGCTGCTGAGATTTCAGTGGTTTTATCAGCGACGGGCTAGAGGTGTTTACATCTTCACTTTAAAGTGTATTGGTAAACAAAACAAAAAAAGTTTAAACAGATCAACCTGTTTTGAGATTATTCAGAGAAATGTGTTGTGAAATTCCTGAGAATGTACTTTTAATAATCGTGGGGAACCACTGTGCCCTTTTCCTGGTCGACATTTTTTCACGGGATGACAGGAGATAAGGAAGTGTATTTCTGTGTCAGTAAGATGATGATTCTTCAATTTGTCTCTTGAATTTGACGCAGTTTGATCTGGAACCAACCAAAGTGGCACTGGCCTATCCCTTACAGGAAGTTGTTGTAAACATAGCCAATGTGAATTATACAAAGACACTGATATTAAACAGGTGAGTGTCTGCGTGTGTGTGAGACGGAGAGAGAGAGAGAGAGTGTGTGTGAGTGTGAGTGTAAGTGTGTGTGTGTGTGTGTGTGTGTGTGTGTGTGTGTGTGTGTGTGAGTCTCAGTGTGTGTCAGTGTGTGTGTGCATCAGTGTGTGTGTGAATGTCAGTGCGTGTGTGTCAGTGTGTGTGTGTGTGTGTGAGTCTCAGTGTGATTGTCAGTGTGAGTGTGCGTCAGTGTGTGTGTGAATGTCAGTGCGTGTCAGTGGGTGTGTGAGTCTCAGTGTGATTGTCAGTGCGTGTGTCAGTGTGTGTGTGTGTGTGTGTCAGTGTGTGTGTGTCAGTGTGTGTGTGTGAGTCTCAGTGTGTGTCAGTGTGTGTGTGCGTCAGTGTGTGTGTAATTGTCAGTGTGTGTGATTGTCAGTGTGTGTGTGTGTCAGTGTGTGTGTGATTATCAGTGTGTGTGTGCGTCAGTGTGTGTGCATCAGTGTGTGTGTGTGTGTCAGTGTGTGTGTGTGTGTCAGTGTGTGTGAGTCTCAGTGTGTGTCAGTGTGTGTGCGTCAGTGTGTGTGTAATTGTCAGTGTGTGTGATTGTCAGTGTCTGTGTGTGTCAGTGTGTGTGTGATTGTCAGTGCGTGTGTCAGTGTGTGAGTGTGTGTGTGATTGTCAGTGGGTGTGTGATTGTCAGTGTGTGTGTGTCAGTGTGTGTGTGAGTCTCCGTGTGTGTCTGTGTGATTGTCAGTGCGTGTGTCAGTGTGTGAGTGTGTGTGTGATTGTCAGTGCATGTGTGTGTGTGTGTGTCAGTGGTCACTGGGGATTATAACCGCTGTGGGGCAGTGCAGGGTGGGGTATGCGTAGGACATTCCTGTCTGTAGCTCAGCTTTTGTTGTTCTGTAAGCAGCAGGTTAGCTGTCAGGTCACTGCAATACCTGCTGTCAAAACAAAACCTATTTGTATTACTGCTGCTGTTATTAATACTGCACATAACACCTCTAATACAGTCATGTATCATTATAACAACATCTAACCCTGTGCTTTACATTTCCTACCCTCTTATTTATTATATTAACATTATTAATGAGTCATTTAGCGACTTACAGAGACTAGGGGGGTGAACTATGCATCAACAACTGCTGCTGCAGAGTCACTTCCAATAGGACCTTGTTTGTTTTACACCTCATCCGAAAGACGGAGCACAAGGAGGTTAAGTGGCTTGCTCAGGGTCACACACTGTGAGTCAGTGGTCAAGCTGGGATTTAAGCAGGAACGTCATGGTAACAGGACCCTTTCTTTAACCACTGGACCACCAAGCCTCTGTTACTGCTTCCCCTCTTAAATGAGTGTTAACCATTTTTAAAAATCAGTTCTCTTGCCTCTTATTAGCTGTATTCACAGTATGACTGCTTCCCCATTTGAAGGAGTGCTAACCGTTTTAAAATCCATTCTCTTGTCTCTTATTAGCTGTATTCACATTACTGCACCTCTTTTTGGTTCTTCACATGCTTTTGCATTGATTTAGGATAATATTTCAAACACAGCCCTACAGTTAGTCTGATGCATAGCATACTAAGTCCCTCTGTCTGAATGCAGCTGGACCGCTGGAGTGAGATTGAACACAACATGAAGTGATTAGGGACCAGCACCATTGCATCTGCAGCGCTGTCTCGTATATCACTGAAGGGACACTGATAATGCTGCTAAGAGGTAAGATGCTGTGCTGTGGTAACAAACACATGCTAAAGGGTTTCAGCCTCAGCTCTCTCACTGTGTGAGTCGTCAGTTTCACAAGCAGAATCTGATCAAGCAGCTTCTTGAAGGATCTCAGGGTGTCAGCTTCAGTGGAAGCTGGGAGACATTGGAAGACATTTCAAAATGAGAGCAGTCAGTGTGACGGTAAAGCTGCTGACCGTGCCATATAACAAGAGGATGACCAGAGCAGTGGAGAAAAAACTGTTACAGTGTGCTTATATGCCTGTCACTTATGTTAATCCATTCAGCATTATTATGAACCCCACTATGACACAAACCATGCTGCGAATTTAGTAATAGAAGAGGCTACAAATATAATTATTCCAATTCTAATTCTAATAAACTGGAGAACATACAAATCAATACTTAACTAATTGAGAAAACAACAAATAGTGTAATGCAATACAATCTATCTATCTATCTATCTATCTATCTATCTATCTATCTATCTATCTATCTATCTCTCTGTCTATCTATCTATCTCTCTGTCTGCCTGTCTGTCTTTCTATCTATATATATCCAGCTGTTTAAAAAGAAAAGTAAACACAGTGCAGTAAACTTGTTGTTTTTCAAGAATTGAAATTATACAAAGATTCTGTGGATGATGTCATGATTATTAGAATAGAATGTTCAGCCCTGCATTCTGTGATCTCAGAGTGCGGTTTGGAAGATACAGGGTCAGTAACTCCTGCAAATAAATAGGTGCTAATCCATTCAGGGCCTTGTACGCTAACAGCAAAATAGCAAAATCAATTCTATACTGCGCAGGAAGCCAGTGTAAAGAGGCCAAAACAGGGGTAATATGTTCACTTTTCCTGGTTTTAGTCAGAATTCTAGCGCCAGTATTCTGAACAAGCTTCAAGCGGGATACCACATGTTTTGGGACACCAGAAAAAAGTGCATTACAATAATCAATTCTAGATGAAACAAAGGCATGCATTAGTCTCTCAGCATCAGATACGGAAATAATTGATCTAAGTTTGGCTATATTTCTCAAATGGTAAAAAGATACTTTAGTAACTTCCCTAATATGAGTTTCAAATGATAGATCAGGATCACAGATGACCCCCAAACTCTTAATTTCTAGTTTAAGTTTTGATGAGAGACTGCAAGGGTTCATGTATACAGTACATACACTACCGTTCAAAAGTTTGGGGTGACTTAGAAATTTCCTTGTTTTCCATGAAAACAAACATGAAATGAGTTTGAATAGGAAATATAGCAAAATGAATAGGAAATATAGTCATTGACAAGGTTAGAAATAATGATTTTTAATTGAAATAATAATTGTGTCCTTCAAACTTTGCTTTTGTCAAAGAATCCTCCATTTGCAGCAATTACAGCCTTGCAGACCTTTGGCATTCTAGTTGTCAATTTGTTGAGGTAATCTGAAAAGATTTCACCCCATGCTTCCTGAAGCACCTCCCACAAGTTGGATTGGCTTGATGGGCACTTCTTACGTACCATACGGTCAAGCTGCTCCCACAACAGCTCAATAGGGTTGAGATCCGGTGACTGTGCTGGCCACTCCATTATAGACAGAATACCAGCTGACTGCTTCTTCCCTAAATAGTTCTTGCATAGTTTGGAGCTGTGCTTTGGGTCATTGTCCTGTTGTAGGAGGAAATTGGCTCCAATCAAAGCGCAGTCCACAGGGTATGGCATGGCGTTGCAAAATGGAGTGATAGCCTTCCTTCTTCAAGATCCCTTTTACCCTGTACAAATCTCCCACTTTACCACCACCAAAGCACCCCCAGACCATCACATTGCCTCCACCATGCTTGACAGATGGCGTCAAGCACTCCTCCAGCATCTTTTCATTTGGTCTGCGTCTCACGAATGTTCTTCTTTGTGATCGAACACCTCAAACTTAGATTCGTCTGTCCATAACACTTTTTCCAATCTTCCTCTGTCCAGTGTCTGTGTTCTTTTGCCCATCTTAATCTTTTCTTTTATTGGCCAGTCTGAGATATGGCTTTTTCTTTGCAACTCTGCCTAGAAGGCCAGCATCCCGAATTAGCCTCTTCACTGTTGACGTTGAGACTGGTGTTTTCTGGGTACTATTTAATGAAGCTGCCAGTTGAGGACCTGTGAGGCGTCTGTTTCTCAAACTAGACACTCTAATGTATTTGTCCTCTTGCTCAGTTGTGCACGGGGCCTCCCACTCCTCTTTCTATTCTGGTTAGAGCCAGTTTGCGCTGTTCTGTGAAGGGAGTAGTACACAGTGTTGTACGAGATCTTCAGTTTCTTGGCAATTTCTCGCATGGAATAGCCTTCATTTCTCAAAACAAGAATAGACTGACGAGTTTCAGAAGAAAGTTCTTTGTTTCTGGCCATTTTGAGCCTGTAATCGAACCCACAATTGCTGATGCTCCAGATACTCAACTAGTCTAAAGAAGGCCAGTTTTATTTCCAGCTACAATAGTCATTTACAACATTAACAATGTCTACACTGTATTTCTGATCAATTTGATGTTATTTTAATGGACAAAAAATTTGCTTTTCTTTTGAAAAGAAGGAAATTTCTAAGTGACCCCAAACTTTTGAATGGTAGTGTATATATATTATTTACAATTGTTACAAGATATCACATTATTTTTACATACAATTACAGTATTTTTTACATACAATTACCCATTTATACAGTTGTGTTTTTACTAGAGCAATCTAGGTAAAGTATCTTGCTCAAGGGTACAGCAGCAGTGTCCCCCACCTGGGATTGAACCCACAACCCTCCGGTCAAGAGTCCTGAGCCCTAACCACTACTCCACACTGCTGCCCTATATATAGGCACAACTATGGCCAAACTTTTTGATTCACCCTATAGAATTAACTAAATTTTGCTTTTGAAAGGTTGAATGAAACCTGCTGAATAATGTTACGTTAACATATTGCTGACATTTCGAAATCTAACATGAAATACTGTACTGCTATTGCAGCTTCCAGTACACTGTTGCAATATCATTTGGTAGATTCTTCTATTACAAAATTATGTTCATATAGTTGTTTTTTTTTTTAATCATGTCTCCCAGCTCAACATCAGCAGGTAAGATCTCTCCAAATCACTGGCTTGTGTGCTGTGTGATGAATGGAGCCTCCAGGCTGCCAGATCTCAGCTGCTGGCTGAGTGAATGTGTCCTAATTACACAAAGCTGCCGCGGGTCGCCCCTCCCCCTCCCCGCACTGCCATATGGCCAAGCCAGGACCCCAGCGCTTGGGGTCAGGAGAGGGGAAGACCCCAAACGAGGTTAAAGAATAACTCCTTCCCCCGGCTCTCAACCCCCTCTGGGGAGACTCGGAGACTGGAGCGGTCTAACCCCGCCCACCCATTCTGTCACCTAGCAACAGGGTATTGTAGTTTAAAGGAGTGTAGCTAACTCTCCTTTTAACTGCTCTGGACTTCCATTCACTATATAGGTTCAGTTTGACAAATGTGCAGGTAAAAAGGTAGCTCGGTCCTTTCACCTCAGCACTGCCTTTGAGGTCGAAATATTTTACAAATGAGTCAATAGGGGAAGCAGCTGGTTGGTTAATGACAGTTAAGAAGCCAGTGAAGGGGTGGGGAAAATTTCACCCTCCAGGTGACCCAGGAAGTGCAACACTAACTGAAAGCAAGGTTTCCGAACAGAGATATATATAACCCTGTGCAGGACAATGGAAACACATGCTTCCTATCGCTATATATATATATATATATATATATATAGAGAGAGAGAGAGAGAGAGAGAGAGAGAGAGAGAGAGAGAGAGAGAGAGAGAGAGAGAGAGAGAGAGAGAGAGAGAGAGAGAGAGAGAGAGAGAGAGAGAGAGAGAGAGAGAAAGAGAGACACACAGAGAGAGAGAGAGAGAGATACAGAGAGAGAGAGAGACAGAGAGAGAGAGAGAGAGAGAGAGAGAGAGAGAGAGAGGAGGTGTTTTCAGGACACACTTGGAAAGGTCTGAGTGATTGTCTTTATTTTCTGTTACTGCCTTTCATGGCAAGGGTTTTATTTTGTGTATTTCGTTTCTGTGTGTATTATTTTGTTAATTTTTGGAGCTGCACTGAGTGTGTCAGATGTGTGCAGTAGCACTTTATTCAACCTCTGGTGTCATCTGTCTGTCTCTGCCCACACACATTGGTCCCTACTTAAAGGAACTATTCCCTACCTACTTTCCAACCACTAGGGGTGCCCTTCCACTATATATCTATATCTATCTATCTATCTATCTATATCTATATATATATATATATATATATATATATATATATATATATCTATCTATCTATCTATATATATATATATATATATAAGATTGCATGTTTAATAACCTTGCACACCAAACAAATGAAAGAAGCACCATACTTTGGTGTCATTTTTCTCTCAGAGTCCCTCTATATACAACTCCAACCCACAAAAAAATCTGACCAAATACAATGTGAAAAATGTGCAAAAATGCAGAAAATCAGACAGGGAGCAAATTCTTTTTTACAGCACTGTGTATATATATATATATATATATATATATATATATATATATATATATATATATATATATATATATATATATATATATATATATATACATTTTAAATATTAAATTGGCCACTTTTTCAACATAATTTCAACAAACAATGCCCATGTACATATATAATACATGGAATTCAATATCACCTATTATAAACATACAATACATTTGCATATACTAATAATAATCACCTTTACTATCCTGTCTGCTCTGCAGTCTATTTTTCTATTTTTTTCTCTCGTCTACCATTGCCCCCTGGTGGTGCTCACCAGTACTGCTACAGGAAAAACAAAGCTTTTCATTGTTTTACACAAAATGAAATATGGATAGATCCTGTGAATACATTCTTCAAATCGAGTAAATAAACATAAGACCCTTTTAAAAAATAATTTGAATAAAAAAAAGATTGACATTTCTTTAACTAATTTATTTACACAATAAAATATGCATAAAGAAAATCGTACAATTAAAATTAGAATTCCACCCACAGTACATACCCCCCCCACACACACACACAAAAATAACACACATACACACACACACACGCACGCACGCACGCACACGCACACACGCACACACGCACACATCACTGGCAAAACACCTGGAAAACATGTTACTGTTGATCAATTAAGAAAATAGGGAGGCTGGGAGTCTAAAACTTTGCTTTACACTCCCCTGTGTTTTCACAAATGAACTATCAATGCAGTAATCCTCTTACCTGTTTACATTGTGTCCTACCTGCTGTCTGCATCCACATTCAAACAATTGCTGCTGCTACTTGATCCTGTACTCTTATAAAAGTGTCCCATAGTAAAAGCACAGAAAAGTGTGATACAGCACAGTGAAAGTATGGTAAAGCATAGGGAAGCATTATAAAGCACAGAGAGGTCTGGTAAAGCATAGGGAAGCATGGTAAATCACAGAGGTATGGTAAAGCATAGGGAAGCACAGAGAGGTCTGGTAAAGCATAGGGAAGCACTGTAACGCACAGAGAGGTCTGGTAAAGCATAGGGAAGCATTGTAAAACACAGAGAGGTCTGGTAAAGCATAGGGAAGCATTGCAAAGCACAGAGAGGTCTGGTAAAGCATAGGGAAGCATTGTAAAGCACAGAGAGGTCTGGTAAAGCATAGGGAAGCATTGTAAAGCACAGAGAGGTATGGTAAAGCATAGGGAAGCACTGTAAAGCACAGAGAGGTCTGGTAAAGCATGGGGAAGCATTGTAAAGCACAGAGAGGTATGGTAAAGCATATTACAAAAACATGGTAAATGCACAGTATAGCCATGGGAGGAAACTGTGGAATTACCATTTGTATTAATGAGTCATTTAGCAGAAGCTTATATCTAAAGTGACTCACAGAGACAAGGGGGTGAACCATGCATCACAACCACTGCTGCAGAGTCACTTCCAATACGACATCAGTTTTATCTGAAGGAGATTAAGTGACTTGCTCAGGGTCACACACAGTGAGTCGGTGGCTAAACGGGTTTGAACCAGGAACCTCATGGTAACAAGCCCCTTGCTTTAACCATTGCACCACCAAGCCTCCTTCTGCACCTCCTTTTATAAAGAGTAACTGCAGCAATGGTTATAAGTGGCATGGTTAACGTCATCCCGACCCTAACCCTAACACAATCCCCGTGTTTGCACATACAAGTAATATTTATTCAAAAATTGAAAACCTCTTTGAAAATAAAATAAAAATTGGTATTTTTTAAATAGTAAAATATTTCCAGGTAAGCCGGAAAGCTTCAAGGAGGGAGTGTGTGCCTGCAGCTCAAACCAGCTTAAGGAATGTAAACAAACTGGTCAGTCAACGGGAACAAATGCCCAACCAAGTCATTCTGTATTTATTAATCTGTCCCGATAGTGAAATGATAATTTAATTCATCATTCGAATTCACAGTTCAATCCTTGACTGCAGTGCGCATTTGTGTCCAGTGGGGGCAGCAGCGTACAACCTTCAGATAGAAATCCAACATATAAAAAGAGCGTCTGGATAATTTTTTTTTTTTTTTTTTTTTGGAAGATGCAATACATCGCCAGCAGTTATTCAGCGATTTCCCCCAAAGGACGAGGGTGTATAAGATGAGAATGACGGCTAAAAATGAGATATTAGATATTTGTTCCACCTTTAAACCATTATTAAATACCAAATTACATTTTCTTTGAAAAAATCAGAAGCTCTATTTATGCAATTTGATGTATTACATTTAAACTTAACAAAATTTGAGTAAGTTATCGTAACAATATAGTTCCAGGGATAGCCAGTTAAAAATGACAAAATAGCCCGTCCTTCAATGACAACAACGGCTCTGTATGGGTCCATGGACCTGCTCGGGTGGATTTATAGAACTTGTCTTATTGTTCTATCAAATCCTATGCACTCATTTTAAGGTAATTTCTCCTACTTTGAATAATGTATAATCATCTTTAATCATCTTCGGTCTTCAGTGTGCTGTTCGGCATTATGAGGCATGATGAATATGAAAAGACGGTGTTGTTAAAGACGGCGCTCACATTTATATAAAAAAAAAATGGGTGTAGAAAAAATGACCTTAAAATGAGCTCAATTGCACGAGTGAGCCGACATAATAAAAAGATATAACAGGATGAGGAATTACAGACAGACACCACCTGGTACCCCCCCCCCAGTCTGGTCCCCCCAGTAATGCTAATGAATGCTACTCAATGCTGACTCGCGTTAACACAGAGACGGCACGACGGAAGACGCGATATTCAGCAGCTCGTCTCTGCAGAGAAGCTGCCGGCGCTGCTGGTGGCTGTTCCGCTTGTGTTTGCGCAGGACATGACACGCGAATACAGCGGTCATTTCCCCAAGAACAGGCGGTTCCGCCGCTGAGAAAGATTTTAAATGGTTTCTTATCCTCACCAGAAGCACCGGACACATTGTTGAGTTCATGTTCCAGTGTTATGCCAAATACCATGTTGCCAAGTCTCACGAGAAAAAAAAAAAAGCGGTACTGCCTCTCAAAGCAAGCCCAACCCATTTCAGAGGGGAGGGGAGTGTTTATACTATATTATTATTATTTGTTTATTTAGCAGACGCCTTTATCCAAGGCGACTTACAGAGACTAGGATGTGTGAACTATGTATCAGCTGCAGAGTCACTTACAATTACATCTCACCCGAAAGATGGAGCACAAGTGACTTGCTCAGGGTCACACAATGAGTCAGTGGCTGAAGTGGGATTTGAACCCGAGACCTCCTGGTTATAAGCCCGTTTCTTTAACCACTGGACCACACAGCCTAGTAGTTCTAGTTTTTCTTAGTCGAGCTGGTGGGGATAGGAGGATTCTAAAATGCTAATGACGTGCATATACACACAGACCAGTCACTCAAAAAATTAAAGCGACTTATTATAAGCGGACTTGGCAACTGTGCCAAATACTGGCTTCGGAAGAAGTCTCATTTGTCGTCCGGGCGCATGCGAATTCATTTGCGCATGTCTAGTTTATGTTTTGCGCTGTCTTTGAATCTTGTCTGCTGAAAACGGTCTCATTTCAATGGTTTTGGGTTGAAATTTAATGATGACTGTAATTTGCAATGGGACTCAATTGTGAGACAGTATTTGGCACCTAAAAAGCCAAATAACGTCACTGCCAAACAGAGTATCCGTTGAAAAGTAAACAGCGTCACTATTGCGCTGCGCTACAGTGTAAATGCACTAATTGTCAATACCAATGTTCTTCCAAAGCAAAGAATGTAAAACCAATTACATATCCAATCAATACGGTTACACGATATATTGCATATTATTACTGTATTGTTCAAATTGTGCTGGAGTGACAAATACCGCTAGGAGACACTGTTTGGCAGATCAAGATCAAATCAAACCAACGTTAAACTTTTCCCATTGGGAAACCTGTGTGATTCAGGTCAGCAGATGAGTGTGAGGTATTTATATGCCAGTAAAAGCCATTCACTGGCATCAAATTCTCTGATGGGAACTCGCCTCCACCAAAGATACAGAAACAGCCTCTACCGAGACGCGACAGCAGATGTGACGTCAGCACACCCCCAATGGCTCTGCGGTGCTTGCTTCCCTTGAGAGCTCTTCTGTCTGTTCCCCAATGCGAGCCTCCGTTCCTCTTTCCTACCCTAGCTGTTACCCAGGCGAGCCTGTTTATATCAATAATCACGACACGGGAGGCACAGTTTTCTCACAGGCTGAGGGAATTCATTTCACTGCGGAGCCGCGCTGGCAGGAATTGGCAGACGCGTTGAGTTAGCATGACGTCAACATTTATCTCGAAGGAATATAGAATCGTGTTAATTGAAATATCGGGCATGCATCATCGCAGCATTGTCACGCATGTGAAATTAAAACAGGGCACTCTGAGAGCCATTTGCAAATAGAAATTACCGAACAAAACATGATCCTATTTCTGGTAAATAACTGTGACTACTAAATATGACATATTGAATATTGTGAATTACTTGTGAATGAAAAACAACGTAATTTACAATAGATATTTTAAATATCTATATCGTTTATATATTAAGAACATAAGAAAGTTTACAAACGAGAGGAGGCCATTTAGCCCATCTTGCTCGTTTGGTTGTTAGTAGCTTATTGATCCCAGAATCTCATCAAGCAGCTTCTTGAAGGATCCCAGGGTGTCAGCTTCAACAACATTACTGGGGAGTTGGTTCCAGACCCTCACAATTCTCTGTGTAAAAAAGTGACTCCTATTTTCTGTTCTGAATGCCCCTTTATCTAATCTCCATTTGTGACCCCTGGTCCTTGTTTCTTTTTTCAGGTTGAAAAAGTCCCCTGGGTCGACATTGTCAATACCTTTTACAATTTTGAATGCTTGAATCAGATCACCGCGTAGTCTTCTTTGTTCAAGACTGAACAGATTCAATTCTTTTAGCCTGACTGCATATGACATGCCTTTTAATCCCGGAATAATTCTGGTCGCTCTTCTTTGCACTCTATAATACAATGTACATTTTCAAATATGTATGATACAATATCATATGTAATAGATAAACAATATAACTATATTAACCCATGTATTAAAGACTGGGTAGAGTTATTTGGTCTCCTATCACCAGAAGTCTGTATTCTATTTAAAGAGATCTACACAAGAGTAGATGAGAGTAGATCTGTTGTCACTTCTCGCGAACTGAAAATGACATCTCCCAGAATGCAACAGTCCAGTAGTCTGTTGGGGTGAGACTAATTGTCAACAGCTGATTGTGTTGTAATCAGGAAAGGTCTGTATGTAAGGCCAGCATTGACAGCCCTTGATTGTCTGCTGCTGGGCTGATTTGAAAATACTGTTTGTTTCGGAACGAAAGTGAATAAGGATGTGTTGTATGCAGAGGGGAGAAGGAATTAGCTCTCCTCTCTACAAATGACCCGCAGTTTAGTTAGCGCTCAGACACAGAGACGGGTTTTGTTTATGTATTTATTTTTGTATCAGGAAAGTCTTTGATTGGACTTCAATAAAAGAGCACTATTCCGTGCTCGACCACATCTCCGCTGTCTGTCTGCCTTCCAGGCTTCCCCTAAAGAGGACATACTGTTGTTAAAGCACCCCGGCCACACTACCAGCAGGGGGCGCTTTATCCCTATATCCATGTGTGTGTGTGTATATATATATATATATATATATATATATATATATATATATATATATATATATATATATATATATATATATATATATATATATATAAAATTGTATTGCATGTTTTTCCTTAATCAGACCATTTACTTAATAACTATCTCTGACTAGACCAGTAGAATGGCACCCTAGAATGTTCTCCCTTTTCTAGGAAAGCAGCACAGCTGGGGATGGGGAGTTTGTTGCTGGATCACTTCACTCAGACGACTTGCTCACTAAATATCTTGGTATCTCTGAATAGATAATTGTCTCCTCTTAAGGATTTTAATGAGCATTCCGACTCACAAGTTCAGTGGTTCCCTCAATATGACTCATTTACTAACAATGCCTGTGTGAAGGATTTGTTCTCTATTTTACCCAAGGCTGGTACAATATTCAGTGCAGTGTTGCCCTTCACAGTCCTGAGCCACAAACTAATTGTTTAGGGAAAAATGAAGAGAAAATGTAATTCTGCATTGATAGTAAGTAGATCTTAGGGTACGCGAGTGCTTGTGGGACAGATTACTGATTAAAAGATATATTGTGTTCAGTTCTGGTCACCTCATTACAAAAAGGATATTGCTGCTCTAGAAAGAGTGCAAAGAAGGCATGTATGCAGACAGGCTAAAATAATTTAATATGTTCAATCTTGAACAAAGAAGACAACGCAGTGATCTGATTCAAGCATTCTAAATCCTAAAAGGTATTGACAATGTCGACCCAGGGGACTTTTTCAACCTGAAAAAAGAAACAAGGACCAGGGGTCACAAATGGAGATTAGATAAGGGGGCATTCAGAACAGAAAATAGGGGGTACTTTTTTACACAGAGAATGGTGAGGGTCTGGAACCAACTCTCCAGTAATGTTGTTGAAGCTGACACCCTGGGATCCTTCAAGAAGCTGCTTGGTGAGATTCTGGGATTAATAAGCTACTAACAACCAAACGAACAAGATGGGCCGAATGGCCTCCTCTCGTTTGTAAACTTTCTTATGTATTATGTTCTAAAACCTTTTGCATTTTTTTTTTAAACAGAGGATGATCTAGTCAGATCAGGTCAGGTGCTCCTTCCAGTCCAGGGCAGGCTTGAGGCATGGAGACTGAACTGCTCCCTCCCTCACCCCCCTAAGAGAAAGGGGGCTCCCTCCAGTCCAGGAGAGTGCTCCCTCCCTCACCCAGAGTAGTTGTAAGTAAGTAAATAAATAAATAAATACACGTATGTTTTCAATTATTATATATTATTTTTTTAAAAAGTCTTCCTTTCTGCAAGGAGTGCCTCTCGACCCTGAAAACCCACCCCTTTCATTAGTTATCCCGCTCAGCCTGCTCGCCTCTTCAAAGCGAGAGAGACGGGGGTGCTCAACCGGGAACGCGTGTAGTCTCCTAGCGGTCGCTTTGAGTCAATGACAGCGCTTCCCCCAGCAGTATGTACTAACATCACAGGATACCCACCCGGGCAGACAGACAATCCGCTGCTTCTGTGCATGGGGGAGACTGCGAGAGAGGCACAGGGAGGCAGACTCGAGTATGGGGCTGCTGTAGAGCTTCAATCCATCGAATAACAATTAAGCAGGCAAACCGGGATAGTGTTCTAAAGATGTCTGGAAACAACTGAAGCCGAAATGAATAAGATTTTTAGGAAGAGGCAGCGCGGGCTGCTTAAGCGTCTGTGTTGTTGGTGCGCCGGGCTGCTCGCTTTAAGTTGGGTGTCACAGCTAATTCAAGTAACAGGTGAGTATTTTTACTGTACTATACTGTACTAAATCCTATATAGGATTTGAACCCCGTAGAAACTGGCTCCTCAAGTGGAACAATAAAGGCAATGCCAAAATTCTGTATTGCGTATTTGAATTTTCAGGAACTGTAGTTTTTAACAGCGTTTCTTTGTATGTACAGTTTGGGGATGATTTCCAAATTATAATCCAAATTCTGTAATAATATTGTACTGGTGAATTCGGCATAGCAGAAATAGATAAGTGCGAGAAATGCAACACATATAGAGAGTAAAACACACATATATTTATATATTGTTGTTTTATATAACGCATGATAAGATATGTTGTTTTCATATCGTAATATTTAAACCGTTTCATTTTTATCGGCTGTATCGTGGATACAAATCAGAGAATGTATTTTTCTTTCCTGTTTTTGTACCCCGGTTGTGGGCAGTCGACACTTCACCCGCAGGGTTCGCTCCCGTATGCAGCAGCAGCATACCCCGCATCAGCACCACGCTACAGTACTGACGGCGACTGTCCGTCGAGAGAGACGTGGAAACGCTTCGCTCCTCGTACTTAAAACAAGCACCAGCAAATGATGCATAGTTCATATTTAACGTGTGTATATCATACATTAAACTTACAATCAGCAGAATTGTTATTTGTATGTAATAAGCATATTTTGATATGCTTTAATGCGTAAATATATATTTAAATACACCGAATACTACAAAATTGGTAGGTTTTCGCGATATAAGCTAAATAGTCTATCGTTAATCGTAATACAAATCTCTTGTAGAGGTGGGAAGTGAAAGGTTTGAGAGTTTAACATGAAGGTTTCAGTCCTCGGCGTTTTCATTTGTTAATAATAGTGTTAGGTCGTGTTTGCTTCAAGGTGTATTGATCTGGCACAATGAACCGCTCCTCGCTGTCTGGTTTGGAGTTCAAGGCGCGTTAATCGATACGGAGTTGGTTGAATTCTGACATGTTTAAATAACTGGCAGAATGTGACTTCGTGTCGTAAATACGGTACTGGTGTTATTTGACAAACTGGTCGAATGACAGAATGCTGAGGCACTGAACTCTTCGTCTGCCAGCTTCTTTAAAAAAAAGATTAATAACAAATACAATGGATATAAACGTACACTTTTCCAATTCTCATTTGGTTTTTTGTTTTGATAAATGTTTATTGTGTAGGCAGTATTCTGGGCAGCAGTGTGGAGTAGTGGTTAAGGCTCTGGACTCTTGCCCGGAGGGTCGTGGGTTCAATCCCAGGTGGGGGACACTGCTGCTGTACCCTTCAGCAAGGTACTTTACCTAGATTGCTCCAGTAAAAACCCAACTGTATAAATGGGTAATTGTATGTAAAAATAAGGTGATATGTTGTAACAATTATAAGTCGCCCTGGATAAGGGCATCTGCTAAGAAATAAATAATAATAATTTAGTGCTAAGGCACTGTGGTAGTACAAGGGCAGCTACAATGGGATGATACAGTCATCAGTAGAAGGATGCCACAGTATGCTAACTATACCCTTCCTTCATGATCTTCAGTCAGTGCAGACAGCCAGTGACGTCACAGTGGCAATGTAATGGGATATAATGGGACCCCAAAGGCATTCTTCCCTCTAGGTGGGATAGCAAAGTCGAAAATAGTATCCACTACGTGCCAGCAGGGTTGTTATCGGATGCCTTTCAAACACAGAGGTGTCTGATGGAAAAGTGAAGAGGCTGCAGCCCTTTGAGGAGAGTTTCTTTCCCAGCACAGCACTCGCCTCTGCCTGTGTCTAATTGATATCCCTGGCTGGTAATGAAGTTTATTTAGCAGAAGATATTGGCAGTATCAGATTGTAGGGCTGTGTAGAGGCGTCTGGATCTGTGTGTCACGCTCACATTTGTACACATATCTTGAGAACACAGGAAGTTATTCCGCATCCAATTACTCAGTCATTTTAACACACCCTGATCCTGACGCCTCATTTGCTTTCCCAATGACATCTAGCTATGTCGTTACAGTTGGGAATGGTTATATCCAATACCACGGATCCAGTGTTCATGAAACTATTCTCTGCCACTTTCTATTGTATTCCATTCTGCACATGCTGCTGATATACATAAAGTCATCAACTCTGTCATCATACTGAGAGCTCTGATTTTGAATTGACAGCGTGGTCAGGGGTGGGTGTTGCTGAAATATTGAGATTCATAACCGCACTGGAGGATATGATGGAAGCCATAGCGGTTTGCACTTTTCTAGAGAACTCCTTGTCCAACGGCAATGAAACTTGCCAAGGACCTTCTGTAGTGCAGGCATTGTAATGTGTCTTAATCTCAGGTTCTATGAAAGGTATTTGTTCATTCTTTCTGTCTCATTTGAGAATGTTTCTGGGTGCTGTTGTTCCAATATTGAGTTCTTATCATTTTTCTCTAAATCTGGCTTTGAGCTTATCTGGAGAATCCTAACTGCTGGGACTGAACAGCCGTCCTCATTCCATTCAAATCATGTGACAATTTTTCAACTGGACCCACCGAGCCCACAAATATAGAGGGTGAGGAGGTGGGACCAACCAGGTTGAAAGGTCATTTTGTCTCATGATTTGAATGGAATGAGGATGTCTCTTCAGTACTAAGCAGTTTTCCGGACTCACAGACAGATAAAGACAGATATAGAGACAAATAACTCAATATTGGATCAACAGGACCCAGCACTATTCAACAGAATTGCCAATGTAACCAGCAACCCTGCGCACTGCAAGCGAGCGCCTTAACCACTATGCAAAAGAGCCAGGTCGTCTGCAGTCGTGGTTTTAGAGCTTCTAACTTCATCTCATCTCCCTGACAGAGGACAGAACCCATAATGGCAGTGCATCTCACACATCTCAAACATCAGGGAAGGGGGGTAAAAAGAGGCACACATCATGTTAAACACGGATTTGATTTATAATTTTTTCATAGGTTTTGCAAACAATAAAACTCTTGCACTCTTTTCCGCGCTGCTCTTCCTGTTGAAGGAACGCAGCTGACCCACGGGAGCTGCTTCTGGGAGCTTGAGTCCTTGTAGGAAAAACAGTTTGGAACTTTTCTTCTTTTTTTAGACAATGTACAGTCTCTCCCTGAAGTAAGTACATACAAAAATGGAACCATTCTAAACGTTTGTCATTTATTTCCTTTAAAATAACTCAAGCTCAGAAGCCAGACCCATTGACTCGCACTGGAGCACCAATCCCTGCACGTTTTCAATGGTGACTTAATTCCTTCATGCAAGTTCATGGGAGTGTAGCATTGAAGTATCTGCAAGGAGCGATTGATGAATATTCTTCACTAACCGCTTCAAATAGATTCCCATTAAAAAATAGAATTCACCTTTACCATAATGTGTGCCTTTTTCATATAGGAAAATCTGAGACCTAAGAAATGACAGCAAAATATATTAGGTAGGATTTACTGGAATTATTTCTTAGCACCATTAAATAAAAAATCTCAGCAATCACCTCTCAGCTTTCAGATTCACGAGCACAACATTTAAATAAGAAAACAGAAATATTAGATTTAGTCTCCAGCAATGGGATTAATTGGGTGTAGAAATGACAGCTTCTGCTCTAACAAACATGTTCACTGACAGGCTGGGGGAATGCTATGAAATTGGTGTGAAATGTATTAGAAGTACAGACATACACCCACGAGCACAGGATACAGATTGGTGTTATTTTGGGGTTTGAACTTTTCATTCGGTGTCTTGATTTCAAAATCTTTCTCTTAGTTCTTCATCACTCTCTTGTTGTTTTTTTTAAAACAGAGCCCCTGTTCTCTCCCACAATAGAGGGGTCTGAATTGCAGTTATTTAGCGATGCCCAGTTTAATTGGGATGGTTCTGTACAGGAAGAGAGAGAGGAGTATCTGGGCAGCAGCACCGCTGATCCTTCTCAGCTTCACTGTCAGGAACACGATTACTGCAGAGAACACCAGGGGCCACAATCACTTTCACTGCAATACATGCTCAAGACTAAACAAATGCTAATGTCACGTTGTGCATTCTTAGTGAGTGTATTCCCAGCCATGGAGGGTGTGTAGGGCGCTGACCAGCCTCTCTGCACTCACAGCATGTACTGGAAATCGCTTTGCTCGATTATGTTACTAGAATGCAGCTTTAAAATTAAATACAGCCCTTAAAGATTTGTGTCACATTTACTCCAGTGGTCTGTAGCCTACAGCACGGCATGATGAAGGAACAGAAATATATAGCTCTGTGTTTTTACAATCAGTGTATCCTGATAAAAAAGAGCGCTCAAGCCAAACAGATGTTGCTAATGCTAATAGAAGCCTTGCTTAGATCTTCAGCAAAACAGACCTGATGTAGCCAGCGATGATGTTGCTCGTGGTAATGGGAGATATAGGAATGGGTTTGAGATGGTTGTGGCTGGCATTCCTCTAATGCATTGCCTTGGCATTGCTGTGCGTTTCTGTTGAAGGTTACAGTCAATCGTTCTCACCGGTGGTTATTTAGATGTTGAGGCCACGGGCTTGGTTATAATGAAGCTCATATTAGCACACGGCAGGAAAACCAGGTAGCGTGTTTCAGCTCTAGAAATGTAGATGGCAGATTTTTCTAAATCATGTTCTATTTCAGACAGGTGCAATCTTCTTCAGATTCAAGCTATTTTAAACCCAAGAGAGACAGGAGTTTTTAGATTCTCACACATCACAATAGAATTTCACCTTTTCAGGCACTGTGAGGGAGTGCAAATTGGTTTGCTTTTCTAGGGACATGAATACCCTGTGACACCCCCTAAGAAGCCTGTCAGTAACATGTCTCCGCATCGCCACGGCTGCAGATTCAGCATCAGAGCCATCAGTACCACTGATCAGCAGTAAAGAATAGTCTAGAATAAGAAATGGCAATGCATAGTTTAATGAAATCTTTGGTGGCCCTAGGTGCCATTAGTAAATGAGGTGTTGGTAGCATGGTAAAGTGTATTAAACTGACTGGTTTTCAGTATGTGGAATAATTTCTTGTGTTTGTACAGACAGAGAGATACCTCCATACATCCCCACAACCTGATACTCTCAATAAATCTCAATAATGCTAAACAATGTGAAGACCAAGTTTAGTCACAATTGGATTAGCTTTGTTCTAGATATATGGAGAAAAGGGTGACATACCTACAATATATTTAAAAAAAAACTGAGACTAAACATTCAATGAAGCTGCCAGTTAATTTAGCAGCCAGTTTGGCAAGGTTTTTATACGGATAAACATCAGGGCTGATGAAAATAAATATTAGTATATTGAAGAAACAGGTCTGAACAGTAAGAAATAGCACACGTGTCCCCTGTGGTATTTCTTAGTGATGTATTTCTTACATCCACCAGGGGGCAGAGTGTTGCAGGGGCAGAGCATTGCAGGGGGCAGAGCGTTGCAGGGGTAGAGTGTTGCCGGGGCAGGGTGTTGCATGGGGCAGAGCATTGCAGGGGCAGAGTGTTGCAGGGGGCAGGGTGTTGCAGGGGCAGAGCGTTGCAGGGGTAGAGCGTTGCAGGGGCAGAGTGTTGCAGGGGCAGAGTGTTGCAGGGGCAGAGTGTTGCAGGGGCAGAGTGTTGCAGGGGCAGAGTGTTGCAGGGGCAGAGTGTTGCAGGGGGCAGAGCGTTGCAGGGGCAGAGTGTTGCAGGGGCAGAGCGTTGCAGGGGGCAGAGCGTTGCAGGGGTAGAATGTTGCAGGGGACAGAGCGTTGCAGGGGCAGAGTGTTGCAGGGGCAGAGCATTGCAGGGGGCAGAGTGTTGCAGGGGCAGGGTGTTGCAGGGGCAGAGTGTTGCAGGGGCAGAGTGTTGCAGGGGCAGAGCATTGCCGGGGCAGGGTGTTGCATGGGGCAGAGCATTGCAGGGACAGAGTGTTGCATGGGGCAGAGCATTGCAGGGACAGAGTGTTGCAGGGGGCAGGGTGTTGCAGGGGCAGAGCGTTGCAGGGGGTAGAGCGTTGCAGGGGCAGGGTGTTGCAGGGGCAGGGTGTTGCAGGGGCAGAGTGTTGCAGGGGCAGAGTGTTGCAGGGGCAGAGTGTTGCAGGGGCAGAGTGTTGCAGGGGCAGAGTGTTGCAGGGGCAGAGTGTTGCAGGGGCAGAGTGTTGCAGGGGCAGAGTGTTGCAGGGGCAGAGTGTTGCAGGGGCAGAGTGTTGCAGGGGCAGAGTGTTGCAGGGGCAGAGCGTTGCAGGGGCAGAGTGTTGCAGGGGCAGAGTGTTGCAGGGGGCAGAGCGTTGCAGGGGCAGAGTGTTGCAGGGGCAGAGTGTTGCAGGGGCAGAGTGTTGCAGGGGCAGAGCGTTGCAGGGGCAGAGTGTTGCAGGGGCAGAGCGTTGCAGGGGCAGAGTGTTGCAGGGGCAGAGTGTTGCAGGGGCAGAGCGTTGCAGGGGCAGAGTGTTGCAGGGGCAGAGCGTTGCAGGGGCAGAGTGTTGCAGGGGCAGAGTGTTGCAGGGGCAGAGCGTTGCAGGGGCAGAGTGTTGCAGGGGCAGAGCGTTGCAGGGGCAGAGTGTTGCAGGGGCAGAGTGTTGCAGGGGCAGAGTGTTGCAGGGGCAGAGTGTTGCAGGGGCAGAGTGTTGCAGGGGCAGAGTGTTGCAGGGGCAGAGTGTTGCAGGGGCAGAGTGTTGCAGGGGCAGAGTGTTGCAGGGGCAGAGTGTTGCAGGGGCAGAGTGTTGCAGGGGCAGAGTGTTGCAGGGGCAGAGCGTTGCAGGGGCAGAGTGTTGCAGGGGCAGAGTGTTGCAGGGGCAGAGTGTTGCAGGGGCAGAGTGTTGCAGGGGCAGAGCGTTGCAGGGGCAGAGTGTTGCAGGGGCAGAGCGTTGCAGGGGCAGAGTGTTGCAGGGGCAGAGTGTTGCAGGGGCAGAGCGTTGCAGGGGCAGAGTGTTGCAGGGGCAGAGCGTTGCAGGGGCAGAGCGTTGCAGGGGCAGAGTGTTGCAGGGGCAGAGTGTTGCAGGGGCAGAGTGTTGCAGGGGCAGAGTGTTGCAGGGGCAGAGTGTTGCAGGGGCAGAGTGTTGCAGGGGCAGAGCGTTGCAGGGGCAGAGTGTTGCAGGGGCAGAGTGTTGCAGGGGCAGAGCGTTGCAGGGGCAGAGTGTTGCAGGGGCAGAGTGTTGCAGGGGCAGAGTGTTGCAGGGGCAGAGTGTTGCAGGGGCAGAGTGTTGCAGGGGCAGAGTGTTGCAGGGGACAGCAGTGTTGCAGTGGGCAGAGTGTTGCAGGGGCAGAGTGTTGCAGGGGCAGAGTGTTTGCATTAATGGAGTCCTGTGCTAGTCTATGTAAGTACTGTGTGTTTGCATTAATGGAGTCACTGTGCTAGTCTCTATGTAAGTACTGTGTGTTTGTATTAATGGAGTCCTGTGCTAGTCTATGTAAGTACTGTGTGTTTGTATTAATGGAGTCCTGTGCTAGTCTATGTAAGTACTGTGTGTTTGTATTAATGGAGTCCTGTGCTAGTCTATGTAAGTACTGTGTGTTTGTATTAATGGAGTCCTGTGCTAGTCTATGTAAGTACTGTGTGTTTGTATTAATGGAGTCCTGTGCTAGTCTCTATGTAAGTACTGTGTGTTTGTATTAATGGAGTCCTGTGCTAGTCTCTATGTAAGTACTGTGTGTTTGTATTAATGGAGTCCTGTGCTAGTCTCTATGTAAGTACTGTGTGTTTGTATTAATGGAGTCCTATGCTAGTCTCTATGTAAGTACTGTGTGTTTGTATTAATGGAGTCCTGTGCTAGTCTCTATGTAAGTACTGTGTGTTTGTATTAATGGAGTCCTGTGCTAGTCTCTATGTAAGTACTGTGTGTTTGTATTAATGGAGTCCTGTGCTAGTCTCTATGTAAGTACTGTGTGTTTGTATTAATGGAGTCCTGTGCTAGTCTCTATGTAAGTACTGTGTGTTTGTATTAATGGAGTCCTGTGCTAGTCTCTATGTAAGTACTGTGTGTTTGTATTAATGGAGTCCTGTGCTAGTCTCTATGTAAGTACTGTGTGTTTGTATTAATGGAGTCCTGTGCTAGTCTCTATGTAAGTACTGTGTGTTTGTATTAATGGAGTCCTGTGCTAGTCTCTATGTAAGTACTGTGTGTTTGTATTAATGGAGTCCTGTGCTAGTCTCTATGTAAGTACTGTGTGTTTGTATTAATGGAGTCCTGTGCTAGTCTCTATGTAAGTACTGTGTGTTTGTATTAATGGAGTCCTGTGCTAGTCTCTATGTAAGTACTGTGTGTTTGTATTAATGGAGTCCTGTGCTAGTCTCTATGTAAGTACTGTGTGTTTGTATTAATGGAGTCCTGTGCTAGTCTCTATGTAAGTACTGTGTGTTTGTATTAATGGAGTCCTGTGCTAGTCTCTATGTAAGTACTGTGTGTTTGTATTAATGGAGTCCTGTGCTAGTCTCTATGTAAGTACTGTGTGTTTGTATTAATGGAGTCCTGTGCTAGTCTCTATGTAAGTACTGTGTGTTTGTATTAATGGAGTCCTGTGCTAGTCTCTATGTAAGTACTGTGTGTTTGTATTAATGGAGTCCTGTGCTAGTCTCTATGTAAGTACTGTGTGTTTGTATTAATGGAGTCCTGTGCTAGTCTCTATGTAAGTACTGTGTGTTTGTATTAATGGAGTCCTGTGCTAGTCTCTATGTAAGTACTGTGTGTTTGTATTAATGGAGTCCTGTGCTAGTCTCTATGTAAGTACTGTGTGTTTGTATTAATGGAGTCCTGTGCTAGTCTCTATGTAAGTACTGTGTGTTTGTATTAATGGAGTTCTGTGCTAGTCTCTATGTAAGTACTGTGTGTTTGTATTAATGGAGTCCTGTGCTAGTCTCTATGTAAGTACTGTGTGTTTGTATTAATGGAGTCCTATGCTAGTCTATGTAAGTACTGTGTGTTTGTATTAATGGAGTCCTATCTGTCTATAGCGTGTATCACTGCATTAGGTACTAGCTGTCTATAGTGTGTATCACTGTGTTAGGGACTAGCTGTCTATAGTGTGTATCACTGCATTAGGGACTAGCTGTCTATAGTGTGTATCACTGCATTAGGGACTAGCTGTCTATAGCGTGTATCACTGCACTACAGGGACTAGCTGTCTATAGTGTGTATCACTGCGTTAGGGACTAGCTGTCTATAGTGTGTATCACTGCGTTAGGGACTAGCTGTCTATAGTGTGTATCACTGCACTACAGGGACTAGCTGTCTATAGTGTGTATCACTGCATTAGGGACTAGCTGTCTATAGTGTGTATCACTGCATTAGGGACTAGCTGTCTATAGTGTGTATCACTGCATTAGGGACTAGCTGTCTATAGTGTGTATCACTGCATTAGGGACTAGCTGTCTATAGTGTGTATCACTGCGTTAGGGACTAGCTGTCTATAGTGTGTATCACTGCGTTAGGGACTAGCTGTCTATAGTGTGTATCACTGCGTTAGGGACTAGCTGTCTATAGTGTGTATCACTGCACTACAGGGACTAGCTGTCTATAGTGTGTATCACTGCATTAGGGACTAGCTGTCTATAGTGTGTATCACTGCGTTAGGGACTAGCTGTCTATAGTGTGTATCACTGCATTAGGGACTAGCTGTCTATAGTGTGTATCACTGCATTAGGGACTAGCTGTCTATAGTGTGTATCACTGCATTAGGGACTAGCTGTCTATAGTGTGTATCACTGCATTAGGGACTAGCTGTCTATAGTGTGTATCACTGCATTAGGGACTAGCTGTCTATAGTGTGTATCACTGCATTAGGGACTAGCTGTCTATAGTGTGTATCACTGCATTAGGGACTAGCTGTCTATAGTGTGTATCACTGCATTAGGGACTAGCTGTCTATAGTGTGTATCACTGCATTAGGGACTAGCTGTCTATAGTGTGTATCACTGCATTAGGGACTAGCTGTCTATAGTGTGTATCACTGCACTACAGGGACTAGCTGTCTATAGTGTGTATCACTGCATTAGGGACTAGCTGTCTATAGTGTGTATCACTGCATTAGGGACTAGCTGTCTATAGTGTGTATCACTGCATTAGGGACTAGCTGTCTATAGTGTGTATCACTGCACTACAGGGACTAGCTGTCTATAGTGTGTAATTGGATGCACGGTTTTTCAGATACAATCAAAAATGTAAGTGTGACAGATGGATAGACGTATGGAGAGATGTAAAGGTTTCATTGCAATCGGATAAGTGGTTCTCCAGACAGATGGAAGGGTGTGCAGAGTGCCGTGCATGCGTGCGACCGCCTCCACTGTACCCCCTCCGCAGGGGGGCTCATCACCAGCAGGAGGCAGTAATGATCAATCCTAAGGCTCGCTCCGTGTTTCTCTTTACTTGTTCCTGTATTGCTTACTTAGTGCAGCACTGATGCAATCCCCTGATACTGTGAGGTTTAGAAAGTGTTTAATGCAGGAAAAGCAATAAAGTGGCCTCTATCCCAGGAGCCTCAGCTTTCTATTATTATCATCACTCATTAGCTCAGTATGTAAATCAGCCTCAGCTCTCACTACAGGCAAACATATTCTGAGAAGGAGAATTGCCAGGCCAGAGTTGCCATGGAAACTGGGAGAGATGTAAAGCAGCTATGCTGTGAAACTGCATTATTCGGTTTGAAGTGGCAGTAAAGAAAAATAAACAGGTGTCATCTTTCTTACCTTCAAGGCGTGCCGACATTAACAAGTACGTCAAATGAAATCCGCCTGATGAAAATGTTATTGATCGTATCAACAGTATGTACACAATTGTAGAGAATAAGAATTAGTAATGACGTGTTTCATCACAACCTGGTCTGCACATATATGCACAAATATGAGCGTGACATTCAGATGCACGGATGAACGGACAGGCTTATAGGAGGCTTTGTGGTCCAGTGGTTAAAGAAAAGGGCTTGTAACCATGAGGTCCCCGGTTCAAATCCCACCTCAGCCACTGACTCATTGTGTGACCCTGAGCAAGTCACTTAACCTCCTTGTGCTCCGTCTTCCGGGTGAGACGTAATTGTAAGTGACTCTGCAGCTGATGCATAGTTCACACACCCTAGTCTCTGTAAGTCGCCTTGGATAAAGGCATCTGCTAAATAAACAAATAATAATAATAATAATAATAATAATAACAGACAGACAGACGCCTCCATATTGCTCTGGAATCTCATCGTCTCAATAACTTCTGCTAAATAATGGTGGTACCAAGATTCATGGCAATTGGAGAAGCAGTACTCTAGACACACAGATGGACGGGCAGACCCCCAGAATGAGATAGTCTGACAACCAAATAACGAATGACCAATTTACATAAATGGGGGTGTCTGTCTGTGCATTCAGCTGTCTGTAATGTCACACTCCCAGTTTTACACTGAGAACATAAGAAGTTATCTCACAATGTAAATCAGTTGTTTTACTATACCCTGAGACTGACACCTCATTGCTTGGGTAATGACATCCAGGTCTTCAATACCACTGATCCGATTTGCATGAAACTGTTCACTGCCATTTCTTAACCTATTCTGTACATGCTGTGTATGTATGTGGTGGTCATCCACGTTTTGATCACACTGGTAGCTCTGGTTTTTAATGCACAGCTGTGGTGATGAGGGGCAACTTATGTTACTGACATGCTTGTTTCTTTATTCATTATCATTTTCAGAGCCTTAACATGTTTATTCCAAGCTGAAGATGCAAATGCATATTCTTATTGAATGGTTATATCACCCATAATTTCAAAACACATCAATCAAAATACAGGGTATAAGGTAAAATGTCAAAATAGACGTGACTGAACCAGATATACAAAATGAATCTAAACTGGAAGAAGAATCCATTCGTTAAGAGAACCGTGATACTCCGCACCCATATCAAGCTGCTCTGTAATCGCCCATTATGTGTGTTCTCTAGGATTGTCTATGATTTAAAAAATGTAAGAAGTGAAATCTTTATTAAATATGGCTGGTATACAGTATCTGTTTATGAGTTTTATTTTCTTAAGGGTAGTTGTTTTTGTTTGCCTGAATGATGGTGTTTTGACAGTTCGGATTGACAGCTAGTAGATTAGGGTACTGACCCAGCTGTGCACTTTATAGTCGACTAGTCAAATAGTAAAGTGACACTCGACCCCAGAGACTGATACTCGACTAACTGCACATCACGTGATTGTGAAGTCACTGAAGAGCGGACGGTTTCAAACAGAATTGCAGTTCTGGTTCCAATCCATTAACACATAAATGACATTAAGGCTCAGTTTTACTTTTCACTGTGCAGAGGTTGTGTGAACACCAGGAAGTAAATACGTATGGTTGGTTAACTGTGTCTCTGTCTCTACACAGGCGAGGGTTCCTCCAGTCCTGGGATCGAGGGCTGGTCCGCTCGAAGGCTGATGTCTGAGAGAGAAGACAACCAGACAGAGAGACTGGCCAACTGCACCAGGGCTGGTGAGTTTACAAGAGCTGTGTTTCTACTAGCAATCTCAGCCTGGCCCGGGAGATAACACCAAAGAAACATGGCTTACTGCATTCAAATAAATATCACAAATACTCCACAACTAAATGTAACACTCATTTTCATAAATCTACTCATTAATATAGGTCTGAAAAGTGCAGTTTTGAAAGAAGCACATGTTTGAGCAAAAAAAAAAAATGTCTGACATGCTTTCAGCCAGTGACATGACCCAGAAGACACTGCTCAAGTGAAATGACCCAGGAAGTAAAGCAGTAAAAGACTTCCTGGAAGGCAAGGCAAGCAAACTGAGAGCCTTATTTAACCTGGTGTAGAACCAGATGTCTGTTTTAAAATGAAAACACATGTTTGCTGTAACCTGTGTTTCTTTCAAAACTGCACATTTGATGCCTTTGTAGTTAAGTGCAAAGCCGGTAAGCTTTCTTTTTCTTCCATTAAAGCTTCTCTGGGATAATGAGAGCCCTGAAGCTCAGATCAAGCACTGCACAAGCCTGTTCATTCGTGTGTGTAGTGCTGGGGAGTAACACAGTAAATGTTATGTAAAAAATAATGTGATATCTGTATAATGTGAAATAATGTATACTGTGTATAATGTGATATCTTGTAACAATTGTAAGTCGCCCTGGATAAGGGTGTCTGCTAAGAAATAAGTAATAATAATAATAATAATAATAATAATAATAATAATAATAATAATAATACACGTAGTGCCTCACTGGAATCTGATTACATTTGCCAGTACCTTTTAACTGTAATGCTTTCTTTGTCAGACAGGTAACAAAACGTGGTAACACATTACATTTTAATACAAGTTACTTTAAAAAAAAAAGGCCTACGGCTAATGCATAAAATCAGAAAGCATTTCAACAGTGCAAGCTTGCTACATGTGCCATGCTTCTGTTCTATTACGACTCTCCACCAGACTCGTAGAAGCTTCTCATTTCTGTAAAACTAAAAAAAGGAAAGTTGGCAATGGCACACACAGTAGCCTGCAAACTAACAACCATCTACAAACTGGAACCTTTTCTTAGAAAGACAGCTAGTGACAAAAAACATACACGCAGAGTAACAAGAGCAGAGTGAGCAACAATTAGCTGCTGCTGTAGATGGTGCCTGTTTGCTTGTACTAGCTACCCATGTTTGGGAAATATGTGGGGCTAGGGAGGCCAAGAGAGCCTAATATGGGTAAGGGGGAGGCAGGGAGAGGGAAGGGGGGTAAAGAGGAGTCCTAATTTGTCGTCAGGCAGGTTCCAGTGCTCGTGGCATGTTTAGAAACAATGTGGCAATATGTTGCACACGGACTGGATTTATGAGGCAGGAAAACATTCTGGAGCTGTCTTCAG
This sequence comes from Acipenser oxyrinchus oxyrinchus, assembly GCA_030684275.1. Lineage (NCBI taxonomy): Eukaryota > Metazoa > Chordata > Actinopteri > Acipenseriformes > Acipenseridae > Acipenser > Acipenser oxyrinchus. The sequence goes on along the minus strand of CM060279.1, from coordinate 8,172,782 downwards.
TGATAGGATGTATATTGTATACTCGCCTACACAAATATTGAGATCAACGAGGGGGGGCAGAGGAGCTGGAAGGGTAAGCTTGTTTTACTGTTCCCTGGGGGTTCTGGCTATTATTGAGAGCTTCTTAATGAACTTTCTCAAATGCTGTGCTTTTTATTTTCTGTTTGTGTTCCTCTGAGTTCAGGAGCTGCTGTTTAGTTCTAGTCACCTGCCATAGACATATTTAACGTAGGCTAGATCAGCCAAAGAGCCATCCAGTGAAAAACAATGCATAATACATTAAATCCAGTGAAAAACACTGCATAATACATTAAATCCAGTGAAAAACAATGCATAATACATTAAATCCAGTGAAAAACAAAGCATAATGCATTAAATACAAGGCTAGGATGTGAATTGTGTCATACAGTGAAAGATCAGAAGTAGCAGAGACATAACAACTAATAACAGATCAGGCTTAAAGAGCATGGAAAGCAAGAGAGAACAGGTGGGTCTTGAGAGTTGATTTAAAGTGAGCGACGGTGGGAGCATCACGCACCAAAGCTAGGAGAGAGCTCCAAAGAGTCGGAGCCATGAAGCTAAATGAGCGTTCTCCAAGTGTGGTGCTCTTTTGCTTGTGGATAACAAGCAGTCCAGAGTCGGAGGACCTCAGCTTGCGGGCAGGGACATAGCGGGTCAGCAGGTTGAGGAGGTACTCAGGACCTGTGTGATGAAGGACATTGTAGGTGAGCAGGAAAATTTTGAAAGTAATCCGGAACTTTACAGGTAGCCAGTGCAGCTGGGTAAGATGGGGGGTGATCTGATTATGTTTTTTACATCTGGTAAGGATCCTGGCAGCGACATTCTGAACTAGCTGCAGTCGGTTGATGGCGCGTGCCAGAGACCACCATAGAGAGAGTTGCAGTAGTCGAGTCATGAGGAGACAAATGCATGACAAAGTACCTCCGCATCTGTGAGGGAAAGGTAGGGATGGACTTTGGAGATGTTTTGAAGATGGTAGAAGGAAGATTTGACCCCGGAGGAGATGTGGGCATCAAAGGAGAGCTTGCTGTCCAGAAGTACACCAAGGCTTCGTACTGTGGGGGAAGGCAGCAGCAGCAGCAGACAGTTTCCGAGGTTCAGGACAGCTGCATTGAGATTCTTAAGTTGAGTTTTAGATCCTACTAGAAGGAGTTCAGATTTGTTAGTGTTGAGCTGAAGAAAATGTTACAGGTATCTGTGTTACACGTATCTATGATAGGCTACTGAAAACCAGCTCCTCAATTCAGACTTATCAAAAAATGTATAAAACCACAGTATTGAGTGATTACAATAGGAAGCTCTCTGGATGACTGCAAACATCATGAACAGGAAAAGATAAGCAATTGGAAGCTGTTGTAACAAACACCTCCATTCATTACATAGAGCGCAAATGTGCAGTTTTGAAAGAAACACATGTTGTAGCAAATAGGGTTTTTTTTTGTTTGTTTGTTTTTTCATTTTTCATATCTGGTTCAAGAAATCTCTGTTTGCAAGCCATGCTGTCTTGCACTTCCTGGGTCATTTCCTGTGGTGAGGAATCTATCCCAACCCTTCCCTGGCTTCAATAACCAATCAGCTGCCTGAAGTGTCCCCTGTTGACTGACATGCTTTCCGCCAGTAACATGACCCAGGAAGGAAAGGCAAGCAAACTGAGAACTTCGTGTAGTTCCAGATGTCTGTTTAAAAATGAAAATGCATGTTTGCTGTAACACTGTACATTTGAGACTTACGTAGCCAATTGAGGGGTTGCAGTCACGTGACCCCAGCGCCATACTGGCAGGCAAAACAGCAATGGCAGCAGATTCCACAAATTACTCAGATTCCACACAGCACACTAATAACAAACACATTTGTCACCTCCAAAATAAGGAGTTAATAAGATACAACGAGAAATGTCAAATTCTTGGTATATGTGAGTCTTACTGTGCACCTCCAATGCTGTTTACAGCAATCAATAAAAAAAACTCCCAGACCTCGATTTCAGCAACATCTGGCTGTATCTGGTCGAGAATCCCTCCCCTTACACAGCTTCAAAGATGAAAGCGCACAGAAGTACTGACAGCTACAGATGAGATACTTCACATGTGAATGGGTGAACAGCCTGATCGAGAGGCAATTAGAGAGGAAGAAATTCTTTGTAATCAAGGCTAAGTTTACTGTTTGGGACACGATTTACAGTTTAAAGATAATAACTCAATAATTAGCTCAGAAATATACATTTTTATGTTGAAGTATTATTAAGCATTAAAAAACACATTTATCATTCTAAAGAAAATAGAGTAATACTATATCTAACATGAATTATATACAGTACTATATAAGCATCTTTTGTTAACTAGACTTTCATACTATAATAGATGTATAGGGGTTTTTTTAGTATAAATACAGTATCATAATTTAATATAAGGATAAAAAACCAGGGAGCGTCAGTAACTGAAATCTGTAGAACGTGTTCCTGTAAAATCAACTTGTGACAGCTAAGCTACTGTAAAGTACTATGCTGTGCAAAAATGAGCACAGCATTAACAATGTGGTTAAGATACACAAACACTTCTGTTTACTTTGCAAGTAGCCTACAATTATATGTAGATAAATGTAATTTTCATTGTACTTTTAAACAAGTCATAAACAGCTGGTTCGTGATTTTGAAGTTCAGTAAGATAATTAATGTAGCATTATGGATTTTGTTAACGGTAAAATAATATTTTATGTAAGGCCTGGGAATCACTGACCAGCTTAAGAATAATCCCATTTAACTGTATAGCTAAATATTTCTGAAAAAAAACAGCCATACAAGTAAGCATGTTAATACTACTACTACTACTACTAATAATAATAATAATAATAATAATAATAATAATAATAATAATAATAATAACGTAATATCAAAACTAACTACCAATATATATTAGCGTATTATGAAGTGCTTACTACAAAAACGTGTGTAATGGGTCTTTTTCATTTTTTGTTTCTCTTTTAATTGCTGAAATCCATTTTACCCTCCGATCTGGATCAGAAGGATAATCCCTATTTCTGTCCTCTTCTGTTGGTGGACCCAAAAGCACAGCATGAATCAGGCATTGTTTTGTACCGCGACTTAAATTATAGACAGTGCTTTTTGTCTGCCAACATGGCGTCTCAGCAGCCGGTGACATTGCGTGAAAAACTTCAACACAAGTGCAAAATAGATGATGTCTTAAAATAAGAATACATGTTAGCTATAATATGTGTTTCTTTCAAAACTGCACATTTGAGACCTCCTGTATGTAGTGAATAGAAGTGCAAAATGGGAAAGATTTTCCGTGAGCTGATATGAGCTCCATATCAGATTGTTCTCCACACCCTTCAATTTAATTCAGAAGTTGCTAAGCGTTGCTTCATTGCAACAAAATGGGGACCAACGCAGTATTGGCTAGGGGTCTCAATAAAGGGGCCAGTGTTCACAGAAGAATATGACTAAAGAAAGAATTCTGATTTCGCTTTTCATTTGATGTTGAAGAAATCATGTTTGAAGGACACAGTGAAAAGAACAGCATTTCTGATGTTATTTCAGGTGAATTATTTTCCAAGTAAGAGCAATTTGGGTTCTGGATGAGGTCATAAAGGAAGAGAAATATAGAATCTATGACAAGATTTAAAACCCGCTTCTCTCTCTCTCTAGCGTCCTTTACATTGGACACTCATTAGGTCAGTTCCACCATCAGAGTGGAGAGATTGAATGTATTACTTTTTCAAAGTAATATATTACAGTTACAGTAATACATTACTGTAACTTGTAACTAACGTATTACTTTTTAAAAGGAACTTCCACAACACTTTAAAAAGTTAACCCTGGTGCATGTTTCTCAATGGAAAGGATTTCCAAGCCATGTTGTTGTTGAATTATTGGGATACCTCATGAGCTGTCCAGATTCTGGGTTTAATGAGCTTTTAGGAACTGGGTGACCATGGGCAGCCTCCCTTCGTTCAGAACTCCTTTTCTTGTGTTTTACTAGCTTGTTTCCTCTAATGAGATCTCACAGGGATGTCTTGATTGACGCTCCCGCTTGTTTTAACTCATTTCCATCCTTCAGGTCTCGCATGTTCCCTTAAAAGGGAAATGAAACAGCAGCCCTGTCTTTGAGGCTGCCGTTGCTAGGCAACGGAATGCTGGAGCCTCCACTGAGGGAGGGCTTTTCACAAACATGAAACAGCAGGCCCGACACGGCTTTATTGAGAAAAAAAAGAAACCGTTCGAAATAACACCCTGCTTGTTATTTTTAGAGCCGGCGATCGCATGTTGTTTTTGTTGTTGTGTTTAAGTGTGGCACAGCAGGTATAGAGATGGAATGGAATTAGAATTTCCACAGGGTTTATTTGTGAATCCCTAATGTCTCTGGTGACCGACTGCCTTTTTAAACTATGCAGAGCTAGCAAAACAATCCCAGTGGATCTGATCTGCATCCCCACCACTGTGTAGATCGCACATTCTCCAATATGAAAGAGGTAAACGTGGGTTTGTATTTTTTAATGGTATTTTTTCATTGCATTTGTAAACAGTAAACTGGTGAGCAACTCTTTCACTCTTTTCCATGCTGCTCTTGGGAGTGTATTTTTTTAAATATATATTTTGCCAGAAAAAAAAGTTTAAAATGCCATTTATTTTCATTAAAAGAACTCCCAGAGATTCTAGAGCTTTGGCTCTCCTCTGAGCACCAATCCCTGCTCTTCCTGTGACTGGAGTGTTTTCAATGTCAGTTCCGTCATGCCAGCTCTCAAAGTTGAAGTGTAGCATTGAAGTGTCTGCAAGGAGCGAGCGATAAATATTCTTCACTAACAGCTTCAAGTAAATTACCATTACAAATCGAATTCACCTTTACCACAATGTGTGCGTTTTTCATAATGGAAAATGTTAACCCTAATAAATGATAGCAGCAGATATTAGGTAAGATTTAGTGGAATTATTTTGTTAGCGCTGTGCAATGTAAGTGGGACTGACAGCACTGTAAATACAAAAATATACAGGTTTGACATACAGACACACAGGCATCTCTGCATGTTGTGATACCTTCAGTAACTTCTGCTATAGTATATCCCTGTCATTACAGTTGGATAAGAAGTTGCTTGGATGTACAGATAGCGAGACACCTCCATATACCAAGTTTCATCACCATTGCATAAGCGTTTTTCCAGATATATGTATCACTAGAGCCTGTATAAAAGGGAAGCTGCATGGCTAGTTAGTATGAATGCACTTCCCTTTCACTCTCCTGGGTTCAAATCCAATTGTTTTCAACGACCCGGTAGGCATTAATAATCCACATCACAAAACAAACACATCAGTTTGAACTGAGACTGAACTGCTCCCTCCCTCACCCCCCTAAGAGAAAGGGTGCTCCCTCCAGTCCAGGACAGGCTTGAGGCATGGAGACTGAACTGCTCCCTCCCTCACCCCCCTAAGAGAAAGGGTGCTCCCTCCAGTCCAGGACAGGCTTGAGGCATGGAGACTGAACTGCTCCCTCCCTCACCCCCCTAAGAGAAAGGGTGCTCCCTCCAGTCCAGGACAGGCTTGAGGCATGGAGACTGAACTCCCCCCATCAGTACTGTAACTTGATCTTTTAAAATGTGCAGTTATGTTCACAAGCACTCACAAACACACACAGACACACACACACACCCAAACAGAAGAGACACACACAGACACAGAGACACACACACAGACACACACACACAGACACACATACACACACACACACACACACAGATACAAGCACACAGAGACACAAAGACACACACATACACACAGATGCACACGCACACACACACACAGACACGCACATACACACACACACACAGACACACACAACACACACAGAGACACAAAGACACACACACACACACAGACACACACGCACACACACAGACACACACACACACACACACACACACACACACACACACACACACACACACACACACACACACACACACACACACACACACACACACACACACACACACACACACACACACACACACACACACACACACACACACACACACACACACACACACACACACACACACACACACACACACACACACACACACACACACACACACACACACACACACACACACACACACACACACACACACACACACACACACACACACACACACACACACACACACACACACACACACACACACACACACACACACACACACACACACACACACACACACACACACACACACACACACACACACACACACACACACACACACATGCACACACACACACACACACACACACACACACACACACACACAGACACACGCACGCACACGCACACACACAGACACACACACACAGACACACACACACAGACATAGACACTCACACACACGCATACACACACACACTCACACACACACACACACAGACACACACACAGATGTTTTCTCGCTCTCCTCACAGTGCATTATGAGGTCACTGTAGCTGAGAGAAGAGCCAGGAGGGAAGCACACTGAGATCAAGATGCAGCTCGTCGCCACGGTGATGGAAATGCATTCAGACAATACACAGTGAGGCCAGCCTACCTACCACCCATCCAGCAAGGGAGAGGAGAAGGAGGGAGGGGGAGGAAGGGAAAGGAGGAAAGCAGAGGGAGAGGGAAAACAGAGGAGAAGAGAGGGATAGGGGATGAAAAAGGGGAATGGGAAGAGAGAGAAGGGAAAGAAGGAGAGAGAAGAAAGTGGGAGAAGAGGAGAGTGAGTTGGTGAGGGAGAGAGAAAGGGGGAGAGGGTGTAAGAAGGTATGTAAGGGTTAGGAAAGGGGAGAGGATGCCACACAGAAACATGACATTTAACATCATATCTATCGAAGACAAGTAACAGCAGATTCAGGCAGACAGAGAGCTGACCCACGGTCATTTCTGTTTCCAGGGCACTATTCAATTAAAATGAAAGACATGAAAGGGCATGCACTGAACTCTGCTTTAGAAGAAATGCCAAAAACTCACATTAACATTCCTGAAGCCTTTTACTTTTAATTGCACCTCCACCACTAGCAAATTACAAAGTCCATCTCAAACAGGGAAGTATCATAGCTGCTGTGTGACAGCATATAGTGCAGGCGGTCATTCGTACGCATGTCACTTCACGTATCTGAAAACCCGCTTATCCAATCAGGATGAAACTTGCTATTACCATTATTTGCCATCAGGTATTGAGTATATCGGATTTTGGGGTGTCTGCTGTCCATACATTTGTCAACGTGTATGTCATATTTTTGTCTATATCTGAAAAACAGCTGCTTTCTTTTATGTACACAACAGTGTGTGCTACATATGGCACATGCTTCCAATTTTATGTCCAACTCCAGTATGAGAGCAAAACAAATAGAGACTTCCGTTGAAAGGTTCATTATTTATAGATGTCTTTATATAGAATACAAAAAAAAAAAGTCAGACAAAGGTCACTTCTTGGTGATTGACATGTGACAATCTCAAGGGAACCCAGTATCTTTCTTTATCCCTCTTTCATCTCTGAGTTCCATTTTTTGTATTTATTTTCATTCCCCTGGATGGTTATAGATTTCTTTCCATTCCTGTCTGTCTCTCACACCCCTGCCCCCCCCCCCCTCCCTGCCTGTCAACAGCCAACCAACAGCCTCAGGGGTCTCCATGGCAACCACTGTCTTCCTACTTGAAGAGCAAGGCCTAGTAGACCTGTCAAAGCCTTCACCAGACCCATTTGTAAACAATGAATGTGCAGAAACAATGGCACATATTAAAATGGTTGGCAGATATTAAAATGTGCCGTTTCCATCTACGGCGCCATCCAAAACAGGGAAAGAAAATAGCTTGTCAAATTATTATTTTTTAATATATTTAATATAGTTTTAAAATAAACACCTTGACTGAATCAAAATAGTTTGTATGCCACTTCTGATTACTTCATTGCTCTTTGATCTAGAGGCCATATCATGATCTACAGCACAGGAAGTGACTGGGGACCAGGAAGTAGTAGTTTATTAATACATTTTATGTATATATAAAAAAGGTAGTTACATTTTAAAAACGGACTAATGCATAACAAAATCAGAAAGTGCTTCAACAGTGCAAGAAAAACCCTACATGTTACACAAACATGCTTTTCATACCATCCTGCTAGAAACTAGCATCAGAAGAGGGAGGGAGTGGGTTCGATAGCTGGATCTTCAAAGAATATTTCCAGCTGCAGCCTGACCAAACCCAAAACAATATCTCTGTAAAATGCAATACAATGTTAAAGTATTACGTTACTGCAAGTTACAATTCTGTACAAGTAATTGTAACAGATTCTTTTTTTAAAATGAACTTCCCTTTGATTATAAAAGCATTTCATAAATCTATGGATTCTTGTGAAGATATAGGAAGAGAGTTTTCTGAAATAAAGCAGGATTTGTTTTGAAGGTTTCCGACGTTCGTTGCATTTCTATAACATGCACTCATGAATTATGCACTGAAGCCTAAAATCAAAGCACTGTACCAGCTTATTCATCGCCTATTCATTTGTACATGAAAGGGGGAGATAAGATGTTGAGATGGTAGTCTGTGTGCTAAACAGTATGCATGAGGGTTAGAACAACTACGAATATACCAGTCGAATAATTGAGGTAAAAGCGGTCAGAAATAGTCACTTAAAAAACAATCATGCATTTGAACGTATCTGGTACTCTATTTGTGAACATACTGTTTCGTAACACTGTGCTGTTTGAGCAGGATATACTAAAACTGCTTTGAATGGTTTAAAACTATTTATTGATGTTCTAAAACGTCATTTATATGTTAATGGATTGCAACCGCAACTGTGCTCCCGTTTATCTGAAACCACTCGCTCCACCATGACTTCACAATCACGTGACGTGGATTAGTCGGGTATCGGTTTGTTTTTCTATGACAGTTACTCACCCGGGCCTCTTAGCTGGTGTTCAGTGTTAGACTTGATGAGCAGTCCGTTGATGGGAGCTGGTGTTCAATGTTAGTCTTGATGAGCGCTCTGTTGATGTGAGCTGGTGTTCAATGTTAAAGTCTTGATCAGCGCTCTGTTGATGGGAGCTGGTGTTCAATGTTAGTCTTGATGAATGCTTTGTTGATGGGAGCTGGTGTTCAATGTTAAAGTCTTGATCAGCACTTCATTGATGGGAGCTGGTGTTCAATGTTAAAGTCTTGATGAGCGCTCTGTTGATGGGAGCTGATGTTCAATGTTAGTCTTGATGAGCGCTCCGTTGATGGGAGCTGGTGTTCAATGTTAAAGTCTTGATGAGCGCTCTGTTGATGGGAGCTGGTGTTCAATGTTAGTCTTGATGAGCGCTTCTTTGATGGGAGCTGGTGTTCAATGTTAAAGTCTTGATCAGCGCTCTGTTGATGGGAGCTGGTGTTCAATGTTAAAGTCTTGATGAGCGCTCTGTTGATGGGAGCTGGTGTTCAATGTTAGTCTTGATCAGAGCTTCGTTGATGGGAGCTGGTGTTCAATGTTAAAGTCTTGATCAGCGCTCTGTTGATGGGAGCTGGTGTTCAATGTTAGTCTTGATAAGCGCTTCGTTGATGGGAGCTGGTGTTCAATGTTAAAGTCTTGATGAGCGCTCCATTGATGGGAGCTGGTGTTCAATGTTAAAGTCTTGATGAGCGCTCTAATGATGGGAGCTGGTGTTCAATGTTAAAGTCTTGATGAGCGCTCTGTTGATGGGAGCTGGTGTTCAATGTTAAAGTCTTGATGAGCGCTCCATTGATTGGAGCTGGTGTTCAATGTTAAAGTCTTGATCAGCGCTCTGTTGATGGGAGCTGGTTTTCAATGTTAGTCTTGATCATCGCTTCTTTGAGGGGAGCTGGTGTTCAATGTTAAAGTCTTGATGGGCGCTTCGTTGATGGGAGCTGGTGTTCAATGTTAATGTCTTGATGAGCGCTCTGTTGATGGGAGCTGGTGTTCAATGTTAGTCTTGATCAGCACTCTGTTGATGGGAGCTAGTGTTCAATGTTAGTCTTGATGAGGCCTCCGTTGATGGGAGCTGGTGTTCAATGTTAATGTTTTGATGAGCGCTCCGTTGATGGTAGCTGGTCTTCAATGTTAGTCTTGATGAGCGCTCCGTTGATGGGAGCTGGTGTTCAATGTTAAAGCCCTGATCAGCGCTCCGTTGATGAGAGCTGGTGTTCAATGTTAAAGTCTTGATGAGCGCTCTGTTGATGGGAGCTGGTGTTCAATGTTAAAGTCTTGATGAGCGCTCCATTGATTGGAGCTGGTGTTCAATGTTAAAGTCTTGATGAGTGTTCTGTTGATGGGAGCTGGTGTTCAATGTTAAAGTCTTGATGAGCGCTCTGTTGATGGGAGCTGGTGTTCAATGTTAAAGTCTTGATGAGCGCTCTGTTGATGGGAGCTGGTGTTCAATGTTAAAGTCTTGATGAGCGCTCTGTTGATGGGAGCTGGTGTTCAATGTTAAAGTCTTGATGAGCTCTGTTGATGGGAGCTGGTGTTCAATGTTAAAGTCTTGATGAGCGCTCTGTTGATGGGAGCTGGTGTTCAATGTTAAAGTCTTGATGAGCGCTCTGTTGATGGGAGCTGGTGTTCAATGTTAAAGTCTTGATGAGCGCTCTGTTGATGGGAGCTGGTGTTCAATGTTAAAGTCTTGATGAGCGCTCTGTTGATGGGAGCTGGTGTTCAATGTTAAAGTCTTGATGAGCGCTCTGTTGATGGGAGCTGGTGTTCAATGTTAAAGTCTTGATGAGCGCTCTGTTGATGGGAGCTGGTGTTCAATGTTAAAGTCTTGATGAGCGCTCTGTTGATGGGAGCTGGTGTTCAATGTTAAAGTCTTGATGAGCGCTCTGTTGATGGGAGCTGGTGTTCAATGTTAAAGTCTTGATGAGCGCTCTGTTGATGGGAGCTGGTGTTCAATGTTAAAGTCTTGATGAGCGCTCTGTTGATGGGAGCTGGTGTTCAATGTTAAAGTCTTGATGAGCGCTCTGTTGATGGGAGCTGGTGTTCAATGTTAAAGTCTTGATGAGCGCTCTGTTGATGGGAGCTGGTGTTCAATGTTAAAGTCTTGATGAGCGCTCTGTTGATGGGAGCTGGTGTTCAATGTTAAAGTCTTGATGAGCGCTCTGTTGATGGGAGCTGGTGTTCAATGTTAAAGTCTTGATGAGCGCTCTGTTGATGGGAGCTGGTGTTCAATGTTAAAGTCTTGATGAGCGCTCTGTTGATGGGAGCTGGTGTTCAATGTTAAAGTCTTGATGAGCGTCTGTTGATGGGAGCTGGTGTTCAATGTTAAAGTCTTGATGAGCGCTCTGTTGATGGGAGCTGGTGTTCAATGTTAAAGTCTTGATGAGCGCTCTGTTGATGGGAGCTGGTGTTCAATGTTAAAGTCTTGATGAGCGCTCTGTTGATGGGAGCTGGTGTTCAATGTTAAAGTCTTGATGAGCGCTCTGTTGATGGGAGCTGGTGTTCAATGTTAAAGTCTTGATGAGCGTCTGTTGATGGGAGCTGGTGTTCAATGTTAAAGTCTTGATGAGCGCTCTGTTGATGGGAGCTGGTGTTCAATGTTAAAGTCTTGATGAGCGCTCTGTTGATGGGAGCTGGTGTTCAATGTTAAAGTCTTGATGAGCGCTCTGTTGATGGGAGCTGGTGTTCAATGTTAAAGTCTTGATGAGCGCTCTGTTGATGGGAGCTGGTGTTCAATGTTAAAGTCTTGATGAGCGCTCTGTTGATGGGAGCTGGTGTTCAATGTTAAAGTCTTGATGAGCGCTCTGTTGATGGGAGCTGGTGTTCAATGTTAAAGTCTTGATGAGCGCTCTGTTGATGGGAGCTGGTGTTCAATGTTAAAGTCTTGATGAGCGCTCTGTTGATGGGAGCTGGTGTTCAATGTTAAAGTCTTGATGAGCGCTCTGTTGATGGGAGCTGGTGTTCAATGTTAAAGTCTTGATGAGCGCTCTGTTGATGGGAGCTGGTGTTCAATGTTAAAGTCTTGATGAGCGCTCTGTTGATGGGAGCTGGTGTTCAATGTTAAAGTCTTGATGAGCGCTCTGTTGATGGGAGCTGGTGTTCAATGTTAAAGTCTTGATGAGCGCTCTGTTGATGGGAGCTGGTGTTCAATGTTAAAGTCTTGATGAGCGCTCTGTTGATGGGAGCTGGTGTTCAATGTTAAAGTCTTGATGAGCGCTCTGTTGATGGGAGCTGGTGTTCAATGTTAAAGTCTTGATGAGCGCTCTGTTGATGGGAGCTGGTGTTCAATGTTAAAGTCTTGATGAGCGCTCTGTTGATGGGAGCTGGTGTTCAATGTTAAAGTCTTGATGAGCGCTCTGTTGATGGGAGCTGGTGTTCAATGTTAAAGTCTTGATGAGCGCTCTGTTGATGGGAGCTGGTGTTCAATGTTAAAGTCTTGATGAGCGCTCTGTTGATGGGAGCTGGTGTTCAATGTTAAAGTCTTGATGAGCGCTCTGTTGATGGGAGCTGGTGTTCAATGTTAAAGTCTTGATGAGCGCTCTGTTGATGGGAGCTGGTGTTCAATGTTAAAGTCTTGATGAGCGCTCTGTTGATGGGAGCTGGTGTTCAATGTTAAAGTCTTGATGAGCGCTCTGTTGATGGGAGCTGGTGTTCAATGTTAAAGTCTTGATGAGCGCTCTGTTGATGGGAGCTGGTGTTCAATGTTAAAGTCTTGATGAGCTCTGTTGATGGGAGCTGGTGTTCAATGTTAAAGTCTTGATGAGCGCTCTGTTGATGGGAGCTGGTGTTCAATGTTAAAGTCTTGATGAGCGCTCTGTTGATGGGAGCTGGTGTTCAATGTTAAAGTCTTGATGAGCGCTCTGTTGATGGGAGCTGGTGTTCAATGTTAAAGTCTTGATGAGCGCTCTGTTGATGGGAGCTGGTGTTCAATGTTAAAGTCTTGATGAGCGCTCTGTTGATGGGAGCTGGTGTTCAATGTTAAAGTCTTGATGAGCGCTCTGTTGATGGGAGCTGGTGTTCAATGTTAAAGTCTTGATGAGCGCTCTGTTGATGGGAGCTGGTGTTCAATGTTAAAGTCTTGATGAGCGCTCTGTTGATGGGAGCTGGTGTTCAATGTTAAAGTCTTGATGAGCGCTCTGTTGATGGGAGCTGGTGTTCAATGTTAAAGTCTTGATGAGCGCTCTGTTGATGGGAGCTGGTGTTCAATGTTAAAGTCTTGATGAGCGCTCTGTTGATGGGAGCTGGTGTTCAATGTTAAAGTCTTGATGAGCGCTCTGTTGATGGGAGCTGGTGTTCAATGTTAAAGTCTTGATGAGCGCTCTGTTGATGGGAGCTGGTGTTCAATGTTAAAGTCTTGATGAGCGCTCTGTTGATGGGAGCTGGTGTTCAATGTTAAAGTCTTGATGAGCGCTCTGTTGATGGGAGCTGGTGTTCAATGTTAAAGTCTTGATGAGCGCTCTGTTGATGGGAGCTGGTGTTCAATGTTAAAGTCTTGATGAGCGCTCTGTTGATGGGAGCTGGTGTTCAATGTTAAAGTCTTGATGAGCGCTCTGTTGATGGGAGCTGGTGTTCAATGTTAAAGTCTTGATGAGCGCTCTGTTGATGGGAGCTGGTGTTCAATGTTAAAGTCTTGATGAGCGCTCTGTTGATGGGAGCTGGTGTTCAATGTTAAAGTCTTGATGAGCGCTCTGTTGATGGGAGCTGGTGTTCAATGTTAAAGTCTTGATGAGCGCTCTGTTGATGGGAGCTGGTGTTCAATGTTAAAGTCTTGATGAGCGCTCTGTTGATGGGAGCTGGTGTTCAATGTTAAAGTCTTGATGAGCGCTCTGTTGATGGGAGCTGGTGTTCAATGTTAAAGTCTTGATGAGCGCTCTGTTGATGGGAGCTGGTGTTCAATGTTAAAGTCTTGATGAGCGCTCTGTTGATGGGAGCTGGTGTTCAATGTTAAAGTCTTGATGAGCGCTCTGTTGATGGGAGCTGGTGTTCAATGTTAAAGTCTTGATGAGCGCTCTGTTGATGGGAGCTGGTGTTCAATGTTAAAGTCTTGATGAGCGCTCTGTTGATGGGAGCTGGTGTTCAATGTTAAAGTCTTGATGAGCGCTCTGTTGATGGGAGCTGGTGTTCAATGTTAAAGTCTTGATGAGCGCTCTGTTGATGGGAGCTGGTGTTCAATGTTAAAGTCTTGATGAGCGCTCTGTTGATGGGAGCTGGTGTTCAATGTTAAAGTCTTGATGAGCGCTCTGTTGATGGGAGCTGGTGTTCAATGTTAAAGTCTTGATGAGCGCTCTGTTGATGGGAGCTGGTGTTCAATGTTAAAGTCTTGATGAGCGCTCTGTTGATGGGAGCTGGTGTTCAATGTTAAAGTCTTGATGAGCGCTCTGTTGATGGGAGCTGGTGTTCAATGTTAAAGTCTTGATGAGCGCTCTGTTGATGGGAGCTGGTGTTCAATGTTAAAGTCTTGATGAGCGCTCTGTTGATGGGAGCTGGTGTTCAATGTTAAAGTCTTGATGAGCGCTCTGTTGATGGGAGCTGGTGTTCAATGTTAAAGTCTTGATGAGCGCTCTGTTGATGGGAGCTGGTGTTCAATGTTAAAGTCTTGATGAGCGCTCTGTTGATGGGAGCTGGTGTTCAATGTTAAAGTCTTGATGAGCGCTCTGTTGATGGGAGCTGGTGTTCAATGTTAAAGTCTTGATGAGCGCTCTGTTGATGGGAGCTGGTGTTCAATGTTAAAGTCTTGATGAGCGCTCTGTTGATGGGAGCTGGTGTTCAATGTTAAAGTCTTGATGAGCGCTCTGTTGATGGGAGCTGGTGTTCAATGTTAAAGTCTTGATGAGCGCTCTGTTGATGGGAGCTGGTGTTCAATGTTAAAGTCTTGATGAGCTCTGTTGATGGGAGCTGGTGTTCAATGTTAAAGTCTTGATGAGCGCTCTGTTGATGGGAGCTGGTGTTCAATGTTAAAGTCTTGATGAGCGCTCTGTTGATGGGAGCTGGTGTTCAATGTTAAAGTCTTGATGAGCGCTCTGTTGATGGGAGCTGGTGTTCAATGTTAAAGTCTTGATGAGCGCTCTGTTGATGGGAGCTGGTGTTCAATGTTAAAGTCTTGATGAGCCTCTGTTGATGGGAGCTGGTGTTCAATGTTAAAGTCTTGATGAGCGCTCTGTTGATGGGAGCTGGTGTTCAATGTTAAAGTCTTGATGAGCGCTCTGTTGATGGGAGCTGGTGTTCAATGTTAAAGTCTTGATGAGCGCTCTGTTGATGGGAGCTGGTGTTCAATGTTAAAGTCTTGATGAGCGCTCTGTTGATGGGAGCTGGTGTTCAATGTTAAAGTCTTGATGAGCGCTCTGTTGATGGGAGCTGGTGTTCAATGTTAAAGTCTTGATGAGCGCTCTGTTGATGGGAGCTGGTGTTCAATGTTAAAGTCTTGATGAGCGCTCTGTTGATGGGAGCTGGTGTTCAATGTTAAAGTCTTGATGAGCGCTCTGTTGATGGGAGCTGGTGTTCAATGTTAAAGTCTTGATGAGCGCTCTGTTGATGGGAGCTGGTGTTCAATGTTAAAGTCTTGATGAGCGCTCTGTTGATGGGAGCTGGTGTTCAATGTTAAAGTCTTGATGAGCGCTCTGTTGATGGGAGCTGGTGTTCAATGTTAAAGTCTTGATGAGCGCTCTGTTGATGGGAGCTGGTGTTCAATGTTAAAGTCTTGATGAGCGCTCTGTTGATGGGAGCTGGTGTTCAATGTTAAAGTCTTGATGAGCGCTCTGTTGATGGGAGCTGGTGTTCAATGTTAAAGTCTTGATGAGCGCTCTGTTGATGGGAGCTGGTGTTCAATGTTAAAGTCTTGATGAGCGCTCTGTTGATGGGAGCTGGTGTTCAATGTTAAAGTCTTGATGAGCGCTCTGTTGATGGGAGCTGGTGTTCAATGTTAAAGTCTTGATGAGCGCTCTGTTGATGGGAGCTGGTGTTCAATGTTAAAGTCTTGATGAGCGCTCTGTTGATGGGAGCTGGTGTTCAATGTTAAAGTCTTGATGAGCGCTCTGTTGATGGGAGCTGGTGTTCAATGTTAAAGTCTTGATGAGCGCTCTGTTGATGGGAGCTGGTGTTCAATGTTAAAGTCTTGATGAGCGCTCTGTTGATGGGAGCTGGTGTTCAATGTTAAAGTCTTGATGAGCGCTCTGTTGATGGGAGCTGGTGTTCAATGTTAAAGTCTTGATGAGCGCTCTGTTGATGGGAGCTGGTGTTCAATGTTAAAGTCTTGATGAGCGCTCTGTTGATGGGAGCTGGTGTTCAATGTTAAAGTCTTGATGAGCGCTCTGTTGATGGGAGCTGGTGTTCAATGTTAAAGTCTTGATGAGCGCTCTGTTGATGGGAGCTGGTGTTCAATGTTAAAGTCTTGATGAGCGCTCTGTTGATGGGAGCTGGTGTTCAATGTTAAAGTCTTGATGAGCGCTCTGTTGATGGGAGCTGGTGTTCAATGTTAAAGTCTTGATGAGCGCTCTGTTGATGGGAGCTGGTGTTCAATGTTAAAGTCTTGATGAGCGCTCTGTTGATGGGAGCTGGTGTTCAATGTTAAAGTCTTGATGAGCGCTCTGTTGATGGGAGCTGGTGTTCAATGTTAAAGTCTTGATGAGCGCTCTGTTGATGGGAGCTGGTGTTCAATGTTAAAGTCTTGATGAGCGCTCTGTTGATGGGAGCTGGTGTTCAATGTTAAAGTCTTGATGAGCGCTCTGTTGATGGGAGCTGGTGTTCAATGTTAAAGTCTTGATGAGCGCTCTGTTGATGGGAGCTGGTGTTCAATGTTAAAGTCTTGATGAGCGCTCTGTTGATGGGAGCTGGTGTTCAATGTTAAAGTCTTGATGAGCGCTCTGTTGATGGGAGCTGGTGTTCAATGTTAAAGTCTTGATGAGCGCTCTGTTGATGGGAGCTGGTGTTCAATGTTAAAGTCTTGATGAGCGCTCTGTTGATGGGAGCTGGTGTTCAATGTTAAAGTCTTGATGAGCGCTCTGTTGATGGGAGCTGGTGTTCAATGTTAAAGTCTTGATGAGCGCTCTGTTGATGGGAGCTGGTGTTCAATGTTAAAGTCTTGATGAGCGCTCTGTTGATGGGAGCTGGTGTTCAATGTTAAAGTCTTGATGAGCGCTCTGTTGATGGGAGCTGGTGTTCAATGTTAAAGTCTTGATGAGCGCTCTGTTGATGGGAGCTGGTGTTCAATGTTAAAGTCTTGATGAGCGCTCTGTTGATGGGAGCTGGTGTTCAATGTTAAAGTCTTGATGAGCGCTCTGTTGATGGGAGCTGGTGTTCAATGTTAAAGTCTTGATGAGCGCTCTGTTGATGGGAGCTGGTGTTCAATGTTAAAGTCTTGATGAGCGCTCTGTTGATGGGAGCTGGTGTTCAATGTTAAAGTCTTGATGAGCGCTCTGTTGATGGGAGCTGGTGTTCAATGTTAAAGTCTTGATGAGCGCTCTGTTGATGGGAGCTGGTGTTCAATGTTAAAGTCTTGATGAGCGCTCTGTTGATGGGAGCTGGTGTTCAATGTTAAAGTCTTGATGAGCGCTCTGTTGATGGGAGCTGGTGTTCAATGTTAAAGTCTTGATGAGCGCTCTGTTGATGGGAGCTGGTGTTCAATGTTAAAGTCTTGATGAGCGCTCTGTTGATGGGAGCTGGTGTTCAATGTTAAAGTCTTGATGAGCGCTCTGTTGATGGGAGCTGGTGTTCAATGTTAAAGTCTTGATGAGCGCTCTGTTGATGGGAGCTGGTGTTCAATGTTAAAGTCTTGATGAGCGCTCTGTTGATGGGAGCTGGTGTTCAATGTTAAAGTCTTGATGAGCGCTCTGTTGATGGGAGCTGGTGTTCAATGTTAAAGTCTTGATGAGCGCTCTGTTGATGGGAGCTGGTGTTCAATGTTAAAGTCTTGATGAGCGCTCTGTTGATGGGAGCTGGTGTTCAATGTTAAAGTCTTGATGAGCGCTCTGTTGATGGGAGCTGGTGTTCAATGTTAAAGTCTTGATGAGCGCTCTGTTGATGGGAGCTGGTGTTCAATGTTAAAGTCTTGATGAGCGCTCTGTTGATGGGAGCTGGTGTTCAATGTTAAAGTCTTGATGAGCTCTGTTGATGGGAGCTGGTGTTCAATGTTAAAGTCTTGATGAGCGCTCTGTTGATGGGAGCTGGTGTTCAATGTTAAAGTCTTGATGAGCGCTCTGTTGATGGGAGCTGGTGTTCAATGTTAAAGTCTTGATGAGCGCTCTGTTGATGGGAGCTGGTGTTCAATGTTAAAGTCTTGATGAGCGCTCTGTTGATGGGAGCTGGTGTTCAATGTTAAAGTCTTGATGAGCGCTCTGTTGATGGGAGCTGGTGTTCAATGTTAAAGTCTTGATGAGCGCTCTGTTGATGGGAGCTGGTGTTCAATGTTAAAGTCTTGATGAGCGCTCTGTTGATGGGAGCTGGTGTTCAATGTTAAAGTCTTGATGAGCGCTCTGTTGATGGGAGCTGGTGTTCAATGTTAAAGTCTTGATGAGCGCTCTGTTGATGGGAGCTGGTGTTCAATGTTAAAGTCTTGATGAGCGCTCTGTTGATGGGAGCTGGTGTTCAATGTTAAAGTCTTGATGAGCGCTCTGTTGATGGGAGCTGGTGTTCAATGTTAAAGTCTTGATGAGCGCTCTGTTGATGGGAGCTGGTGTTCAATGTTAAAGTCTTGATGAGCGCTCTGTTGATGGGAGCTGGTGTTCAATGTTAAAGTCTTGATGAGCTCTGTTGATGGGAGCTGGTGTTCAATGTTAAAGTCTTGATGAGCGCTCTGTTGATGGGAGCTGGTGTTCAATGTTAAAGTCTTGATGAGCGCTCTGTTGATGGGAGCTGGTGTTCAATGTTAAAGTCTTGATGAGCGCTCTGTTGATGGGAGCTGGTGTTCAATGTTAAAGTCTTGATGAGCGCTCTGTTGATGGGAGCTGGTGTTCAATGTTAAAGTCTTGATGAGCGCTCTGTTGATGGGAGCTGGTGTTCAATGTTAAAGTCTTGATGAGCGCTCTGTTGATGGGAGCTGGTGTTCAATGTTAAAGTCTTGATGAGCGCTCTGTTGATGGGAGCTGGTGTTCAATGTTAAAGTCTTGATGAGCGCTCTGTTGATGGGAGCTGGTGTTCAATGTTAAAGTCTTGATGAGCGCTCTGTTGATGGGAGCTGGTGTTCAATGTTAAAGTCTTGATGAGCGCTCTGTTGATGGGAGCTGGTGTTCAATGTTAAAGTCTTGATGAGCGCTCTGTTGATGGGAGCTGGTGTTCAATGTTAAAGTCTTGATGAGCGCTCTGTTGATGGGAGCTGGTGTTCAATGTTAAAGTCTTGATGAGCGCTCTGTTGATGGGAGCTGGTGTTCAATGTTAAAGTCTTGATGAGCGCTCTGTTGATGGGAGCTGGTGTTCAATGTTAAAGTCTTGATGAGCGCTCTGTTGATGGGAGCTGGTGTTCAATGTTAAAGTCTTGATGAGCGCTCTGTTGATGGGAGCTGGTGTTCAATGTTAAAGTCTTGATGAGCGCTCTGTTGATGGGAGCTGGTGTTCAATGTTAAAGTCTTGATGAGCGCTCTGTTGATGGGAGCTGGTGTTCAATGTTAAAGTCTTGATGAGCGCTCTGTTGATGGGAGCTGGTGTTCAATGTTAAAGTCTTGATGAGCTCTGTTGATGGGAGCTGGTGTTCAATGTTAAAGTCTTGATGAGCGCTCTGTTGATGGGAGCTGGTGTTCAATGTTAAAGTCTTGATGAGCGCTCTGTTGATGGGAGCTGGTGTTCAATGTTAAAGTCTTGATGAGCGCTCTGTTGATGGGAGCTGGTGTTCAATGTTAAAGTCTTGATGAGCGCTCTGTTGATGGGAGCTGGTGTTCAATGTTAAAGTCTTGATGAGCGCTCTGTTGATGGGAGCTGGTGTTCAATGTTAAAGTCTTGATGAGCGCTCTGTTGATGGGAGCTGGTGTTCAATGTTAAAGTCTTGATGAGCGCTCTGTTGATGGGAGCTGGTGTTCAATGTTAAAGTCTTGATGAGCGCTCTGTTGATGGGAGCTGGTGTTCAATGTTAAAGTCTTGATGAGCGCTCTGTTGATGGGAGCTGGTGTTCAATGTTAAAGTCTTGATGAGCTCTGTTGATGGGAGCTGGTGTTCAATGTTAAAGTCTTGATGAGCGCTCTGTTGATGGGAGCTGGTGTTCAATGTTAAAGTCTTGATGAGCGCTCTGTTGATGGGAGCTGGTGTTCAATGTTAAAGTCTTGATGAGCGCTCTGTTGATGGGAGCTGGTGTTCAATGTTAAAGTCTTGATGAGCGCTCTGTTGATGGGAGCTGGTGTTCAATGTTAAAGTCTTGATGAGCGCTCTGTTGATGGGAGCTGGTGTTCAATGTTAAAGTCTTGATGAGCTCTGTTGATGGGAGCTGGTGTTCAATGTTAAAGTCTTGATGAGCGCTCTGTTGATGGGAGCTGGTGTTCAATGTTAAAGTCTTGATGAGCGCTCTGTTGATGGGAGCTGGTGTTCAATGTTAAAGTCTTGATGAGCGCTCTGTTGATGGGAGCTGGTGTTCAATGTTAAAGTCTTGATGAGCGCTCTGTTGATGGGAGCTGGTGTTCAATGTTAAAGTCTTGATGAGCGCTCTGTTGATGGGAGCTGGTGTTCAATGTTAAAGTCTTGATGAGCGCTCTGTTGATGGGAGCTGGTGTTCAATGTTAAAGTCTTGATGAGCGCTCTGTTGATGGGAGCTGGTGTTCAATGTTAAAGTCTTGATGAGCGCTCTGTTGATGGGAGCTGGTGTTCAATGTTAAAGTCTTGATGAGCGCTCTGTTGATGGGAGCTGGTGTTCAATGTTAAAGTCTTGATGAGCGCTCTGTTGATGGGAGCTGGTGTTCAATGTTAAAGTCTTGATGAGCGCTCTGTTGATGGGAGCTGGTGTTCAATGTTAAAGTCTTGATGAGCGCTCTGTTGATGGGAGCTGGTGTTCAATGTTAAAGTCTTGATGAGCGCTCTGTTGATGGGAGCTGGTGTTCAATGTTAAAGTCTTGATGAGCTCTGTTGATGGGAGCTGGTGTTCAATGTTAAAGTCTTGATGAGCGCTCTGTTGATGGGAGCTGGTGTTCAATGTTAAAGTCTTGATGAGCGCTCTGTTGATGGGAGCTGGTGTTCAATGTTAAAGTCTTGATGAGCGCTCTGTTGATGGGAGCTGGTGTTCAATGTTAAAGTCTTGATGAGCGCTCTGTTGATGGGAGCTGGTGTTCAATGTTAAAGTCTTGATGAGCGCTCTGTTGATGGGAGCTGGTGTTCAATGTTAAAGTCTTGATGAGCGCTCTGTTGATGGGAGCTGGTGTTCAATGTTAAAGTCTTGATGAGCGCTCTGTTGATGGGAGCTGGTGTTCAATGTTAAAGTCTTGATGAGCGCTCTGTTGATGGGAGCTGGTGTTCAATGTTAAAGTCTTGATGAGCGCTCTGTTGATGGGAGCTGGTGTTCAATGTTAAAGTCTTGATGAGCGCTCTGTTGATGGGAGCTGGTGTTCAATGTTAAAGTCTTGATGAGCGCTCTGTTGATGGGAGCTGGTGTTCAATGTTAAAGTCTTGATGAGCGCTCTGTTGATGGGAGCTGGTGTTCAATGTTAAAGTCTTGATGAGCGCTCTGTTGATGGGAGCTGGTGTTCAATGTTAAAGTCTTGATGAGCGCTCTGTTGATGGGAGCTGGTGTTCAATGTTAAAGTCTTGATGAGCGCTCTGTTGATGGGAGCTGGTGTTCAATGTTAAAGTCTTGATGAGCGCTCTGTTGATGGGAGCTGGTGTTCAATGTTAAAGTCTTGATGAGGCTCTGTTGATGGGAGCTGGTGTTCAATGTTAAAGTCTTGATGAGCGCTCTGTTGATGGGAGCTGGTGTTCAATGTTAAAGTCTTGATGAGCGCTCTGTTGATGGGAGCTGGTGTTCAATGTTAAAGTCTTGATGAGCGCTCTGTTGATGGGAGCTGGTGTTCAATGTTAAAGTCTTGATGAGCGCTCTGTTGATGGGAGCTGGTGTTCAATGTTAAAGTCTTGATGAGCGCTCTGTTGATGGGAGCTGGTGTTCAATGTTAAAGTCTTGATGAGCGCTCTGTTGATGGGAGCTGGTGTTCAATGTTAAAGTCTTGATGAGCTCTGTTGATGGGAGCTGGTGTTCAATGTTAAAGTCTTGATGAGCGCTCTGTTGATGGGAGCTGGTGTTCAATGTTAAAGTCTTGATGAGCGCTCTGTTGATGGGAGCTGGTGTTCAATGTTAAAGTCTTGATGAGCGCTCTGTTGATGGGAGCTGGTGTTCAATGTTAAAGTCTTGATGAGCGCTCTGTTGATGGGAGCTGGTGTTCAATGTTAAAGTCTTGATGAGCGCTCTGTTGATGGGAGCTGGTGTTCAATGTTAAAGTCTTGATGAGCGCTCTGTTGATGGGAGCTGGTGTTCAATGTTAAAGTCTTGATGAGCGCTCTGTTGATGGGAGCTGGTGTTCAATGTTAAAGTCTTGATGAGCGCTCTGTTGATGGGAGCTGGTGTTCAATGTTAAAGTCTTGATGAGCGCTCTGTTGATGGGAGCTGGTGTTCAATGTTAAAGTCTTGATGAGCGCTCTGTTGATGGGAGCTGGTGTTCAATGTTAAAGTCTTGATGAGCGCTCTGTTGATGGGAGCTGGTGTTCAATGTTAAAGTCTTGATGAGCTCTGTTGATGGGAGCTGGTGTTCAATGTTAAAGTCTTGATGAGCGCTCTGTTGATGGGAGCTGGTGTTCAATGTTAAAGTCTTGATGAGCGCTCTGTTGATGGGAGCTGGTGTTCAATGTTAAAGTCTTGATGAGCTCTGTTGATGGGAGCTGGTGTTCAATGTTAAAGTCTTGATGAGCGCTCTGTTGATGGGAGCTGGTGTTCAATGTTAAAGTCTTGATGAGCGCTCTGTTGATGGGAGCTGGTGTTCAATGTTAAAGTCTTGATGAGCGCTCTGTTGATGGGAGCTGGTGTTCAATGTTAAAGTCTTGATGAGCGCTCTGTTGATGGGAGCTGGTGTTCAATGTTAAAGTCTTGATGAGCGCTCTGTTGATGGGAGCTGGTGTTCAATGTTAAAGTCTTGATGAGCGCTCTGTTGATGGGAGCTGGTGTTCAATGTTAAAGTCTTGATGAGCGCTCTGTTGATGGGAGCTGGTGTTCAATGTTAAAGTCTTGATGAGCGCTCTGTTGATGGGAGCTGGTGTTCAATGTTAAAGTCTTGATGAGCGCTCTGTTGATGGGAGCTGGTGTTCAATGTTAAAGTCTTGATGAGCGCTCTGTTGATGGGAGCTGGTGTTCAATGTTAAAGTCTTGATGAGCGCTCTGTTGATGGGAGCTGGTGTTCAATGTTAAAGTCTTGATGAGCGCTCTGTTGATGGGAGCTGGTGTTCAATGTTAAAGTCTTGATGAGCGCTCTGTTGATGGGAGCTGGTGTTCAATGTTAAAGTCTTGATGAGCGCTCTGTTGATGGGAGCTGGTGTTCAATGTTAAAGTCTTGATGAGCGCTCTGTTGATGGGAGCTGGTGTTCAATGTTAAAGTCTTGATGAGCGCTCTGTTGATGGGAGCTGGTGTTCAATGTTAAAGTCTTGATGAGCGCTCTGTTGATGGGAGCTGGTGTTCAATGTTAAAGTCTTGATGAGCGCTCTGTTGATGGGAGCTGGTGTTCAATGTTAAAGTCTTGATGAGCGCTCTGTTGATGGGAGCTGGTGTTCAATGTTAAAGTCTTGATGAGCGCTCTGTTGATGGGAGCTGGTGTTCAATGTTAAAGTCTTGATGAGCGCTCTGTTGATGGGAGCTGGTGTTCAATGTTAAAGTCTTGATGAGCGCTCTGTTGATGGGAGCTGGTGTTCAATGTTAAAGTCTTGATGAGCGCTCTGTTGATGGGAGCTGGTGTTCAATGTTAAAGTCTTGATGAGCGCTCTGTTGATGGGAGCTGGTGTTCAATGTTAAAGTCTTGATGAGCGCTCTGTTGATGGGAGCTGGTGTTCAATGTTAAAGTCTTGATGAGCGCTCTGTTGATGGGAGCTGGTGTTCAATGTTAAAGTCTTGATGAGCGCTCTGTTGATGGGAGCTGGTGTTCAATGTTAAAGTCTTGATGAGCGCTCTGTTGATGGGAGCTGGTGTTCAATGTTAAAGTCTTGATGAGCGCTCTGTTGATGGGAGCTGGTGTTCAATGTTAAAGTCTTGATGAGCGCTCTGTTGATGGGAGCTGGTGTTCAATGTTAAAGTCTTGATGAGCGCTCTGTTGATGGGAGCTGGTGTTCAATGTTAAAGTCTTGATGAGCGCTCTGTTGATGGGAGCTGGTGTTCAATGTTAAAGTCTTGATGAGCGCTCTGTTGATGGGAGCTGGTGTTCAATGTTAAAGTCTTGATGAGCGCTCTGTTGATGGGAGCTGGTGTTCAATGTTAAAGTCTTGATGAGCGCTCTGTTGATGGGAGCTGGTGTTCAATGTTAAAGTCTTGATGAGCGCTCTGTTGATGGGAGCTGGTGTTCAATGTTAAAGTCTTGATGAGCGCTCTGTTGATGGGAGCTGGTGTTCAATGTTAAAGTCTTGATGAGCGCTCTGTTGATGGGAGCTGGTGTTCAATGTTAAAGTCTTGATGAGCGCTCTGTTGATGGGAGCTGGTGTTCAATGTTAAAGTCTTGATGAGCGCTCTGTTGATGGGAGCTGGTGTTCAATGTTAAAGTCTTGATGAGCGCTCTGTTGATGGGAGCTGGTGTTCAATGTTAAAGTCTTGATGAGCGCTCTGTTGATGGGAGCTGGTGTTCAATGTTAAAGTCTTGATGAGCGCTCTGTTGATGGGAGCTGGTGTTCAATGTTAAAGTCTTGATGAGCGCTCTGTTGATGGGAGCTGGTGTTCAATGTTAAAGTCTTGATGAGCTCTGTTGATGGGAGCTGGTGTTCAATGTTAAAGTCTTGATGAGCGCTCTGTTGATGGGAGCTGGTGTTCAATGTTAAAGTCTTGATGAGCACTCTGTTGATGGGAGCTGGTGTTCAATGTTAATCTTGATGAGCGCTCTGTTGATGGGAGCTGGTGTTCAATGTTAGTCTTGATGAGCGCTCTGTTGATGGGAGCTGGTGTTCAATGTTAAAGTCTTCATGAGCGCTCTGTTGATGGGAGCTGGTGTTCAATGTTAGTCTTGATGAGCGCTCTGTTGATGGGAGCTGGTGTTCAATGTTAAAGTCTTGATCAGCGCTCTGTTGATGGGAGCTGGTGTTCAATGTTAAAGTCTTGATGAGCGCTCTGTTGATGGGAGCTGGTGTTCAATGTTAGTCTTGATGAGCGCTCTGTTGAGGGGAGCTGGTGTTCAATGTTAAAGTCTTGATGGGCGCTTCGTTGATGGGAGCTGGTGTTCAATGTTAAAGTCTTGATGAGCGCTCTGTTGATGGGAGCTGGTGTTCAATGTTAGTCTTGATCAGCACTCTGTTGATGGGAGCTGGTGTTCAATGTTAAAGTCTTGATGAGCTCTGTTGATGGGAGCTGGTGTTCAATGTTAAAGTCTTGATGAGCGCTCTGTTGATGGGAGCTGGTGTTCAATGTTAAAGTCTTGATGAGCGCTCTGTTGATGGGAGCTGGTGTTCAATGTTAAAGTCTTGATGAGCTCTGTTGATGGGAGCTGGTGTTCAATGTTAAAGTCTTGATGAGCGCTCTGTTGATGGGAGCTGGTGTTCAATGTTAAAGTCTTGATGAGCGCTCTGTTGATGGGAGCTGGTGTTCAATGTTAAAGTCTTGATGAGCTCTGTTGATGGGAGCTGGTGTTCAATGTTAAAGTCTTGATGAGCGCTCTGTTGATGGGAGCTGGTGTTCAATGTTAAAGTCTTGATGAGCGCTCTGTTGATGGGAGCTGGTGTTCAATGTTAAAGTCTTGATGAGCGCTCTGTTGATGGGAGCTGGTGTTCAATGTTAAAGTCTTGATGAGCCTCTGTTGATGGGAGCTGGTGTTCAATGTTAAAGTCTTGATGAGCTCTGTTGATGGGAGCTGGTGTTCAATGTTAAAGTCTTGATGAGCTCTGTTGATGGGAGCTGGTGTTCAATGTTAAAGTCTTGATGAGCGCTCTGTTGATGGGAGCTGGTGTTCAATGTTAAAGTCTTGATGAGCTCTGTTGATGGGAGCTGGTGTTCAATGTTAAAGTCTTGATGAGCGCTCTGTTGATGGGAGCTGGTGTTCAATGTTAGTCTTGATGAGCGCTCTGTTGATGGGAGCTGGTGTTCAATGTTAAAGTCTTGATGAGCTCTGTTGATGGGAGCTGGTGTTCAATGTTAAAGTCTTGATGAGCTCTGTTGATGGGAGCTGGTGTTCAATGTTAAAGTCTTGATGAGCGCTCTGTTGATGGGAGCTGGTGTTCAATGTTAAAGTCTTGATGAGCTCTGTTGATGGGAGCTGGTGTTCAATGTTAAAGTCTTGATGAGCTCTGTTGATGGGAGCTGGTGTTCAATGTTAAAGTCTTGATGAGCTCTGTTGATGGGAGCTGGTGTTCAATGTTAAAGTCTTGATGAGCGCTCTGTTGATGGGAGCTGGTGTTCAATGTTAAAGTCTTGATGAGCTCTGTTGATGGGAGCTGGTGTTCAATGTTAAAGTCTTGATGAGCGCTCTGTTGATGGGAGCTGGTGTTCAATGTTAAAGTCTTGATGAGCGCTCTGTTGATGGGAGCTGGTGTTCAATGTTAAAGTCTTGATGAGCGCTCTGTTGATGGGAGCTGGTGTTCAATGTTAAAGTCTTGATGAGCTCTGTTGATGGGAGCTGGTGTTCAATGTTTAAGTCTTGATGAGCGCTCTGTTGATGGGAGCTGGTGTTCAATGTTAAAGTCTTGATGAGCGCTCCGTTGATGGGAGCTGGTGTTCAATGTTAAAGTCTTGATCAGCGCTCTGTTGATGGGAGCTGGTGTTCAATGTTAAAGTCTTGATGAGGCTCTGTTGATGGGAGCTGGTGTTCAATGTTAAAGTCTTGATGAGCGCTCCATTGATGGGAGCTGGTGTTCAATGTTACAGTCTTGATGAGCGTTCTGTTGATGGGAGCTGGTGTTCAATGTTAAAGTCTTGATGAGCACTCTGTTGATGGGAGCTGGTGTTCAGTGTTAGTCTTGATGAGCGCTTCGTTGATGGGAGCTGGTGTTCAATGTTAAAGTCTTGATGAGCACTCTGTTGATGTGAGCTGGTGTTCAATGTTAGTCTTGATGAGCACTCTAATGAAGGGAGCTGGTGTTCAATGTTAAAGTCTTGATGAGCACTCTGTTGATGGGAGCTGGTGTTCAATGTTAGTCTTGATCAGCGCTCCGTTGATGGGAGCTGGTGTTCAATGTTAAAGTCTTGATGAGCGCTCTGTTGATGGGAGCTGGTGTTCAATGTTAAAGTCTTGATGAGCACTCTGTTGATGGGAGCTGGTGTTCAATGTTAAAGTCTTGATGAGCGCTCCATTGATGGGAGCTGGTGTTCAATGTTAAAGTCTTGATGAGCGCTCTGTTGATGGGAGCTGGTGTTCAATGTTAGTCTTGATGAGCGCTCCGTTGATGGGAGCTGGTGTTCAATGTTAAAGTCTTGATGAGCGCTCCATTGATGGGAGCTGGTGTTCAATGTTAAAGTCTTGATCAGTGCTCTGTTGATGGGAGCTGGTGTTCAATGTTAAAGTCTTGATGAGCGCTCTGTTGATGGGAGCTGGTGTTCAATGTTAGTCTTGATCAGCGCTCTGTTGAGGGGAGCTGGTGTTCAATGTTAAAGTCTTGATGGGCGCTTCGTTGATGGGAGCTGGTGTTCAATGTTAATGTCTTGATGAGCGCTCTGTTGATGGGAGCTGGTGTTCAATGTTAATGTCTTGATGAGCGCTCTGTTGATGGGAGCTGGTGTTCAATGTTAGTCTTGATCAGCACTCTGTTGATGGGAGCTAGTGTTCAATGTTAGTCTTGATGAGGCCTCCGTTGATGGGAGCTGGTGTTCAATGTTAATGTTTTGATGAGCGCTCCGTTGATGGTAGCTGGTCTTCAATGTTAAAGTCTTGATGAGCGCTCTGTTGATGGGAGCTGGTGTTCAATGTTAAAGTCTTGATGAGCACTCTGTTGATGGGAGCTGGTGTTCAATGTTAAAGTCTTGATGAGGGCTCCGTTGATGGGAGCTGGTGTTCAATGTTAAAGTCTTGATGAGCGCTCCATTGATTGGAGCTGGTGTTCAATGTTACAGTCTTGATCAGTGTTCTGTTGATGGGAGCTGGTGTTCAATGTTAGTCTTGATGAGCGCTTTGTTGGTGGGAGCTGGTGTTCAATGTTAAAGTCTTGATGAGCGCTCTGTTGATGGGAGCTGGTGTTCAATGTTAGTCTTGATCAGCGCTTCGTTGATGGGAGCTGGTGTTCAATGTTAAAGTCTTGATGAGCACTCTGTTGATGGGAGCTGGTGTTCAATGTTAGTCTTGATGAGCGCTTCGTTGATGGGAGCTGGTGTTCAATGTTAAAGTCTTGATGAGCGCTCTGTTGATGGGAGCTGGTGTTCAGTGTTAGTCTTGATGAGCGCTCCGTTGATGGGAGCTGGTGTTCAATGTTAAAGTCTTGATCAGCACTCCGTTGATGGGAGCTGGTGTTTAGGGAGCTGAGTCTGCCTGTTTGTAGCGGATACCCATTCCTGAGCATGCATGGGTCGTGTTTCGGTCCCTGACGCCATGCTTCTCATCCTCTGCCAATGGAGGTAATTACGAGATGGAGGGCTGGGATCTCGGAACTCGGTAATTAATTCCCACAGATGCTAATGGAGAGCGTTATTGACAGCGGGGAGGAACATGCTGTCCGGGATCATTGCAATAACTATTTCCAGAGTTTTAACAGCCTGTGCTGAAATACAAAGAGAGGATAGGAAATTAATGCACTGTAGTAATTCCACCAAGGAGTTTCAGGGCTTGAAACTCACACGAGCCTTGCTGCACCCAGTCCTGGGTTTCAATTAAGTGTATTATAACTGCATGAACAACTCCTACTTGTAACCCTACAGACTCACAGTAGAGACATATTCATAATGGGATCAGTTCATTGAGATTTACCAGCAGCCTGATTGCTCGAAGCTGGATCTAGTCATTTCAATACTATACCTGAACAAGGGGAGTTCTAACCCCAGGACTGGGTGCAGCAGCAGCAGCAGTAGCAGCAGGGCTAGTGTGATTTTCTTACCCTACTCAAACTCCTAGCTCCTGATCATTTCAATATTAATAATACTAGACTTCATTGAGGGGAGCTCTGAACCCCGGGACTGGGTGCAGCAGCAGCAGCAACAGCAGCAGCAGGGGTAGTGTGAGTTTCTAAAATGAGTAAACGTATCTGACAAGACTCCTCATGAGTGAAATAAGCACTCTATGAGCATTCGTGGTATAATCTGTTTATACAACAAGAACAATGTCTGGAAATGAAAGCATGTTTAAACCTAAATTAAACAGCAGAGTTCAGAGAGTTCCCTTAGATCAAGCTCTGCATCTGCTCAGCTGTGTCATTTTGAACAGGGTGAGTTGCCCTGTCATTGGATTGGAATGAATAAATTTGAACCAGTAAAAAAATAAAAAAAACAAGTTACTCAACGACAGAAATCTCACGTTGTATCACAAGCCCCACTGCAACGCTGCCCCCTAGTGGATTGAAGAAGTACATCACATAGAAATACCACCGTAACAAACAAATGTCATATTTTGTACATCCACTGGGGGCAGTGTTCTGCAGGGGGGAGGGGGGGGCAGGTTAATGGTTACACTCTGGTGTACCAGCTGTAGAAGTAAGACTTGTTTGACAGCCCTTTTAGGGGGGGCTTTAAACTTTTGAATCTAAATACAGTCATTCAATAAAGTAACAGTAACACTGAAATCAATTTTCAATTACAGTACAATGAAAAGTATTAACAATTTAAAAAGTACTGTGCATGTTATTATAAATAGTTGTAAGTGAGCTTTTAAAAATAAATACATTGCAAATGAAGTGCACTTGAACTCTGCATGATCACTTTTTTAAAACCACAAAGCAAAACATCCTCCACATCAGGATATTGAGCAAATCGAACAGAGTTTTTAATCTCCTTTTAAAAACTTCCAAAGTAGGTGCGTTTCTCATCAAGCAAGAGAGAGCATTCTGGAGATCGGGGGCCTATAAGTGAATGCTCTACCACCTGTCTTTTGCTTTAAAATCCTTGGGACAGTCAGCAACCCTGCATCTTGGGATCGGAGAGGCTGTCCAGGAACATAGTGGACTAAAAGATCCTTCAAATAGGCTGGAGCCAAACCATGTAGGGCTTTATAGGTACTGAGAATGACCTTCAATTGATCTTGGAGTGGATCGGGAGCCAAATGAGGGCTGCTAACACAGGGGGAATGCCCTCACATTTTTTAGTTCTAGTTAGAACACTGGCTGCAGCATTTTGTACAAGCGTTAATTGGGATAGAACATACTTTGGAATTGAGGAGAACAGGGCATTACAGTAATCAATCCTAGAAGATATGAAGGCATAGACCAATCTCTCAGCATCTTGCTGTGAAAGATAACGCCTCACCTTGGCAATATTTCTAAGGTGAAAACAAGAAACTTTGGTTATTTCCTGAATATGTGGCTCCAAAGAGAGGTCAAGGTCAAAAATTACACCCAGATTCCTTTTTCTGAGTGTATGGGAAACTAGCCTCTGTAAAAACAGATAGATCTATATTTTTTTGTTGTTGATTTTTTGATCCCAGAATCATTACCTTTGTTTTATTTTAATTTAACTAGAACGTTGTCTGACATCCATGGCTTAATGTCAGCAAGACAGTTTGGACAGCTATGATATTTCAGTCTCCACTAAATCGATCTTTTAGGTAATTAAATGGGAGTACCTAGTTATCATAGTGTCACTAAGCTGAGCTCAAGAGCAGTCTGTCTCCCCAGTGGGGTCTCTGGTTCACTGTTTGATCCCAGCAGCGAGCCCTGTGAACTGGATATTACACTTGAATAACGTACAGGAGACACCTGCTCTCAGGATGCTCCCCAGTGCCCCCTACTGGTAAAGGCGTGTCACATCCTGGGATCTCCATTCCTGCTGTGTACCAGCTCCGACCTTGTCTGACCAGCAGTCCAATTGAAGAAGATGCATTGAACAGAGCCCAATCAGATCCGATCATAATCCCAGAGGACTCCGTTCTGAGCTTCAATCTGGGTTATGTATATTTATCAATAGAAATTACAGTCTGTGTTTTTTCAATAATTTCACAGCGTGAATCCTAAACAGCTCTGTCTCTTTATCCAAGGAGTTGTTTAGGACACGCTGTGATGACCTGCGTTGAGCTAAGCCAGCTAGCAAATGACAGTCTTGGCAGGATTTGAGCCACTTCTGAGCTATTCTGAGCTTCAAGCCACACCAGGGGGCTAATTGCATTGCACACAGCTGTGCGCCTCCGGAGAGACTCACTGGTCTAACACAGCGTTCACACACACGCAGTCTAATCAGCTTCCAAATTACAGCACAAACGAATGTAATGGAGTGGATTTGTATGCCACCGTGCTGACTGTGATCTGCGCAGGTGTGAGAAATAGGAATGAGGTAGCTGAAGGGTATTTGTTATATAGGTCTCAAAGGTGCAGTTTTGAATCAAACACATCTTATTGTAATCATGTTCTTTTTTAATGTTAAAACAGTGCTGCACCTCCTTGGAACATTGTCCCCACCCCCTCACGGCTTCTATCCTTCAACCAATCAGCTGCTTCCCCTGTTGACAATCATGCCAGCAACATGCTTTGACACATTTCCTCTGAATCTGTAGCAACAGATATGGGCAGCAGTGTGGAGTAGTGGTTAGGGCTCAGGACTCTTGACCGGAGGGTCATGGGTTCAATCCCAGGTGGGGGACACTGCTGCTGTACCCTTGAGCAAGGTACTTTACCTAGATTGCTCCAGTAAAAAAACTGTATAAATGGGTAATTGTATATGTGAAATAATGTATAATGTGATATCTTGTAACAATTGTAAGTTGCCCTGGATAAGGGTGTCTGCTTAAGAAATAAATAAAATGAAAATCCAGTTCATGTCTGCTATACCATTTCAAAACTGAGCGTCACACCTATGTAGCAAAATAGATATGAAATTATTTTGTCAGCGACAATGACTTTAAAAATGGATCTCTGCCTTCTGCTCTTCACTCTGCCCTCCAGTCCCACAATCCTGTGTGAGTGAAGCAGTGCCGAGGGGCCGACTCATTTCTTTGCTGCCGCTGTGCTGGTTTACAGGGACAGGCAGGAGCAGCAAGCTCTCAGACACGAGCAC
Source organism: Acipenser oxyrinchus oxyrinchus (assembly GCA_030684275.1). NCBI lineage: Eukaryota > Metazoa > Chordata > Actinopteri > Acipenseriformes > Acipenseridae > Acipenser > Acipenser oxyrinchus. The sequence continues at coordinate 8,140,548 of CM060279.1, read as the reverse complement.
TGCCCTTTCACTCGCTTCAGACTGAATCACCATCAATTCAGAGACGTGGGCTGATCTCAGCAGGGATTTAGCTGTGAGGAGAAATGCACTCCTCCCACTCCTCCCAATGAGGCTGGCACCAGCCTTGAAACAAAATCCTGTTTTAAAAACACTCAAATTCATAACTCAATATCAGAGCTAGAGAACCGCTCAGAATCATTCAATAGATACTCATCTCTTCTTTAATGCAAAGGATTATAATGCTCGTCTAGTGTGGTGGCACCGGATCCATGTTTCAGAATGCAGAACGACTAGCAGGAGGGCTTTCATCAGCCAGTGTTTCTCACTCAGACCTCTTGCTCACTGAATATCTTGGTATCCTTGAATAGATAACTGTCTTTAAATAGATGCAAAAGATTTTAATGAACAATCCTTTACACCCAGGAGCTCCACAGCGGATGTGAGCTACTGCCCCCTGGAGGACAAAGACCAGCCCTGCAGGTGTCCGATTGAGCTCACCTGGTGTCTCTGCCAGTAGGGGCCGCTGTAGCGTGGTGAGGAGACAGCTGCTGGGTTTGTCTCGCTAAATCAGCACCAGAGCCAATGCTCCCTGTGAATCCCCAGCGAAGAACAGCTAGGAACCTGCGCTCCCCTGACTGTTTGACTCCCCCTGCACACCACGCGGCCGTGCCTTCACCAGGGGAGACCCTCGGGAACCCCTGCGCTCCCCTGACTGTATGACTCACCATGCACAACACGCAACCATGCCTTTACCAGGGGAGACCCTCAGGGACCCCTCGCTCCCCTGGCTGTATGACTCACCCTGAACACGACACGGCCAGGCCTTCACAGAGACAGAAAGAGTGGGTGAGGCTGGCAGAGTTGAAAGGTCACATTGTCACATGATTTGAATGGAATAAGAAAGGCTGCTCAGTCCTGGCAGTCAGGATTCTCCAGACGAGCTCAAAGCAGCTCAAAGCCAGGTCCAGGCAGATTTTAAAGAAGGATGACACCGATTCAATGCATTGTATCTGAAGCAGTGGTTCTTTTGCTGATTGCTGAATGCCTTGATTTCTAGTAGTCACTTTGTTACTCAAGTAATTGTATACTTTAGAAAATCCTGCAGAATATAAAGTAGGTAAGAAAATAGCATGTTTTAAAATGACAAGAGCTTTTCTATAACATGTTTCTTTCAAAGCAGCACGGAGGTGCATGCATTAAAGACTGTCAGCTACAACTGCTTTCATGTGATTTCAATTTGCTTTCAGTTATGACACCCACAGCTCAGGAGAACACACTGATTCTCCTCCTTCAGAAACCAGCAATGAGAAATCGCTCGCCCGGAATAGGATTGCAAAGAGAAACCCAGGCTGACTTTAATTGAGGAAGCTGAGTGTAGCACCTGATGCCAACCTCGACAGTGTGTCAGTGTGTGTGTGTCAGTGTGTATATCTGTCAGTCTGTGTGTGTGTGTGTGTCAGTGTGTATGTGTGTGTGCCAGTGTGTATGTCTGTCAGTCTGTGTGTGTCAGTGTGTATGTCTGTCAGTCTGTGTGTGTGTGTCAGTCTGTGTCTGTCAGTCTGTGTGTGTGTGTCAGTCTGTGTCTGTCAATCTGTGTGTGTGTGTGTCAGTGTGTATGTCTGTCAGTCTGTGTGTGTGTGTCAGTCTGTGTGTGTGTGTGTGTCAGTGTGTATGTCTGTCAGTGTGTGTGTGTCAGTGTGTGTTTGTCAATCTGTGTGTGTGTGTGTGTGTCAGTGTGTGTGTGTGTCAGTGTGTATGTCAATCTATGTGTGTGTGTCAGTGTGTATGTCTGTCAGTCTGTGTGTGTGTGTGTCAGTGTGTATGTCTGTCAATCTATGTGTGTGTGTCAGTGTGTGTCTGTCAATCTGTGTGTGTGTCAGTGTGTGTCAGTGTGTGTGTGTGTGTGTGTGTTTGTCAATCTGTGTGTGTGTGTGTGTGTCAGTGTGTGTGTGTGTCAGTGTGTATGTCAATCTATGTGTGTGTGTCAGTGTGTGTGTCTGTCAGTCTGTGTGTGTGTGTGTCAGTGTGTATGTCTGTCAATCTATGTGTGTGTGTCAGTGTGTGTCTGTCAATCTGTGTGTGTGTCAGTGTGTGTCAGTGTGTGTGTGTGTGTGTGTATGTCTGTCAATCTGTGTGTGTGTCAGTGTGTGTGTGTGTGTCAGTGTGTATGTCTGTCAATCTGTGTGTGTGTGTGTGTGTGTGTGTGTGTGTGTGTGTGTGTGTGTGTATGTGTGTGTGTGTGTCTGTCAGTCTGTGTGTGTGTGTCAGTGTGTGTGTCTGTCAATCTGTGTGTGTGTGTGTCAGTGTGTGTGTGTGTGTGTGTCAGTGTGTATGTATGTCTGTCAGTCTGTGTGTGTGTGTCAGTGTGTGTTTGTCAATCTGTGTGTGTGTGTCAGTGTGTGTGTGTGTCACTGTTTATGTCTGTCAATCTGTGTGTGTGTGTGTCAGTGTGTCTGTGTGTGTGTGTGTGTGTATGTCTGTCAATCTGTGTGTGTGTCAGTGTGTATGTCTGTCAATCTATGTGTGTGTGTGAGTGTGTGTCTGTCAATCTGTGTGTGTGTGTGTCAGTGTGTATGTCTGTCAGTCTGTGTGTGTGTGTGTCAGTGTGTGTGTCTGTCAGTCTGTGTGTGTGTGTGTGTGTGTGTGTCAGTGTGTGTGTTTGTCAATCTGTGTGTGTGTGTGTCAGTGTGTGTGTGTGTGTGTGTCAGTGTGTGTGTGTGTGTGTGTGTGTCAGTGTGTGTGTGTGTCAGTGTGTGTGTGTGTGTGTGTGTGTGTGTGTGTGTGTGTGTGTGTGTGTGTGTGTGTGTGTGTGTGTGTGTGTGTGTGTGTGTGTGTGTGTGTGTGTGTGTGTGTGTGTGTGTGTGTGTGTGTGTGTGTGTGTGTGTGTGTGTGTGTGTGTGTGTGTGTGTGTGTGTGTGTGTGTGTGTGTGTGTGTGTGTGTGTGTGTGTGTCAGTGTGTCAGTGTGTGTGTGTGTTTCTAGAAAGATTATTTAAAACATCAAATGATGTTAATAGTTTCAGGTTTAAACCCTTAGGGCCTCATTCACTAAACGACCAGAATTACCGTGTGGCAGGGGGAAACCAGCGGCAGCTCCATTCACTAAGCTAATTATCTGCAGTGGTCGAACTGGATAAAAACTGGGGGAACCCTAGGTGGATGTTTATTAACGAGTGAAGTGAAAATGTTAGGGGTCGAGACACCCCAATTTAAGGTTTGTGAAGTGCTTATAAGAGAAGATTCAGAGGTGGTTCTTTATAACACCCCTTTAATACAGAACAATTAGAGAAAAAAACATCATAGTTTTCTTTATACAAATACCAGCCAATCAAAATGCTTAACATTTTGCAGTTGTTAAACAAGGCAGTCTAGAATACCATTTTCAGATTGCAGTCTCGTTTGAAGGCATGAATTGAATCCAAAGGTGTTCTTTTTTAACATTTAAAACACACAAATTAATAATTCAAACAAATGTAACAAAGTGCCAGGCAGTGTGTGTTATAGAACCGTACGCCTGCCAGCAGTGTGTGTTATAGAACCGTACGCCTGCCAGTCAGTTCAAACTGTCCTGTCTGTAAAGGAGAGACCAGACACCCTTGGTGTGAAGCTCCTCTTTCTGCTCCCTCTCTGCAAGCTTTGTGTTCTGCACTCCTTTTCCCTGTAAAAACCAAGCTCTGACAGAACTCAATGGCTGAAACTGATAATGGTGGACCATTACGATTCAGGAAGAGAAGATGACTCACTCTTGGGATTCTAAGAGAGTTTCTAATTGGTGTGAGAATTCATTGAGCTGAAGCCTCTCTCACACTCAGCTGTGGAAACTGCTACAGTCTCTAGTGTTTTGATGAGCCCTACCATGTCTGATGGGACCATCTTTCCTCCATTGTCCTTGTACTCTCAGAATCCTCCAACAATCTGTTTTTCAGGCAGATGAAATCTCCTGCATAGTGAGATCGCCTCCCTTTCACTGTACAGAATGTCAAGATATCAGTCAAGATGGCACTCAGTCTTGCAAGCTGCTCCTCATATTCAGAAACGCTTCCAAGTGACGTTGATGAAACATGAGATGATGATGATGACGTCATTAGTCTGCTCTTCAGTGAGATTGTCGGCTGTTGATTTCCACGTCTCCTTTTCTTCCTTTGTGAAGAGCAGCTGCCTGAAATTCCAATTTCTTTACTGCTTCAGGAGCTCATCTTGTGAATTCTGCTTCTCTTCCACTGCCCAGTGCTTCAGAAACTTTGATCTTGCGACACACCAATGGATGAGCCTCATGGAGCGTGATGGAGTCATCCTGGAGTCTCAGTGACAGCTCAGCCACCTCACTCAAGGCATCTCTCGTCAATTCTAAGTTTTTTACAGATGCAGTCAGTCGCTCAAGAAGACCTCTGTATTTGCTATTTTCTTTGCCGTCTCTGCTTTGGTCTGCTGCAGCTGCATTGAAGTGAGCATGCAAGGCAGGATTAAAGAAGCCAGACAGCTCTGACAGTGCAATCACTGGATGCAACCCACCAGATGCCAAGAACTCTGCCAATTGTCAATTGCCACGTCTCCTGCCCAGAAATGCAATTCACATTGTTTTTTTTGGTGAAGTGTGGTACAGAGCATACAGCTTGTCCATTAAAGCTTTGAAAATGATTTATTCCAAATATCTCTTTGATAGTGTCGCCCACAGCAAGCTCCACTCTATGACTACAGCAGTGCCACACCACAAGATCTGGGTACAATTCTGCTCTTCTTAGTTGCGTTGCAACTCCAGAGACACGGTCTGGCATTGTGGATGCTCCATCGCTAGTAAAAGATATCCAGTTCCTTTAAGAACTCATCAGGGGAATAGTGAATCAAATTTAAAATCAATCCACGTGTATACCGGCTTTTTTAAAATGTCATTCCTGCTTACAGATAAACTGACTACATGACAAACAACCTAAACTACAAAACTCTAGTACTACAAGTAATAGCAAGGCATATAATTAATGAGCTTGAAAACCTAGAACTGCAAAGAAATGAACTAGAATAAGACAACAAACCAAACGGTCAGTATCTGTTTTTAAGACCTGGTAAGCTGAAAAGTATTTTGATACTGAATTTGAAATTGACGCTGGTCTGGAGACAAGAGGAATCATGGTAACAGGGCATAGTAATGAAAGATCAGTTCACAGCTATTGGACAGCAAATGCTCAGCAAAAACACAATTGGTCTACAATACTATCCTCAGCTGGATCCTCCAAACAAGACTCACAACCAACCAATGAAGCAGTGAATCCTGTACCTGCCACTCCCGCACCAGCCAATCCACTCCCTGTCAGCTCAAATGACTCTCCAATAACAACCAGACTCCATCGTGCAGACTGGTCAGTAATTGCTGCGTTTATTTCTCAGCAGCGTCCAGATTATAAACAGGGGTTTAAAAGCCTAACAAGGTAATACAAAATAAAAATCCAATTTATTAATTAAAAACGAAATATTTTTCACATCCTTTTTTTATTTCAAGGTACCCGACAAATCAGTACAAGTTCAAGGTAAATCTAGGTTTAAAGGTGTTTTTTTTTTTTAAAGAAAACAATGGTAAAAATTGTTTTCTAATAGTAATAGTGCCCTCTCGATGATGGCTCTACCGTGTGATAGTTGACCTTGACTTTGAACTTCTGATATTTCGCCGGGTAACCTTCCGCTGAGGAAAATAGTCCCTAACATAATTAGAATAGAAAAACGACACACACACTGAGAAAGTGTTTTATTTTTTTATTGTATTTATCTTTTTTCACTATTTTTTCTTTCCCTATATTAATACTGACTGTTACATTCACCAGGGCAGCAGTGTGGAGTAGTGGTTAGGGCTCTGGACTCTTGACCAGAGGATTGTGGGTTCAATCCCAGGTGGGGGATGCTGCTGCTGTACCCTTGAGCAAGGTACTTTACCTAGATTGCTCCAGTAAAAACCCAACTATATAAAAATGGGTAATTGTATGTAAAAATAATGTGATATCTTGTAACAACTGCAAGTTGCCCTGGATAAGGGCGTCTGCTAAGAAATAAACAATAATAATTTACATTGTATTCTTATATTTTATTTATGTTGTTGTTAATTATGCAGCCACTCACCCTATTATTTTTTCAACACGGTTTTTTCCCTTGCATTAGAATTGCAGTGATTCAAAATGGGTTCTTTTTTTTTAAAGTTCTGAAGCCACCTTTCAATCAACCTCTCTTTCCTACTCTCACCTGAAGAAGGGACCCTTAGAGGTCTTGAAAGCCTGTGATTAGTTATTGTTTAGTTAGTCCAATAAAAGGTACCCCCTTCTCTTTGTCTATTCATTATATTTAAATAACTCGAACGCGGTACTTTTTCCACGCGGTAGGTTGTCTGTGTGGTTCATGAATACAGCAGGTGTACAAACACGCAGTAAAGGTGCTTACTGCGTCCGAACCACGTTACCGCTGTCCCTTAATCGTTTTCCAAGTGTTGAAGGTAAGCTGGGCATCCCTGGGCCTGCATTGCAATTGAAGATCTCCCTCTCTCTCTCTTGCTTGCAGCAGTGAACGAGTTTCCGCAAGACATCTTCTCCGCAGAGGAGCGCAGGAGAGGCGCTGTGCTGCTGCATGTCTTCTGTGTGAGTGCCGTGCTGGAGAAGCGTCATACGTTCCAATCAGCTGCGAACACATGTACATTATAGGACTGCCCCATCTAGTGGCCAATTCCAAATACAGCATGTTCTTTTTTGAACAGTGTGAATGACTGATCTGTGGCTTGCAAAGTCTTGCATTCCGGTGTGTTGTTTATTCTTACAAATCTTAGTATATAAGTCACACCCCTATAACAGTTCCCCATAGTAAAATCATAGCAACGTGTAAAAATGTAAATCAAAGCATGGAAAAGCACAGGTAAGCATTGTAAAGCACAGAGAGGTATGGTAAAGCATAGGCAAGCATTGTAAAGCACAGAGAGGTATGGTAAAGCATAGGGAAGCATTGTAAAGCACAGAGAGGTCTGGTAAAGCATAGGGAAGCATTGCAAAGCACAGAGAGGTATGTTAAAGCATAGGGAAGCATTATAAAGCACAGAGAGGTCTGGTAAAGCATAGGGAAGCATTGTAAAGCACAGAGAGGTCTGGTAAAGCATAGGGAAGCATTGTAAAGCACAGAGGGGTATGGTAAAGCATAGGGAAGCATTGTAAAGCACAGAGAGGGAATGGTAAAGCACAGGTAAGCATTGTAAAGCACAGAGAGGTATGGTAAAGCATAGGGAAGCATTGTAAAGTACAGAGAGGTATGGTAAAGCATAGGGAAACATTGTAAAGCACAGAGAGGTGTGGTAAAGCATAGGGAAGCATTGTAAAACACAGAGAGGAATGGTAAAGATTGTTACAAATACTAAGTGTGACGTGTGTATGCTGTGTCGTTGCTGCTGGTCTCAGCCTCACTCTGCTCCTGCTCTTTCACCCAGGCTATGTACATGTTCTACGCTCTCGCTATCGTCTGCGATGACTTCTTTGTGCCGTCGCTGGAGAAGATTTCAGAGGTAACTCAATAACTTCAGGACTGTAGCTGACAAAATATTTACACAAGTCTTACCTATTTGTACTCCCATTAGCTACACTAGTCTCAGATGTGCAGTTTCGAAAGAAACACATGTTATAGCAAACATTTCCAAGGTTGAAGAAAGTTCTCAGTTTCTATGCCTTCTCAGGATTTCTATTACACTTCCTGGGTCATCGTTTCACCTCAGCAGTGTCTTCTGGGTTATGTTACTGGCTGAAAGCATGTCACTCAGTAGGGGAAGCAGCTGATTGGTTATTGACAGGGAAGAAGTCAGTGAAGGGGTGGGGACAATTTCATACTTCAGGTGACCTAGGAAGTGCAAGACTCACTGAGAACATGGCTGTAAACAGAGATCATGTTTTACAATGAGAATACATGTTGGCTATAAAATGTGTTTCTTTCAAAACTGCACGTTTGAGACCAATGAAAGTGCTCAGCAGGTAAGACTAATGGTATTGTTTTGTTAGCTATCACTTTAAAGGATTGCAGTTTAATGATTTACTATAGTTCATACACCAGCACCTCTCGTTAATCCAGTTCAATTCTTTAATTTTTTTCATTTAAATGGTTTCTTCATCCAGAACTTTAAAGAGATACCAAGCGAGGTTGGGGGAGCATATTTGCAGTGCACTGTGAACTGAAGCCCACTGGTGCATCCTTCCCCCTGAACCCTGTGCAACGCTAATGTGCTTCCCCGCAAGAGTCCCCTAGGAGTCTTTTCAGAAGCATTTAGTGCTGGAATAGTTAGTAAGCAAAAAAAAAAAAATCAAATATAGAATTGTATTCCAAAAGTGAATCATACAGAACACACATAATAATGACATTACATTTGAGGAGATTGTTGAACTCATTATCTAGTATTTAAATGTTTACTTGATTCCATATTTTGTTTCCTTTTATTGTTTATTATTATTATTATTATTATTATTATTATTATTATTATTATTATTATGTGTGTTTTGTATACATTTTTTAACCATGCGGAAAAGCTGCATTTCTAAAGTGAGGTTGTTTTAGAAGTGACCACTAGGGGCGTGCGACTGTAATTCTATTCACTCTGCAACTGTGGCAACTGAATCAATGCTATACAGCTGTGGCCAAGAGTTTTACATCACCCTGTAGAATTTACTAATGTTGCTTCATGAAGTCGAATAAAACCTGCTGAATAATGTTACCTTAACATATTGAATTACACGCCGCTTTGCAGTTCTAAAATTCTAGGTGATGCAAAACTTTTGGCCATAGCTGTACATGCTATAGATGGGGACTGAAATTACAGCTACACCCCTACTGGTCATTTCAGAAATCAAGATCTTTTTAAAAGTGTATGAAAAATATTTTGACTGGTATAGTCATTGCGCCTGGTTAATAATGAGCAGAAACAACAGAGGATGACAGAGGACCCACACATCAGGACCCACACATCAGGACCCACACAACAGGACCCACACAACAGGACACTACACACTGAATATGAGCACCTGTGCTCCAGACTGTGAGTGTGCCCTGCAGAGGAGCCAGCTGCAAAGGGAATCTCAGGCGAAGGGAGGCGAAGCTGAGTGGCTGTGACTCCTCCCTCCTGGGAATGGTGTGTGGGGGGCAGTGTGGTGATTGGTCCGTTCGCTCAGCCCTTCTCTCCCTCATTGCAGAATCTCCATCTCAGTGAGGATGTGGCGGGCGCCACCTTCATGGCAGCGGGCAGCTCTGCCCCGGAGCTGTTCACCTCGCTCATCGGTCAGTATCTGAAACAGGCTTCAGGTCCATTATTGTCTTTGTATAGCAGTTCTAGAGACCTCTGGGATGGAGGCAAACCTTTGCATCTTTGTTAATGTCTGTGTTGCAGTGTTTGAACGCTAATACGTTATAACAAAGCCTTGTTTAGCACTCCTTTAAGGGGGAGTATTAGCACGATGTTGCTTGTGCTAATATCAGGTAGTCATATTGATTTTAAAATTCTAGTTAGCTCTGCTTGAAAGGGAGGCAGTGATAATGTTGCCAGTGGTAATAAGGGCAGGCGTTCCTCCCTCACCTCTCCAGGTGTGTTCATCACCAAGGGAGACCTGGGGGTCGGGACGATCGTGGGCTCAGCTGTCTTCAATATCCTGGTGATCATCGGGGTGTGCGGAGTGTTTGCTGGACAGGTGACAAGTTTTACCTTCTCATGGGTTTGTCTGAAAAGAGATCTGTGACTATGAAACACCCAACAGCGCTGGATTTAGAAACACTACAAGAAACCTAATAAATGCAGTGACAAGCGTTTCAGCCTTTCTCTATGTCAGTGTTGAGTTTTGATTTACAAGCGAATTCAAAACCGGCCCATTCCTCTTTCTGGGACCATTGAGAGATTCTTCACAATCCTTCACATTGAGAGATGCTTTGTCAATCGAGGGGGTGGATATAAGAGTCAAAAAGCAACACTGAAGACATTGAGAAAGACTTCTAGTGGAAACGTTCGTCATTCAGTTTAAGTTTATTTTAGTGTTTCTGCTAAAGACATTGAGAAAGACTTCTAGTCGAAATGTTTATCATTTCATTTCGCAAGTTTATTATAGTACTAAAGACATTGAGAAAGAATTCTATCACAGTGTGTTCTTCTCTCTGTGTTCTATCACACTGTGCTCTCTCTCTCTCTGTGTTCTATCACACTGTGCTCTCTCTGTGTTCTATCACACTGTGCTCTCTCACTGTGTTCTATCACACTGTGCTCTCTCTCTGTGTTCTATCACACTGTGCTCTCTCTGTGTTCTATCGCACTGTGCTCTCTCTCACTGTTTTCTATCACACTGTGCTCTCTCTCTGTGTTCTATTACACTGTGTTCTATCACACTGTGCTCTCTCTCACTGTGTTCTATCACACTGTGCTCTCTCTGTGTTCTATCGCACTGTGCTCTCTCGCTGTGTTCTATCACACTGTGCTCTCTCTGTGTTCTATCGCACTGTGCTCTCTCTCACTGTTTTCTATCACACCGTGCTCTCTCTGTGTTCTATCGCACTATGCTCTCTTTCACTGTGTTTTATCACACTGTGCTCTCTCTCTGTGTTCTATCACACTGTGCGCTCTCTCTGTGTTCTATCGCACTGTGCTCTCTCTGTGTTCTATCACACTGTCCTCTCTCACTGTGTTCTATCACACCGTGCTCTCTCTGTGTTCTATCGCACTATGCTCTCTTTCACTGTGTTTTATCACACTGTGCTCTCTCTCTGTGTTCTATCACACTGTGCTCTCTCTGTGTTCTATCGCACTATGCTCTCTTTCACTGTGTTTTATCACACTGTGCTCTCTCTGTGTTCTATCACACTGTGCTCTCTCTGTGTTCTATCACACTGTGCGCTCTCTCTGTGTTCTATCACACTGTGCTCTCTCTGTGTTCTATCACATTGTGCTCTCTCTCTCTCTCTCTGTGTTCTATCACAGTGTGCTGTGCTTTACAATGCAGAAGCTTCATAAGGATGTGTTTGTCTCACTGCCTCTTGTTTTGCAGACGATCTCCCTGACCTGGTGGTCTTTATTCAGGGACTCTATCTTCTACACTTTCTCCGTCGTGGCTCTGATTCTGGTATGGAGCTTACTTCAGTCAATTTTATTTTTAGGAGCCATGGATTGATATCTGTATGAACTGGTGATTAATCCTGAGTGATGCAGTATCGGGTGTATTGTGACAAGCTGATCCAATGTGAGACAAGAGGGTTTACCAGGGAACCAGGGAATGTGTATGGAACTGTTTGTCAGCTACAATGAACGTGTATGGAACTGTTTGTCAGCTACAGTTACTAGTTGTTTCTAAATAGGTTAACCATTAACAATATATTATATTTAACCATTAAAAAATGATATAACGTTTCTTGATAAGTTATTAAGCTAGTTGTTAACCGATGCTATATGACAGTGGGCTTGTCTGCCCCTAGAGGGATTATATATGCTACAGTATACTGACTCAGTACAGAATGGACACATACAGCAACAACCCCACGTCAGAAAGTATGACTTTTTAAACACCAGCACAGCTCAGCCCCTCTGAATGGAAGGGCCTGTCGATCATTTCAAAGGTCTGTCTATAGAATTTAGAAATAACAGTAAAAAGAATTGTATCCAATCAGATCCTGATACTGGACCGGCGCTTTGATTTGATATTCATCTACGTCTGTTTGTAAAATATTTCTCAGCACTGCAGTACCAGTCTGATCTCTCTGTCTCTCTTGCAGGTCATCTATGATGAGAAGGTTGCCTGGTAAGTTCAGACTGAAGAAACCCCAGTGAAGATACCATTAACAAGCCATCAGGGTTGAGGAAGCTACTTTGAAAAAGTAATCTGTTACAGTTAGTTGAACAAAATTGTAACTACTTACAGTAACATATTACTTTGAACATAATGTATCTAGTTACAGTTCCAAATAGTTACTTCTCAGGCACAGTTTGCATTTTACAGAGATATTGTTTTCGGTTTGGTCAGGCTGCAGCTGGAAATATTCTTTGAAGATCCAGCTATCGAAGCCACTCCTTCCCTCTTTTGATGCTATTTTCCAGCAGGATGATATGAAAACACTGTTGCTGCAGCAAAGATCATTCAAAATGATCTAGACAGCATTCAGAACTGGGCAGACACATGGCAAATGACATTTAATAGAGAAAAGTGTAAAGTACTGCATGCAGGCAATAAAAATGTGCATTATAAATATCATATGGGAGATACTGAAATTGAAGAAGGAATCTATGAAAAAGACCTAGGAGTTTATGTTGACTCAGAAATGTCTTCATCTAGACAATGTGGGGAAGCTATAAAAAACAGGCCAACAAGATGCTCGGATATATTGTGAGAAGTGTTGAATTTAAATCAAGGGAAGTAATGTTAAAACTTTACAATGCATTAGTAAGAACTCACCTAGAATATTGTGTTCAGTTCTGGTCACCTCGCTGCAAAAAGGATATTGCTGCTCTAGAAAGAGTGCAAAGAAGAGCGAACAGAATTATCCCGGATTTAAAAGGCATGTCATATGCACTTTTACACAGAGAATTGTGAGGGTCTGGAACCAACTCCCAAGTAATGTTGTTGAAACTGACACCCTGGGATCCTTCAAGAAGCTGCTTGATGAGATTCTGGGATCAATAAGCTACTAACAACCAAACGAGCAAGATGGGCTGAATGGCCTCCTCTCGTTTGTAAACTTTTTTATGTTCTTATGTTCTAAAGCGCGTTCGTTGACATGTAGGGTTTGAGTGTTGAAGCACTTCCTGATTTTATGCATTAGCCCTTTTCAAGTCTGAAAAGGGATCCATTACTGTTCCATGTTACTGAGGCGTTACATGTATGCATTGATCCCCAACGCTGGGTCAAGATGCTCTGCTCCACTCTTTATAATACCCTGATAACAAGGGAAGCTGTCATTGAAGCCAATGGAAATCACATTGAGCAGCATGTGGACTCAACCTGTGTTTGATGGGAAACAGCTCCCCCTATAGGAAGACAGCCTACGGTGCCACTGAGATTAACAGATCAGTTGATGTTTAAGATTTCAACTAAAATGTTTTATGTCTTTAAAGGTGGGAATCTCTTATCCTGATTTCAATGTATGGAGTCTACATCATCGCCATGAAGTAAGAACTCAGTGGATTTGATCTTAATGTATTTACTAAATAGTGTGCTATAGTGGGTGAGGTAGGGAGGGTGTAGTTCAGTCTCCATGCCTCAAGCTTGCCCTGCCCTGGACTGGAGGGAGCACCCCTTTCTCTTAGAGGGTGAGGAAGGGAGCAGTTCAGTCTCCATGCCTCAAGCCTGCCCTGGACTGGAGTGAGCACCCTTTCTCTTAGGGGGTGAGGGAGGGAGCAGTTCAGTCTCCGTACCTCAAGCCTGCCCTGGACTGGAGGGAGCACCCTTTCTCTCAGGGGGGTGAGGGAGGGAGCAGTTCAGTCTCCATGCCTCAAGCCTGCCCTGGACTCAACGGAGCACCCTTTCTCTCGGGGGTGAGGGAGGGAGCAGTTCAGTCTCCGTGCCTCAAGCCTGCCCTGGACTCAACGGAGCTCCCTTTCTCTTAGGGGGGTGAGGGAGGGAGCAGTTCAGTCTCTGTGCCTCAAGCCTGCCTTTAAGTGTGTTGATTTTGCACCAAGCTTTTATCACACACTCAAAGCCCTCCTATAGAATTTTGCGATTGCATTTTGATTTCTTCCTGTATTGTCAGCGTGCCTGGGACGGTGTGATTCTGGTTATTCTTGTATTCCTGTTGCAGGTATAATTCTCAGCTCCATAGCTTCGTTGAGCAGAGGCGCCCTGGTGGGGGTCAGTCCCGGATGCTCAATGGCCAGAGCCGGGACCAGGGGGCTGAGCACAGCCCGCACCCCGACACCTCCATGGTGCTGCTGAGGAAGGGTCAGTAGACACGCCCTCACACTGTCTCACTGCTGGATGCTCTCACACTGTCTCATTGCTGGACACACTCTCACACTCTCACACTGTCTCATTGCTGGACACACTCTCACACTCTCACACTCTCACACTGTCTCATTGCTGGACACACTCTCACACTCTCACACTCTCACACTGTCTCGTTGCTGGACACACTCTCACGCTCTCACACTGTCTCATTGCTGGACACACTCTCACACTCTCACACTCTCACACTGTCTCATCGCTGGACACACTCTCATACTGTCTCATTGCTGGGTTGTTACAACAAGCAGTTAAAGCAACGCTCTCACCCACATGTCATGCATTGTATTTGGTTTCCAATTTTCTTTCCATCACGTCCTTGAAACATATTTTTAAAAAGCTCAGCAAGGTTCATAACAATATCTACTGAAGACCGTGACAAGATGCTTCTAGTTAGTTCCACACGAGGGCTTGCAATGGGTTTTAGTAGATACTGCTATATAAACCATGCTGAACCTTTTTAAAAAATAGGTTTCAAAGATGTAATGAAATAACTAAAAAGAACTGGAAACCAAATATCATGAATGATGCAGTACATGGGTGAGAGAATGATTTCATTGTGTTCACTATTTATTATACCTTAAATCCCTGTAAATATGTTCTGTATGAATTCCATTCCATTGATGCTTCAGCTTGGATTGAAATGTACCAGTAAGACTGACATCTTTAAACATGTAAACTCCTCTGTCTAAACATTTAGGAAAACCCTTCAACTATAAACTGAGTCTGGATCATTTTAATGTGCTTATTTTTCTCACATACTCAAAGTCATTCCTGGCCATTATTCTCTGTTTCCCCCCTGCAGGGCGGCGCTCTGTGTTGGACTCCCCGGTGCTCATGGTGGATGAGCTGTTCTGTCAGCAGCCTCATCAGCTGAGCTTCCCCGAGGCGAGCCTGCGCATCATGATCACGCAGCACTTCTCCCCTCGAACCCGGCTCAGCATGGCGGGCAGGATGCTCATCAATGAGGTCTCTCGCACGCACTACTCTAATTACACATGGGCAGTAGATCTCTCTCTAGTTCAGGGGCTGTGCTCGGCTCTAACTCTGGTCTGGCTCTCCACACAGAAACAGCAGATCTCTCTCTAGTTCAGGGGCTGTTCTCGGCTCTAACTCTGGTCTGGCTGTCCACACAGAGACAGCAGATCTCTCTCCAGTTCAGGGGCTGTGCTCGGCTCTAACTCTGGTCTGGCTCTCCACACAGAAACAGCAGATCTCTCTCTAGTTCAGGGGCTGTTCTCGGCTCTAACTCTGGTCTGGCTCTCCACACAGAGACAGCAGATCTCTTTCTAGTTCAGGGGCTGTGCTCGGCTCTGACTCTGGTCTGGCTCTCCACACAGAGACAGCAGATCTCTCTCTAGTTCAGGGGCTGTTCTCGGCTCTAACTCTGGTCTGGCTCTCCACACAGAAACAGCAGATCTCTCTCTAGTTCAGGGGCTGTTCTCGGCTCTAACTCTGGTCTGGCTCTCCACACAGAGACAGCAGATCTCTCTCTAGTTCAGGGGCTGTTCTCGGCTCTAACTCTGGTCTGGCTCTCCACACAGAGACAGCAGATCTCTCTCTAGTTCAGGGGCTGTGCTCGGCTCTAACTCTGGTCTGGCTCTCCACACAGAGACAGAGGCTGATCCGCACCAGCAGTCCAGGGGGGAGCAGCTGGAGTGGAGCAGGCCCTGAGACCCCAGTGAAGGATGGAGGAGGAGGGGGGGCCTGGCCTCTGGAGAACGGGGGAGCCCTGGACAATGAGAGGCAACTCCTGGAGGAACCGAGTGAGAGGGGAGAGGAGAGAGAGGGGCCGGAGCAGCGGGAGGAGGAGAGACCCCTGGAAGGAGAAGAGGAGGAGGAGGAGGAGGAAGAGGGGGGGGTCTTCCAGCCGTTTCACATTCCAGGTACGTTGTTACACAGAGCAATCATCGGGGCATATGCAATTCCTGTCATATAACAATTAGAACATACTGTAGCTCCCAGAATTCATTTGAAGGCACTGCACGGTTTGTTTCTGAGTCTGCTCAGAGCTCCTGGGCTGGGAGGAGAGAAGTGCATTCTTCAGACCCTCTGTTTTCGGGAAAGTCTTTTTTGAAATTCCTCTAGTGAAATATCTGTTACAATTTCCCCACAATGGCTTGTTGCCTCATCAATGTGAGACTGAAGGTAAGAGAGTGGGACCAGGTGTCAGTCTCAGCTTCTCTACCTGTGAGCTTCCCTGCTGACAGCCTCGCTGTGACGAGTTCATTGCTGCTGCTAACGAGATGCAGTGAGTCTGATGGTTTTCGTTACAAGGAAGCTCACACAGGAGATGAAGGTGAGACTGATAATCAAATCAGATCACTCTCTTGTCTTTAGTCTCACATTCATGAAGCTACAAGCCCTTGTGTGTAACTGTACAGTAACAGAAAAAAAGAACAAACAACAATATATCTGTACAGCAAGTCAAACATACAACTGCCATAATCAGACCATTTAAATAACAGATTTAAATAACACTATACACATAATACTCTGAACAAGTTGCAAGCGGGATACCACACGTTTTGGGACACCAGAAAAAAGTGCATTACAATAATCAATTCTAGATGAATCAAAGGCATGCATTAGTCTCTCTGCATCAGATACGGAAATAATTGGTCTAAGTTTGGCTATATTTAACCAGGTGGCTCTTCTATGCGATGTAATGAACGTGCAGTTTAGATTCCAGCCATCTCCATTCTAGTTTACGACCCTCATATTTCATCTTACAAGTTTATCATTAAACCAAGGTGAGCTTTTTTTAAAAGACATGATTGATTGATTTGATTTGATTGGCGCTACAGTATCTAAGATACCAGTCCAGGTAGTGTTGTAGGTATTAACCAGCTCATCTACTGATAAGGATTCAGAGAGTGGTAATGAGCTCAAGACATCAGAAAGCTTAACAGCAGAATTAATTACCCAGGATTTAAATGTACGGTCCACAGTCTTTGTAGATACTGGCAGATTCACCTCAGAAAGAATGGCAAGATGATCAGAAATATTAAGATCTAGGGTTATGATGTTCTTAACAGCTAAACCACGAGAAATTACCAGATCTAAAGTAAGGCCACGATTATGTGTAGGATCTTTGACATGCAGGATATAATCTAAGGAATCCAGTCGAATCAAAAATTCAAAGGAGTTAGAATCAGAATCAATGTCAACATGAAGGTTAAAACCACCCAATAAAAGAATCCTATCATATTTGACTGTCAATATAGATAGCAGATCCCCTAATTCAGTCAGAAATAGGGGGTTTGAATTACATAAATATCGTACCTACCAGCCTGGAATGGGCTATACTATTCAAATCCTGTTCTATTTCATACATGTAAACGCATTTGGGTTAGCGTGTGGAAAGCCAGTATGATTCACTGTAACTAGCCTAGGGTTCTCATTGATGGTTTCCGAAATTATGATTTCCGAAATAATGTTGCTATCTTAACGAGCAGTGCGTCTTGCTTTCGTTTGCGTGGGAATTTAAAAGGAAATCCGTGTTAATTGTCATAATTTATTTGGGTTATCGTGTGGAAAGCCAGTATGATTCACTGTAACTAGAGTCACGCAAAAGTATATAACTCACCTTGAAACAGTATTTCAGTTCTTTGGTGTTAAAAAATAGAATAAACAAACTACAGTGTGGCTTTGCTGGGAGAGGCAGCAGCTGCAGCAGCAGTAGCAGCAAATGTAATTTTAGAGCTTGAGTATGACCCTGAGATTGACACACCCTGGCTGCAACACCAACAATACAGAGAGAGGGTGTACAGGACCAGGGGTCATGTCTTAGATTTACCACATGACGATCTAAAATCTCGATTGCGTCTGGATAGGACAGCTATTATCGACCTCTGTCAGACTGTGGGAGGACTTTGAATTGCTTATGAAAAGGGTCTGTGCCTTACCCCCGCATATGACGGTGTTGGCTTGGCAGCATTGGTCCTTCTTTGTCTCTGGGCCATTTTAAAGGATCATGAGTGACTTGATAAAGAGGGTTCATGATTATATCAGTATCCTACTTAATCAGGAGCAGCTACAAAATATTAAAAGGGAGTTTCGTGACATTGCTGGATTTCCCAGAGTAATGGGAGCCATCGATGGCACACACGTTGCCCTCAAAGCCCTGCAGCACCATGCATATACAGATGTGAAGAGGAAGGGGTTGCATTCATTAAACATGCAGGTGGTTTGTGATGCATCCCAGAACATCTGGAACGCATGTGCAGATTCCCCAGGCTCCTGTCATAACTCTTACAGTTTGACACAATCCGCTGTGTTGAATCATTCGAGAGACTCAATACAACAGATGGCATGTTAATAGGTCAGTATTGTAAGACTACCTCGATAATTCAATATTCGCAGTTATGAAAATATCTGAGCCTTTTCTATACTTGTGGTTATGAATGAGATTGATTCACTTTTTTAAACATTTTGCAACCTTATGGAACGTTTGTTGCTAAAATGATATTCCGTCGTTTGCACCCAGTGTAATGTTACTACCAAGAGAGTATCAATGCAACTGTAGCCTATCTGAACTCTGGATACATTATATGACAACTGACCTGTACTGTAGATTTTATTTGAATTATACAAATAAAAACTAAGAGTAAATAATTCCATCTTGGTATAGAAAACGGCATAGATATTAAAATAAAGTTTCCTTACAGGTGATTGCGCAACACTTACTGTATGTGCATACACTGCCATCTTCACACGTTTATTATTATTATTATTATTATTATTATTATTATTATTATTATTATTATTATTTCTTAGCAGACACCCTTATCCAGGGCGACTTACAATTGTTACAAAACATCACAGTACAAAGTATCACATTGTAAAATATCAGATACAAGTGTTCTTATAATAGTGTAAGCGTTCGAAGGCTCCATCTAATCATGCTGAGTTTATTTATCACGGAGGCGAGCAAAGAGTGCCAGAGAAAATGCATTCAACACAATGAGAGGAATTCACCGAACACTTAGAAACACATTGTGTATTGGGTAGGGAGTTCTATTGCAATTTTAAAAGCTTAATAGATATATAATGAAATATATATTATACATGTATAATAACTAACAACTACAAACACCAATGGCACTTGAAACATAGTTATTTATAGCCTAAATGTACATACTAAAATGCAAAAGTAGATGTCAACACAAGAAAATCAATTCAAACCAAACCTACATAGATGCCCAGATC
Organism: Acipenser oxyrinchus oxyrinchus; assembly: GCA_030684275.1. Classification (NCBI taxonomy): domain Eukaryota; kingdom Metazoa; phylum Chordata; class Actinopteri; order Acipenseriformes; family Acipenseridae; genus Acipenser; species Acipenser oxyrinchus. The sequence continues at coordinate 8,121,375 of CM060279.1, read as the reverse complement.
ATCAGTTTTAGTTATGAAGGTGTATCAGCTATGATGTGTAGCTGATCAGTTCTAGGTATGAAGGTGTATTAGCTATGATGTGTAGCTGATCAGTTTTAGTTATGGTGTATTAGCTATGATGTGTAGCTGATCAGTTTTAGGTATGCAGGTGTATCAGCTATGATGTGTAGCTGATCAGTTTTAGGTATGCAGGTGTATTAGCTATGATGTGTAGCTGATCAGTTTTAGTTATGGTGTATTAGCTATGATGTGTAGCTGATCAGTTTTAGGTATGAAGGTGTATCAGCTATGATGTGTAGCTGATCAGTTTTAGTTATGAAGGTGTATCAGCTATGATGTGTAGCTGATCAGTTTTAGGTATGGTGTATTAGCTATGATGTGTAGCTGATCAGTTCTAGGTATGCAGGTGTATCAGCTATGATGTGTAGCTGATCAGTTTTAGTTATGGTGTATCAGCTATGATGTGTAGCTGATCAGTTTTAGGTATGAAGGTGTATCAGCTATGATGTGTAGCTGATCAGTTTTAGGTATGAAGGTGTATCAGCTATGATGTGTAGCTGATCAGTTTTAGGTATGAAGGTGTATCAGCTATGATGTGTAGCTGATCAGTTTTAGGTATGAAGGTGTATCAGCTATGATGTGTAGCTGATCAGTTTTAGGTATGAAGGTGTATCAGCTATGATGTGTAGCTGATCAGTTTTAGGTATGAAGGTGTATCAGCTATGATGTGTAGCTGATCAGTTTTAGTTATGAAGGTGTATCAGCTATGATGTGTAGCTGATCAGTTTTAGTTATGAAGGTGTATTAGCTATGATGTGTAGCTGATCAGTTTTAGGTATGAAGGTGTATTAGCTATGATGTGTAGCTGATCAGTTTTAGGTATGAAGGTGTATCAGCTATGATGTGTAGCTGATCAGTTTTAGTTATGGTGTATCAGCTATGATGTGTAGCTGATCAGTTTTAGTTATGGTGTATCAGCTATGATGTGTAGCTGATCAGTTTTAGTTATGAAGGTGTATTAGCTATGATGTGTAGCTGATCAGTTTTAGTTATGGTGTATCAGCTATGATGTGTAGCTGATCAGTTTTAGGTATGCAGGTGTATCAGCTATGATGTGTAGCTGATCAGTTTTAGGTATGAAGGTGTATCAGCTATGATGTGTAGCTGATCAGTTTTAGTTATGAAGGTGTATCAGCTATGATGTGTAGCTGATCAGTTTTAGTTATGAAGGTGTATCAGCTATGATGTGTAGCTGATCAGTTTTAGTTATGGTGTATTAGCTATGATGTGTAGCTGATCAGTTTTAGTTATGAAGGTGTATTAGCTATGATGTGTAGCTGATCAGTTTTAGGTATGAAGGTGTATTAGCTATGATGTGTAGCTGATCAGTTTTAGGTATGAAGGTGTATTAGCTATGATGTGTAGCTGATCAGTTTTAGTTATGGTGTATTAGCTATGATGTGTAGCTGATCAGTTGTAGGTAAGAAGGTGTATTAGCTATGCTGTGTAGCTGATCAGTTTTAGTTATGGTGTATTAGCTATGATGTGTAGCTGATCAGTTTTAGGTATGAAGGTGTATTAGCTATGATGTGTAGCTGATCAGTTTTAGGTATGAAGGTGTATTAGCTATGATGTGTAGCTGATCAGTTTTAGTTATGGTGTATCAGCTATGATGTGTAGCTGATCAGTTTTAGGTATGAAGGTGTATCAGCTATGATGTGTAGCTGATCAGTTTTAGGTATGCAGGTGTATTAGCTATGATGTGTAGCTGATCAGTTTTAGGTATGAAGGTGTATCAGCTATGATGTGTAGCTGATCAGTTTTAGGTATGAAGGTGTATCAGCTATGATGTGTAGCTGATCAGTTTTAGGTATGAAGGTGTATCAGCTATGATGTGTAGCTGATCAGTTTTAGGTATGAAGGTGTATCAGCTATGATGTGTAGCTGATCAGTTTTAGGTATGCAGGTGTATCAGCTATGATGTGTAGCTGATCAGTTTTAGGTATGAAGGTGTATCAGCTATGATGTGTAGCTGATCAGTTTTAGGTATGAAGGTGTATCAGCTATGATGTGTAGCTGATCAGTTTTAGGTATGCAGGTGTATTAGCTATGATGTGTAGCTGATCAGTTTTAGGTATGCAGGTGTATTAGCTATGATGTGTAGCTGATCAGTTCTAGGTATGAAGGTGTATTAGCTATGATGTGTAGCTGATCAGTTTTAGTTATGGTGTATTAGCTATGATGTGTAGCTGATCAGTTTTAGGTATGAAGGTGTATCAGCTATGATGTGTAGCTGATCAGTTTTAGGTATGCAGGTGTATTAGCTATGATGTGTAGCTGATCAGTTTTAGTTATGAAGGTGTATTAGCTATGATGTGTAGCTGATCAGTTTTAGGTATGAAGGTGTATTAGCTATGATGTGTAGCTGATCAGTTTTAGTTATGGTGTATTAGCTATGATGTGTAGCTGATCAGTTTTAGTTATGGTGTATCAGCTATGATGTGTAGCTGATCAGTTTTAGGTATGCAGGTGTATCAGCTATGATGTGTAGCTGATCAGTTTTAGGTATGAAGGTGTATCAGCTATGATGTGTAGCTGATCAGTTTTAGGTATGAAGGTGTATCAGCTATGATGTGTAGCTGATCAGTTTTAGGTATGAAGGTGTATTAGCTATGATGTGTAGCTGATCAGTTCTAGGTATGCATGTGTATTAGCTATGCTGTGTAGCTGATCAGTTTTAGTTATGAAGGTGTATCAGCTATGATGTGTAGCTGATCAGTTTTAGTTATGAAGGTGTATTAGCTATGATGTGTAGCTGATCAGTTTTAGTTATGAAGGTGTATTAGCTATGATGTGTAGCTGATCAGTTTTAGTTATGAAGGTGTATCAGCTATGATGTGTAGCTGATCAGTTTTAGGTATGCAGGTGTATCAGCTATGCTGTGTAGCTGATCAGTTTTAGTTATGAAGGTGTATCAGCTATGATGTCCAGCTGATCAGTTCTGGGTATGAAGGTGTATTAGCTATGATGTGTAGCTGATCAGTTTTAGGTATGCAGGTGTATCAGCTATGATGTCCAGCTGATCAGTTCTAGGTATGAAGGTGTCCCTCGCTGTGCTGGTTGCAGGTGGTCTCTGTGCCCGGGTGAAGTGGCTGGTGTCCTGGCCTCTCAGTCTCCTCCTCTTCTTCACCGTGCCGAACTGCATGCAGCCGCGCTGGGAGAGCTGGTTCATGGCCACCTTCGCCATGTCCACGCTTTGGATCGGCATCTTCTCATACATCATGGTCTGGATGGTGAGTGATTTCTGACCTCCTTCATAAAAGTTTACCACAGTAATTTTGCAGTTTTCTCATGATCATCCTAAAGTTGCAATCTGTGGGAATACAAGGAAGTACATGCAGGAAGATACATGACTGGTTAAAACACCAGAGAGTACGAGTAAGAGGGGAAACCTCCAGCTGGGGCTCAGTGGGCTCCTTGCTTGTGCCCCCTGCTGCTTCTACACCAAAGACTGAAATCAGGGGACCATCAGCAAGCTTATCAAATCTGCAGACAACACACAGCCTGGGGGAGCCGCTGACACACTTTGAGCCAGCCAGAAAATCCAAAAAGATTTAAACTGGGCAGAAATGCGGAAATGTAAAGTGTCACACTCCGGTCACAAGAATGTCGAATCCAAATATCAAGGGGGTAAAGAACTAGAAGAAGCTCGCTTAGAGAAAGACCTTGCCGTTGTAATAGACCCATCGCTGTCAACAACCACACAGTGCAGGGATTAAAAAGACAAACAGAAGGCTTGAGTGTGTACTCAAGAGGGTAGTGTCTACATCAAAGAAAGTTGTATAACACACTGGTGCTTTGGAGAGAGTCCAACAATGACCTACCAGACTGCTGCTTACAGGAATGAGCTGTGAGGATTGACAGAACTGAATTCATTTAACACGTGACAAGAAGAATTAGAGGGGGGGTTTGATTGACATCTTTAAAATCCTAAAAAGAGTTGACAGAGTTAAACCTCACCAGTACTTTAAGCGCAGCATGGAAACCTGTCCAGTACAGATACCACTCAAATGAAAATATGTTTGCTAAAACAGATTTCAGAATTGCATACCTGAGATCTATGTATAATGAATGAATGTGCACGTCATGGAAAATAAATGGGATTATTTTGCTTGCTGCAATCACTTAGTTTGGTGTCCCTGTGTTGCTTGTTTCCAGATGACCCTCATTAGCTACACGCTGGGCATCCCTGATGTCATCATGGGCATCACCTTCCTGGCAGCGGGGACCAGTGTGCCCGACTGCATGGCCAGCCTCATTGTAGCACGACAAGGTAAGCAGCTCCCAGCCTCATTGTAATTGACAAGGTAAACAGCTCCTAGCCTCATTGTACCTGACAAGGTAAGCAGCTCCCAGCCTCATTGTACCTGACAAGGTAAGCAGCGCCCAGCCTCATTGTACCTGACAAGGTAAGCAGCTCCCAGCCTCATTGTACCTGACAAGGTAAGCAGCTCCAAGCCTCATTGTAATTGACAAGGTAAGCAGCTCCCAGCCTCATTGTAATTGACAAGGTAAGCAGCTCCCAGCCTCATTGTAATTGACAAGGTAAGCAGCTCCCAGCTTCATTGTACCTGACAAGGTAAGCAGCTCCCAGCCTCATTGTAATTGACAAGGTAAGCAGCTCCCAGCTTCATTGTAATTGACAAGGTAAGCAGCTCCCAGCCTCATTGTAATTGACAAGGTAAGCAGCTCCCAGCCTCATTGTAATTGACAAGGTAAGCAGCTCCCAGCCTCATTGTAATTGACAAGGTAAGCAGCTCCCAGCCTCATTGTAATTGACAAGGTAAGCAGCTCCCAGCCTCATTGGAGCTGGCAGGGTATATATCGTATTGCATTGTGTTTGAACGGGGAAAAGACACAAAATAGCCGGCACTAACCCGTATAGAACAGGCAATAGAACGCTGCATCAGTGCCGATACTGATCTGCCATGTTCTATATGAATGGGGCTCTGCTCCCTGTCACAGCCTCCAGCCCCCCGCCACAGTTCTCCCCAGTCCCTCCCCTCCTCCCCCATCACAGCTCTCCCCAGTCCCTCCCCCAGCTCCGCCCCCTGTCACAACTCTGCCCTGTTTCCTCAGGGATGGGGGACATGGCCGTGTCCAACTCCATCGGCAGCAACATCTTTGACATCCTGCTGGGACTCGGCTTCCCCTGGGCAATGCAGACCTTGGTGGTGGATTACGGGTCTTCGGTGAGTCAGCAGACCTTGCTGCAGGTCCTCCGTTTCAGATGATATAATAAAGTGTTCCAGAGCCCTCTGCAAATTTTACACGAAGCACATTGCCTTGGCGGTGTGCTGTGGAGTCCAAATCAAAGTTTACACGAAGCACATTGCCTTGGCTGTGTGCCGTGGAGTCCAAAACAAAGCGCTATATTTTTAAACATATTGACATTTTTTTATCACACATCATGGGTCATAAATGAGAAGTAAGTATGTTTTCTAAAGATCGCAGTGCATTCAGATCATGCTGCAAAAAAGCTTTCTGTTGCTACAGTACACCACTCATTGCAAACACATGCATTGTTGTAAGAGGGAACGTGATCTGGATACGGTGAACGTTCCTCAGAAAAAGTTTTTAAAAAGTAATTCCCTTCTTGATTTGCTGTGATGTGTGAATACAAATATAAAAACTACCAGGATTATGTTGAAAAAATAAACACTGCAGGGGGTCTGGAACACTGTGGCAAAGTGGTGAACAGTGTGCAGGTGCAGGTGATCAATAATCAGACAGGCAACGATAATCCAGGTGCAATGGTGGTTTATTTTTAAATTCAATTGTGTGATGATTGTTTAGACACGACAGAACAAAACAAACAAACACTCATGATTTACAACATGGTTCTCCTTCCAGTTACCTTTAACCATTACAAAGGAACAGATCACTTAACTACGTCCCCTTAACTACCGTCAACCATGACCCCTTGGTTAACGAGTGCAACCGCTCCTCCAATCTGCGGCTGCCACATCGTTTCCCTTCCGGGTCAATGATTTAGTGTACCGTAGCTCCACCCCCTTTCTAGATGGCCGAATTCCACCTAACCCTGGGAATGAATTGTTGGGCCATCCAGTCCAGGGTACTCTGTTCCCTATAAGGCAGCAGCGTGGAGTAGTGGTTAGGGCTCTGGACTCTTGACCAGAGGGTCGTGGGTTCAATCCCAGGTTGGGGACACTGCTGCTGTACCCTTGAGCAAGGTACTTTACCTAGATTGCTCCAGTAAAAACTCAACTGTATAAATGGATAATTGTATGTAAAAATAATGTGATGTCTTGTAACAATTGCTAGTCGCCCTGGATAAGGGTGTCTGCTAAGAAATAAATCATAAAAATAATAATACACAGCGCCCTCAAAGGTCGGGAGGGAGATCTAACACCAAGAATCATTCGATCTCTGTCACAAACACTCTTAAAGTTTATTTTGGTATTTCTTTAGCTAATTTCATTATAATTCGGCATGTATTTAAATCACTTACATAAAACAATTGGAAGAATGGTGGAAGAAAATAATACAAACCTTTCATTTTGAGCAAATTCTATTTACAAAATGTTTACATTCACAAAATAGACAAACACTTTAAGACAGAAGCAAACTGTGTTCTGAATTCTGAATTGGATGAAGATATTTTAATAGAGGAATTTCAGCACAGTGGCTGTGAAGAAGGCACTTCTCTGCACCCAGCTCACCTGTCTGAAGGGAAGCGCTCCATACTGCCTTGTAAACAGTAATAGATTACCGCACAGTACCTTCTAATGAGTTAGGGGAGCTACAGTATATTCTTCTTGGTATCTGTAATTCCAACATCATAACTCTTGGGTCCATTTATAAATTATTCCGAAGTGTTGCAGGGGGACAGGTTAATGGTTACACTGTGGTGTACCAGGCGTGCTCGGGGGGTTAGACATGATTCTGAGAGCTCTATTGAGGCCAAAGGGGTGCTTCTGAGTTTAAAAAATCACCAAGATGTGATGACAAATGAATCTAAACAACACAACAAAACTTCAGATAATTCCGATGTTTCACACCCGTTTCAAGTTGCCCTTTCATTTTTTGTCCTTTCATTTTTTACCTGCCGTGACACTTTTCCTTACAGCGATCTGCTTTGTTTTTTCTCTTCTGTAGGTCTTCATAAACAGCAAAGGACTGTTATACTCTGTTATTCTCTTGCTGGCTTCCGTCTTTCTTACCGTAAGTACAAATCCGTTCAGAGAATGCATTTGTCTCTTCATTGACAGTAACCCTCCAGTGCCCTAACTGGGTTGTAATGTGGACTTGTTCAGATCTGCAGATCATTACAGCTAAGCTGTTAGTATGGTGTTCAGCTTCCACTTTATTAATACGCCAGCATGGTTTTCACACGCTGTCTGTCCACTACATTTTCATAAACCGTTTTTGAGAGCCTTCAAGTCATCATGATCATTGCATCTAAAAAGTGGCCCATGCCTTCCTTTGCTTTCTACAGAATCAGTTTCATTGGTGAAACAGTGATTACAGCTAACAAAAATAATGCCATGCAGCTCTCCTGTCATACACTATACAGTCTCTTCAGAGACACGTTACTGGCTGAAAGCATGTCAGTCAACAGGGGAAGCAGCTGATTGGTTACTGACAGGAAGCCAGTGAAGGGGTGGGGACAAACATTTTGACTTGGAGTCTTTCTCAGTGAGACGAAAGATCTAGCAGAAACTGAATGGAAAAAGTTCCTAAGTACATGTTGTTGTTGTTTTGTCTGACTCAGGTGTTGAGTGTGCATCTAAACAATTGGAAGTTGGACAGAAAATTGGGTCTGGGGACGCTGTCTCTTTACACCGTGTTCCTCCTCTGTTCCATTCTGATTGAACTGAACGTCATTGTCAGCCTGCCTCCATGCCACTAGGGGGCACCGAAGAGAAAGCTGCCAGCTCTCGCTGGCTAAACTCCCACTCAACGCAAAGCGGGGGAACAGAAGACAGAATGATCCAGCAAGCTCAGGCTTCAGACTTCATTCTAAAGGGGTTCGAGCTGAGGAATCTATTGATACACAGGTGCACTTCCAGTCACTATGTGCAGTTTTGAAAGAAGCACATGTTATGACAAATGTGTGTGAAATATATATTCCCTTACATCATGGAGTCTTAATATTCAATCATAGGATCATAGTAATTTCTAGTAGATAAACATCATTTTTAAAACAGTTTTTGGTGAAGCGATCTGTGTACTTTAATGATCTAAATCAAATTCGGTATTGTCTCTTTGTCTGGATGATTGTATTCACATTGGGGATGTGTAGATAGTCACGTTGATATAAACATGCCTTTAAGAGCCGCCAGTGTTTAGGTCTTTAAAATACACTGCACTTTGAATAATTCTATTGTGAGATATATATACATATATATTTATTTATATATATATTTGTGTGGAGCTTGTTAAAACGTTTTAAAAGCTTGTAGTACTATTTTTTAATACTTTTCGTAGCTTACAGATTCATGTATAAATGTTCAAAGTCTTGGGATTGGGTATTTTATAAAATGCGGGTAGCAGAAATATATATATAGAAAATGGAAACTTTGTACGGTGTGAAGTATCAGTTAATTTTATATGTGGTTTAGATTCACCTTTGCATGTATATTTAGGTCATCAAGGCCTGATGACTAAGTTAAAAGCACACCTGTGGCTTCACTGTAGTCTTTTCTCTACAGATGGTACACCAGAGTGTAACCATTAACCTGTCCCCCCTGCAACTCTTTTTGTTCAATGTAGTAATTGTTACTGTTATATTTATTACATCCACTAGGGGGAAGAATATGGCTGGGTGTACCAGCTGCAGAGAGAAGGCCACAGGGTTGCTTCTGAGTTTTAAATACTAACCAGGAACGACCTTAACAGAAAGTGAATACAAAGTGAATCTAAACAACAACAATTTATTAGTTCATGGGATTCAGATCCTTTAAGATAATATCTAAAGCTGTATCCACACTGAACGCCAGCGACGTGAGCGAATAATTCAGAAGTCACTGCAGTCAAATGGAAGTATCCACACCCGCAGCGAGCGACGCGCGCACCGTCGCTTTGAGAAAATTTCGCGTCGCTAAAATAGAACGTGTTACTATTTTTTTTTTTCGTCGCGCGACTGGAATGAAACTGACCAATCAGAAGCAAGGTTAACACGCCTCAAAACACGCCACGCCTCAAAACACGCCACGCCAAAAAGTTAATTTATGAGGTGCAGCAGTATCCATTATTATATGATTGCAAATTGAACGACTACAAAGACATACACAAGAAAGACAATGCCTGGGTGGCTTGCAGGCGGTGCATTTAACAGCACCGAGACATTTTCTTTCCGATTATGCAAGTTGCATAAAAAATAGGTTTATTAATAAGCAAAAATAAACCGGAGCATAGAGCAGACTACTTCTCCAGCATTTAAATTAAAAATGTGCACTTTTGCTGGCTTTTAAAAATGACACTTTTAAGTTACGGCTTTTTTTTTTTTTTTTTTTTTGGTTTGTTTGTTTGTTTTTATGATAAATAGCATTTTGTTCTCTAAATTGTTCTGTGGCACAAATCCATGACAAGAAGAAGGTCTTACATAAAGCGAAGTTTTGTGGAGATTCACCAAACAAATAATAATATTATCGAGGTCCTACTATACTATACGTTGTAAAACAAAGCCAGCAACGCATTTGTATTCTGTGTGACACATCCCAACATTACCAAGCTCATACATAGTTTTTAAAGTTATTATGAGCCATATTTATAAAGCATGTTCTGTCAAGTTCACCGGACTGTTTTAAAATGAAAAACTAAATAAAAGTAAATAATCATACAAGGTAAGTGGTGACCTATGAATAATAACACAGATTTTATTAATAATAATAATTATAATATTAATAATGAAGAGGGTGATTATGTAGTGCTTAACAACAACAACGTAATAATAATAATAATAATAATAATAATAATAATAATAATAATAATAATAATAATAATAATGTTGCACTTTAAAATACTTTTAAAAAGTTAATAAACAAAAAGGATCAATGAAGAAATTTGTAAAGAAACACAATTGAGATTGCTGTAAGTTGTGTATATAAATGTATTACAATAAAATCATTTTGTTGACAATATCAGTTCAACTATACTTCTATTGTCCAGCGGTCTGCTGACAGCTGCAGATGTACCGAGCTTCAAATTAGACCACTACTACTACTGGTACCACAAAAAAAAAAAAATACGAATAATTATGATAGCAATAAAACTGTTGGATATATAGGAATGTTCAATAACTCTGATCTATAAAGTCCAACCTTTATTTTATAACGGAGTTGCCGGAGGTCAGGTTGGGACCACCCATCTCTAGTATGTCCAATAGGAATGCGTGGCCAGGGTCATGTATGTATTTCCAGTCTTTTGGATCGTTTCGCATCTCGTGTGATTGTCACATCGCTCTGTCCAGTGTGGATGCAGCTTTAGGGTTAAAATTAGTCTTCTAAAATATTTACATCAAATAAAAAAGCAAACCACTTGAGCCCCTTTCACACTGGCACTCCTACCCGGGCCACAATCCCGCGTAGTGTGAAACCACATACCTGGGTCGTACCCGGGTTGACCCAGGTCGGCAGCGACCCACCTCAGGATGTGGGTCTACACGCTTTGACCCATGTTGAGCGACACAAATTGCATGACGGCCGTTCGTAAGCCGACAAAATAACAGCCATTCAATTCTGCAAGGAATATTTCTGTTTCCTCTGTTTAGCCATATTTTTGTTGATTGAGACGCACCATGAGCCAGATCACAGCAGGGATGAAGAAACATTTGAGCCGACGGTTCAATCCAGAGAAGCTTGGATGGAAGCATCTGGAACAAGCTGCTTCCGGGGCATTGATACGCGTATTGTGTATTTGCTTCTGTCACCCAGGTCAACCCTGCTTCTTCACAACCAGTGTGAAATCGCATAGCCTACCCGCATGACAGCGGGTCACCACCTGGGTAGAGCAGGCCAGTGTGAAAGGAGCTTTAGAGTCATACTTCAATGGATCTAAACAATGCGGGTTTAATACAGCCATTATAAAAACCCTTATTTTTACTGATAGAAATGCACCATGCGTTGGTAGATATTTGATTTCCATAGCCGTGATAATGCAAAGCAAGCAATCTTAACAGTGGACTTTAAGATTGAAAATGGTATTCAAAGTACATAGTTAAGAGAACTCTAGTATGGTGTGTATATAAACTTATAGTGATTGCCTGTTAACATTGTTCTAGAATTGACATTTATATAGTTTATATTCCTACCTGTTGTGTATATTCTATATTATTCTCTATTGTTAGATAATTATTGGCCATGCTTCTGAAAAGACTCTTGCAGGCCAGATGTGGGACAGTGAGGTGGGGAAGAATATAAGGGTCGCACAGGGCATAATGCTTCCCCCATGGGCATCAGTGCAACGGTAATATGCTTCCCCACCTCCCCACAATCAGCTTTCAGAAGTAGTTTCTATTTCAGTCTAGTTTAATTGTACACAAATAGCAATCTATTCATATGCGTTTGCATTTCAGTGGCTCAAGCTATCAAAGAAACTCCCTCTTACCTGTGTTCTGTGTGATGTATGGCAGGTCTGACATGTGAACAGTGCATTCTGAGAGATCTGGTACTACACTAGGTGAAAGAAATCTCTGTTTGAAGCGTTGCACTTCCTTGGTCACCTGGAGCGAGAAATGAACCCACCCCTTCAACGCCTTCTTTCATTAACCAACTAGCTGCTTCGCCTATTGACTGACATGCTTTACAGCCAGGAACAAGGCCCCAAAGAAACCACTGAGGTGACCTAGGAAGTGAAACCGTAACAAACTTCCTGAAATTAAGGAAGTTCAAAAAAAGAAAAACATGTTTGCATGGGTTTCATTCAAAACTTGAAATACAGCTCATGGAAAAAGATCCAGACAAGAGCTTTTTGTGTTAACCACTTTTAGAGCAGAACAAAAGCACTATTGAGCAGATTTGTATACAGTTATAGAGTGGTACCAATACAATGAGTGGAAGAGCTGTAGGCACCAGGTCTGACTATCGTAAGTATTTCTGTATTAAATAAATGTCTTTTTATCCTAGATAGACTTTGTAGAAGAGGGTTTGCAGTTTTACAGTGTCGTTTTTACAGGGCACAGTCGCTGCACAATCCTCTAAAATGATTATATTACTAGTACAGTTTTGTGTTTAGCCAAAAAATATATTATCACCCAAGAATTGTTTAGCTATCACACCGAAGTGATTTCAAACCACCCTCTGTGTCTTTTTTCAGCGTTGTTGGGTAGGATCGGAATGGATTGTCAGCGGTGTTGCTGCCCAGATGCTCCTCTCTCTTTCTGTTCAGAACCGTCACAATTAAACTGGGCATGGCAAAATAACTTCAATTCAGACCCCTCTATTGTGGGAGAGAACAGGGGCTCTGTTTTAAAAAGCCAATGAGAGAAAAGCAGGTTAAAAAGAGAGTGAGAGAAAGAGAGAACTAAAAACTAGGGAGGAAGAAAGACACAATCAAGCAGGACTTTGGCCTGACTCTTCCTCCTTCTCTGATTGGCTCATACTCATTCCCAGCATTCATTTGGTTCAGTAGGTGTCAAGAATAACCCTTTTCAATATTAGCTTTGAATGTTTTCCCATTCTTATGAAATCTTTCACATATTTAATAACTGTTTCTATATTTAATAAGTGTTGCACATATTTGATACATGTTTCTATATTTGATAAATGTTACAAGTTTTTAATAGATGTTGAAAGATGACTCTTTGAGAAGGAACATCTTCAATATTGGAGCACCAGAGCCCAGAAGCACCCAGAATAATTGCAAACTAAAGGAAATGTGAAAAGTAATTTTAAATGACACTTGAAGCTACTTTATCGATGAAAACTCGGTTCCCGAGACAGCAATAACTTCATATAAACTGAGCTGATCTATTGCCACGGAGCTGCACACATTCTTTAGCAGGCATTTTAAACAGTCTCTGTTTCTTCCTGTTCTTCCGAGCCAGTTTGTAATCTCACGTTGGGTCTGGTGGCCACAGGATTAGCCGACACACTTTCTTTACACGATGTATCGTAATAGAGATCTGTATGGTTTGCACTGTCATGCAAGACCACAGTTTAGGTGCGTGACCACAGATAGTATTGTAAGTGGTCTACTAGACGATTATATCATCTTACTTTGGAAATCCCAGTAAGTCACTGGTTTATACTGGTCAGAGCTGGTGGTTTGCTGCTTGTCAGATGGTTGTACTGGTTCAGGGTGCCCAGTGAAAGACCAGTAAGATTTGTTCCAATTTCACCAGTATTTAATAGAATGTTTAACACTGTAACTGCCCTAGGCTGGTATTAGTAGGTATGGTAATGAAATTAGAATAATATGAAAGTCAGAGATGAGCACATAGCTTTATGTTTGTTGAATCGTGTTACATGAACAATGATATCTCTCTCTCTATACATATATATGTGTGTGTGTGTGTGTGTGTATGTGCATCATTTTTACTATACTGTAAGTATGTTATAATAGCAGTAGGCAGCTTTAAATTGCATTTTCATTTTTTTAAAGCCTATTGCCTTTTTATGATGTTTGTTCTAATTGCAGTTACTCAAGTATTGTGTTGTTTTTTTTGCTATAGTTAAGGTGAGTTCGGAAACTGCTTTTCAGTTCTAGTTGCTGCCCACAGATATACAGTATCTATATAATCGCCAGCAATAAAGATCTAGCTGTTCACTAGACGACGCTGGCAATTCTATAACCACACGCCTTGTGTTACATATGCCTAAGACTGGAGACTAGAATTTAAGAGCAGCTTCTGAACTCAGAGCACCTTAACACAAACTATTTCAAAAAGTAGAATACACAAGCACACAAATATACAAGGACTTGCCTTAAGAACAAATCGGAATGATTGCAAACAGCGTGGAAAGGCAAGGTGACCCCATGGGAATGCAATGCAAGGCTAGTCTGCAAATGTGTTAAAACCGTTGCAATGAAAATACTTACAGCTACAAATATTCTGTACCCCTCCATGAAGTTCTTATGCTGTCATGCTAAATAAAACACTGAGACTTCTGTATCTTCTCGCTATTGATCAATCTAATTGACTGCATCTTGCTTGTAGGCCTATTTTGGTCTTTTTTTGTTTTGCTTCCTGGTCTTGAGAAATCATGTGATTGTGTGACCTTTCAACTCCAGCTGCTTCTATTTGCTTACAGGGGAGAAAAGTGAAGTGTGCAAGCAAGGTGACAGACAGTTACATTGAGCAGCTTCTCAATATTAGAACAACAGAACATGTCAGAATGACGGCAAACCTGACCAATCTTAAGCCATTAGCTGCTATCTGTACTGTGAAGTGCAGCGTGGTACAGGAGTGAAATAGAAGAGTTCTCTTAACTAATGCATTCTTCTTCTTCGTTAGATTCACTTGTACCTTTTTAAAGCATTCTGTGGCCTCTATAAAGACCTCAGAAACATGTCTACTCTCTAAGTTCATCTGGTACAACAGAGTGCCACCAGTAGCCTATCCCCCTGCAACACTCACTACTGGATGTAGGAAATATATCAGTAAGAAATACCATGTCGAACAGATGTGGTACTTCATACATCCACTAGGGGGGAGTGTTGCAGGAGGCAGGTAACACTTGGAGGTGAGACATGTTCTGCAAGCTCTATAGAGGCTACAAGATGTGATTGAAACAGAAAATTATACAAAGTGAAAACAGCAGGAATTTGTTAGGATAACTCTGATCTTTCACATCCATATCTAGATGCTCTTCAAGAATCTCAAAATAAAATTTTAATTAGCTGCCTTTTTTATTTAGCCAATTATAAGCGAGTGGGAGGGGTCATTGCCGAGCCTGCCCTCTTTCCTGGTCCCTGTTCTGTCTCTTTAAGACACGTTTCCATCTGCCACCGAAACTGACTTGAAACTGGTTGGAAACTGAACTCTTTAGTTTCTATAAGCAGCAGAGATTCAATCCATTTCAATTGGACTCTGTCTGTGTGTGTGTGTCTGTCTGTCAGCCCCAGTTAGGATTGCAGGCTGGCCGAACTCCATCTCTCCACATTGATGGTGGAAGTGACCTAATGAACATCCAATATGAATGACACTAGAGAGAGGTGGGTTTTAAATCTAAGACTGCAGAAAACAATCTGTAGGCTGTGATTATATTATACTGTCCGGGGAATATTGGAAGTTGGTGAATTCATTCATAAATAGCAACAATATAACAACGTGATACATACAGGTTTGACTTGTGTGTCATGTGTCCGGCTGCAGAGTGGATTGTAGACTGCAGGTGGAAGCTGACCCAGTTTGATACTGGGAACTAGATGAGATTGAGTGTCACACACTGGATTCAAGGTGCAGATGGAAACGTGGTGTTAGTTCTGCTGTTTTAAACACACACTGTACAGCTAGCATGCATGGAATTTTAAATGTCTTACAGGTTTAACACTGTTACAATAATCCACACAGTTCAAGCATCAATTTACACACAAGTGAATGTACAAGTCTGGTGTCATTAGAATACTGATGTACTGTACTGTGAGCACTAGAAACTCCGAGACACCTGTGTGACCACGATAGCGTTGAGACCTTTGTATCCGTTTCTTAGAAAAGCGCTGGTATCGTAAGAAGACTTTGGACTGTATGTTGTTGAGTGCAATAAACAAGTCTGTGCAATAACAAGAAACCGTCTGCCCATCTGTGTGTTTATTTCTTCTTAACATTACAGAGAATACACCCAGCATTTCCTTACCTCTTATTACCACAAGACTGGTCCCCCTTTAAAGGAGCGCAAACCAAAATCAATATTCATATCTGTTATTAGTCCTAACAACATTATCACTTGTCTCCTCAATCAAAGGAGTCAAACCAAAGATGTAACGTTCATTTTCTAATTTCTATAAGCATTAGCAGCAGTATATTTTGCATTTATATAGCACTTTTTATATAAACGTATTGCGAAACACTGTACAATACACAGAAAAAAAGAACAAACCACAATATATCTGTATAGCATGTCACAAATACAACTGCCACAGTCAGACCATTCAAATAACAGTATACACATAATAATACAAAAGCAGCAATTTTAAAGTTACATTAAAACCCACTAAGATAAGAAAGCCATTTTATAAAAGTGTGTTTTTGTCTTGACTTGAAAACTGTAACGGTCCCAGCTTTCCTGACAAATGAAGGCAGAGCATTCCATAATTTAGGAAAAGCCCGACCTCCCGTGTTGCTTTTGTGGACCCTAGGAATAACCAGCAGCCCTGCATCCTCTGATCTCAGAGTGTGGTTTTGAAGATACAGGGTCAGTAACTCCTGCAAATAACTAGGTGCTAATCCATTCAGGGCCTTGTAAGAACAGTAAAATATTGAAATCAATTCTATACTGCACAGGGAGCCAGTGTAAAGAAGCCAAAACAGGGGTAATATGTTCACCTTTCCTGGTTTTAGTCAGAATTCTAGCGCCGGTATTCTGAACAAGCTTCAAGCGGGATACCACATGTTTTGGGACACCAGAAAAAAGTGCATTACAATAATCAATTCTAGATGAAACAAAGGCATGCATTAGTCTCTCAGCATCAGATACGGAAATAATTGGTCTAAGCTTGGCTATATTTCTCAAATGGTAAAAATATACTTTAGTAACTTCCCTAATATGAGTTTCAAATGATAGATCAGGATCAAAGATGACCCCCAAACTCTTAATTTCTAGTTTAAGTTTTGATGAGAGACTGCAAAGGTCAAGCTCATGTAATCCCACATTTCCTTTTAGTTGGTTCTGTGAGCCCACAAGCATAACCTCTGTTTTATCTGAATTCAACATTAGAAAATTCTGTGACATCCAATGCTTGATGTCAGTAAGGTAAGTAGCTAATAACACCCAGGCAGAAGAAATTCCTGGCATTAGGGACAAATATAGCTGGGTATCATCAGCATAGCAATGGAAGTTCACTCCATGCCTGCGGATAATGTCACCTAACGGTAGCATATATAATGAAAACAGCAAGGGACCTAGAATGGAGCCCTGTGGAACACCACAGACAACTTCCGATAATGCCGATTTTACCTCCCCAATAAAGTGAAAACTATCAGAAAGATAAGATTTGAACCAGGATGGGACAAGGCCAGAGGGGTCCCACTGTGCTTTCAAGATCAGCAGCATGAACACCAGACTGAAACTCCTTGAATTTACTATTAAGAGTTAGAAATTTTTGTAATTGAATTGGAACAACTTTCTCTGGAACCTTATCTAAGAATGGTAGGTTGGAGATTGACCTATAGTTATTGAGGACTTTAGGGTCCAAATTGTGTTTCTTAAGCATAGGCTTTACCACAGCTACCTTAAGTGCTGAGGGAACTATACCTTATATATATTAACATGTGGGTATTAATAACCAAGAACATCTTTAATAGGTTTATAGGAATAGGATTAAAAGAGCGTGTAGTAGCTCTCATATGTCAAACTAGCTCTGTCAGTTCCTGTAAGTAATCAAAGAAAAAGCCTCCATAGTAGGCTTAATAGGTGTAGTTGGTAAAATTGTGCTGGTGTCCTCCTTAATAGAAGGCGTCTGTGAAATTTCATTTCTGATGTCTAGTATTTTATTTTTAAAGAAATGTAAGAAGTCATTTGCAGCTGTGAGAGGAGCCAGTGTCACGGGTGGGACTATTAGGGGAAGGATTGATTAATTTATCTAGGGTAGCAAAAAGAAATCTAGGATTATTTGTATTTGTTTCAATTAAATTAGAATAATATGATGATCTAGCCAACGCCAGAGCCTTCCTATATTTAACCAGGTGGCTCTTCTATGCGATGTAATGAACGTGCAGTTTAGATTCCAGCCATCTCCGTTCTAGTTTACGACCCTCATATTTCATCTTACGAGTTTATCATTAAACCAAGGTGAGCTTTTTTTTAAAAGACACTCTCTGAGTTTTGATTGGCGCTACAGTATCTAAGATACCAGTCCAGGCAGTGTTGTAGGTATTAACCTGCTCATCTACTGATAAGGATTCAGAGAGCGGTAATGCGCTCAAGACATCAGAAAGCTTAACAGCAGTTGAGGAATTAATTACCCAGGATTTAAATGTACGGTCCACAGTCTTTGCAGATACTGGCAGATTCACCTCAAAAAGAATGGCAAGATGATCAGAAATAGTAAGATCTAGGGTTATGACGTTCTTAACAGCTAAACCACGAGAAATTACCAGATCTAAAGTAAGGCCACGATTATGTGTAGGACCTTTGACATGCAGGATATAATCTAAGGAATCCAGTAGCCTCAAATTCAAAGGAGTTAGAATCAGAATCAATGTCAACATGAAGGTTAAAACCACCCAATAAAAGAATCCTATCATATTTGACTGTCAATGTAGATAGCAGATCCCCAAATTCAGTCAGAAATAGCGGGTTTGACTTAGGTGGTCAATAAATAATTACAATATGAACAGGTAATGGACTGTTTAATGTCAACTTCAAAGATGAATAACCTTCAGCAACTTCCTGTTTGATTCCAAGTTCACTACGGAAAACAGTAGCAAGTTCACCTCCCTGCCCAGCAGAGCGAGCTTTCTGGAAAAAATAATAGTGAGGTGGAGAAGCCTCAATCAGGGAAACATTGTCATTCGGTCCAAGCCAAGTTTCAGTTAAAGAGAGAATATCAATGTTGTAATCCTGAATAAAACCACTAATTAACTGAGGCTTGATAGACAGAGACCTGACATTGAATAATCTTAGGTGTAAATTGGTCCAGTCAAGAGCATGTGATTGAGCAGGGGTAATAGGAATTTGACGAAGGTTACTGCAGCACACACCTCTGTGTTTGCTCAGTGGGTAGCGGGAATGGCAGGATATTTTAACCTGAATTTTACATGCCTCTTTAGATTCCCTCCCCTCCCCAGTTCCTAGTTTAAATACCTTGCTAGGTGATGTTCGATGTTATCCGCTAGCCTGCTTGCCCCTGACTTATTTAGGTGCAGTCCATCTTTCCTTCAAAAGCAATCCCAGCTGTTTATAAATCCCAGCCCTTCTTGCACACACCAACCAGCCAGCCAAGTATTTAAGGCCCTAATTCTACTGAATACTTCATCCCCACCACCACCAACAGGTAGCAGACCTGAGAGAATAATTCTGCATCCTAACTTTTTCAGCTGTCTTGTTGATGATTTAAAATCCTCTTTCAGAATCTCAGATTTCCTGTTCCTTATGTCATTTGCACCAGCATGTACAGTGACTCTTTTTTGTGATTTAATAACCTGTGCACTCTTGATTCTTAGTGCAATTACTCAAATACTGTGTTTGTAAAAAAGGATGACAGTTACTTTGATTAGAAGTAACTGTTCATTTATAGTTGCCATCCATAGACATCTGAAGCAGGCTAGATCAGCCAAAGTGTCTTTATATCAGCATCAGCACCATCTAGTGCACAGCTATTGTATTGCCAGCAAAACAAAAACATCCCAAGTGGCAGGTCACAAGATGATGCTGGCTCTTACTTCTAGTAAGACACTTTGGCTGATCCAGCCTGTGTTACACAGAACTGAAGAGCAGCCCAGCACACAATCACACTAGAACTGACGAGCAGCCCAGCACACAATCACGCTAGAACTGACGAGCAGCCCAGCACACAATCACACTAGAACTGACGAGCAGCCCAGCACACAATCACACTAGAACTGACGAGCAGCCCAGCACACAATCACACTAGAACTGACGAGCAGCCCAGCACCCAATCACGCTAGAACTGACGAGCAGCCTAGCACCCAATCACGCTAGAACTGACGAGCAGCCTAGCACCCAATCACGCTAGAACTGACGAGCAGCCCAGCACCCAATCACGCTAGAACTGACGAGCAGCCCAGCACCCAATCACGCTAGAACTGACGAGCAGCCCAGCACCCAATCACGCTAGAACTGACGAGCAGCCCAGCACCCAATCACGCTAGAACTGACGAGCAGCCCAGCACCCAATCACGCTAGAACTGACGAGCAGCCCAGCACCCAATCACACTAGAACTGACGAGCAGCCCAGCACCCAATCACGCTAGAACTGACGAGCAGCCCAGCACACAATCACGCTAGAACTGACGAGCAGCCCAGCACACAATCACGCTAGAACTGACGAGCAGCCCAGCACACAATCACGCTAGAACTGACGAGCAGCCCAGCACCCAATCACGCTAGAACTGACGAGCAGCCCAGCACCCAATCACGCTAGAACTGACGAGCAGCCCAGCACCCAATCACACTAGAACTGACGAGCAGCCTAGCACCCAATCACACTAGAACTGACGAGCAGCCTAGCACACAATCGCAATAGACATTCAGAATGATGAAATATCATGAAAATGTACAAGAAAAAAAAAAGACCATGACATCCGAAGCTACTTTTTAATATAAGAAATGTTTTTTTTTCTTCCAATTAAGAATGGTTGACAGGTCCTCCTATGAGCCCGAGCAGCCCTTTCTCAACCATGTCGAATGTTGTTTTGCTGCCTGTTTATTTGTTGGCAGTCATAAGTGTTGAATATTGAGGCAGCAGCGAGCAGCCGAGTCAACACACAAAGCCATCCCGGATTAAATGAAGAGACATTAATTATAAAAACTTCACAGGAAGCATAAATAGAACAGGACAGTGAGGTTTCGCAGGTCCCAGTGACAGGACGCGGCATTAATAGAAACTCCATGGGGTGTGGAGGGGTGAGCAGAATCCCTTTCACTTTCAAACACCCCTCCATCGCATCTGGGTGCAAAACAAGCAGAAAAGGGAAGCAAAGCAGCAAGAGGATTGTTCAGACTGACGACTGGTTTTGGATATTTTCAGTCCATGCTGGATAGAAATCAGAATTGAGAAACAGGTAAGTGCTTTCTTTACATATCCATGGCTCTCAAAGTTGAAGAGGCAGCTTGGCTTTAGTTTTTTACCTTTAAAGGAGTCCTAACCAAGAATTTAAAATCCATTTCCTTACTTCTTCTAGACACAAGAAACTTTAGCACTGGCTCCCCTTTAAAGCTTTGCTAGCAACGGGTTTAATACATTTTCTTGCCTATACGTCTATTTAGTGCTAACATTATCACTGATACCCTTTAATAACTAAGGGTGTAAAATACATTGCCTTTTGTAACATTAACACCCCCGCCCCTTAAAGGAGTGCTAACCTGTAATTAACATTAGCAGCACTGTAATTAGTGCCCCTTTAAATGAGGTTGACTGTTAAATTCGACTGACATTAGTTTGATAACTGACATCAGGAGCCTATTGGCTCCCATTATATTCTGTCTGGGACATTTCGATGTGGGGATGGTAAGAGGGGGGTGACTTTACCAGGAGTGATATTATGACCCTTATGGAAAAAAACATATCTTTTTAATATATGGTAGAAAAGTATGATCCTTATATTTTTCATACATAGAAATTGCCCCCCCTTTTTTATATATTTAAAATATATGCGATATTGTAATATTTATTTTATGTGTTGAATATATTTTCATTAGTCTGTAATCCATATAAAATAAATATATGGATTACAGACTAAAATATATTTTAAATATATCGCATACATTTTAAATATATAAAAAGGGGGCCAATTTCTTTATATGAAAAGTATAAGGATCATACTTTTCTACCATATATTATTATTTGTTTATTTAGCAGACGCCTTTATCCAAGGCGACTTACAGAGACTAGGGTGTGTGAACTATGCATCAGCTGCAGTGTCACTTACAACTACGTCTCACCCGAAAGACGGAGCACAAGGAGGTGAAGTGACTTGCTCAGAGTCACACAATGAGTCAGTGGCTGAAGTGGGATTTGAACCGGGGACCTCCTGGTTACAAGCCCTTGTCTTTAACCACTGGACCACATATAAAAATATATACAGTATGTTTGTTCCATAAGGAGAATAAACAGCTCCTGGACTCAGTCAAAGCACCCACACCCAGAGTACTTGCATCATAATCAGGTACAGGGCAGTGGAACTATGAAGATGCCATTAGAAGACACTTTCAGTGGGTTTGATGGCAAGGCTGAGGGTCCTGTGAAGGCTAGTTTGAAATCCTTGTGATCCTCCATTGGGACGGAAGCCACCAAACCCCATGAGGCTCTGCTGCTGGTGCATAAACAGACTCCTGACAGAAATGATGTAGCATGCTGGAACTGAGCTCTACTGCCCTGCCACTATCTCTACAAGGCGTCTGTGTGTCTGTGACACAGCCTGAATGGAGTGTCCCTCACAGTAAAAGCACAACCAAGTGTAATGAAACATAGGCAAGCACTGTAAAGTACAGAGAGGTCTGGTAAAGCATAGGGAAGCATTGTAAAGCACAGAGATATCTGGTAAAGCATAGGGAAGCATTGTAAAGCACAGAGAGGTCTGGTAAAGCATAGGGAAGCACAGAGAGGTATGGTAAAGCATAGGCAAGCATTGTAATGGACAGAGAGGTCTGGTAAAGCATAGGGAAGCACTGTGAAGCACAGAGAGGTATGGTAAAGCATAGAGAAGCATTGTAAAGCACAGAGAGGTCTGGTAAAGCATAGGGAAGCACAGAGAGATATGGTAAAGCATAGGCAAGCATTGTAAAGGACAGAGAGGTCTGGTAAAGCACAGGTAAGCATTGTAAAGCACAGAGAAGTATGGTAAAGCATAGGCAAGCATTGTAAAGCACAGAGAGGTTTGGTAAAGCATAGGGAAGCATTGTAAAGGACAGAGAGGGATGGTAAAGCATATTTAAAAACATGGCAAACCACGGTACACTATAGTAAATGCACAGTATAGCCTTGGGAAAAGCATGAAAACTGCTGAATTACTCTGCAAATGTACTGTTAAACTTTTCTAAGGGATTCAACACTTCAAATTTCAGAGCATTTTACACCATGGGCAATCCCCCTGCATCGCATCAACCTTACGCTGTCATGCTGAAACACTGAGACTTCCATATCTTTTCACTATTGATCAATCTAATTGACTGCATCTTGCTTGTTGGCCTATTTTGTTTTTTTTTGTTTTGCTTCCTGGTCTTGAGAAATCATGTGATTGTGTGACCTTTCAACTCCAGCTGCTTTTATTTGCTTACGAGAGGGGGGGGGGGGAAGTGAAGTGTGCAAGCAAGGTGACAGACAGTTACATTGAGCAGCTTCTCAATATTAGAACAACAGAACACGTCAGAATGACGGCAAACCTGACCAATCTTAATCATTACCATTAGATCAAAAGCATGCACACAATAGTATAGTATAAGAAATGGCAATGAAAAGTTTCATGGAAAGTGGATGAGTGGTATTAAATTAGGGGTAAGCAAATGAGGCGTTGGTATCATAGTTTATTCAAATGACTGATTTATAGAAAGGGTGCTCCCTCCAGTCCAGGGCAAGCTTGAGGCATGGAGGATGAACTGCTCCCTCACCCCCAAAGAGAAAGGGTGCTCCCTCCAGTCCAGGGCAAGCTTGAGGCATGGAGGCTGAACTGCTCCCTCACCCCCAAAGAGAAAGGGTGCTCCCTCCAGTCCAGGGCAAGCTTCAGGCATGGAGGCTGAACTGCTCCCTCACCCCCAAAGAGAAAGGGTGCTCCCTCCAGTCCAGGGCAAGCTTGAGGCATGGAGGCTAAACTGCTCCCTCACCCCCAAAGAGAAAGGGTGCTCCCTCCAGTCCAGGGCAAGCTTGAGGCATGGAGGCTGAACTGCTCCCTCACCCCCAAAGAGAAAGGGTGCTCCCTCCAGTCCAGGGCAAGCTTGAGGCATGGAGGCTGAACTGCTCCCTCACCCCCAAAGAGAAAGGGTGCTCCCTCCAGTCCAGGGCAAGCTTGAGGCATGGAGGCTGAACTGCTCCCTCACCCCCAAAGAGAAAGGGTGCTCCCTCCAGTCCAGGGCAAGCTTGAGGCATGGAGGCTGAACTGCTCCCTCACCCCCAAAGAGAAAGGGTGCTCCCTCCAGTCCAGGGCAAGCTTCAGGCATGGAGGCTGAACTGCTCCCTCCCTCCCTAGAAAAGAGTAATGATCAGTCTAGGAAGCCAGTCTACATCTTTAGACTTGAATTAATTGAGGTCAGGAGACAGAAAACAGTAGCTGTCAGCAGTTCAGTTTGAGGAGAGACAGAGTCATGAAGATTTTTCTTAATAACCAACACCTCAGCCTCATGATCTCTGTGGAATTCCTAGTACTCAGCGACAGGCATGTCTGCCAACAGACCCTATCACAGCAGAGTCTGAACAAGAGAACGCAAATGAAAAACCAACCAAACACAGAGAATTCCTCATGTGGAATTAAGCATTTGAAATTTATAGTTATGAGCTGCTCATAAATGTACCATGTGTTATGCTTAAGAAATAATGGCATCTGAAATGTCTTTATACAGCAGACCCTGATGTTAATGCGATACAACTCTCAGAATTGTCTTTATAATATATAGCAGACCCTGATATTTATAAGATATACAGTAAAACCTGGCCAATCCGGCGTCATTTGGGACTTTAAGACTGTGCCAGATTAGACAGTGCTGTGGATTACAGAGTTACAGTAAATAATCTAATACTGTACCTAAAACAAATAAAATAACAAAACTATTTGAATGCTTTAAAAAAAAAATTATTAGTGTACATACAGTATAATAAACACAGTAATGCCTCAGCAAACTTTAAACACAATCATTGAGCGGTGTGGTGTGGCATTTCTTGTGACCAAACGAAAAGAAAACTTTATGAGGTTTAAGTGGGTCTGTGCTGTAGCCCGTCCTGGGATGCCTGCAGAAGATTTTTTGAGCTGATTTTCTTCAAGTTCTTGAAGCAGCCCTCTGCTTTGGGGGAAATGTTCAGGTACATCTCCACACTAGTCAGGCACTCCTTTCATTCAGAAGAGACTTGGGTTTCAACCCAATTCTTTACAGTTCCTCTTTGTCATCTCTGCTCATGCTGATGGGTTTTGCCAGAGCTAACGGCACGCTTTGCTGTGGAGGCTGTCTATAGAGAAGTAACGTAGTTCTGTTCCGGTACTGTTTCCTACAGGCAGCAGTGGTGATCCTGGCCTTGTGGTTAGCAGTGGTGGAGTGGACCCGCAATGTGTTGGAATGATCATATATGATTATATACGAAATACAACAGCATGTGAGAGATTGCAATAAGAACCACTCAGCAGTTAAGGAGACAGTACAAGATACCAAATCCAGGGGCTCCCGAGTGACGCATCCGGTAAAGGCACTGTACCGAACTGAAGGATGCGCCCTATAACTTGGAGATCGCCGGTTCGAATCCAAGTTATTCCACTGCCGACCGTGGACAGGAGTTCCCAGGGGGCGGCGCACAACTGGCCAAGCACTAGGGGTAGGGATTAGGTTGCCTGCAGGCCGACCTGTACGCAGTTCATAACTGCGTGGTCCTCCGACGCTGTAAGTTCTGAATGTGGCTGCATGGCAGGCTTGCAGTGCAAAGACGGCTGACGGCACACGTTTAGGAGGACGCGAGTCTTCATCTCTCCCGAGTTAGTTCAGGGGCTGCAGTGGTCAGCCAGGTTGAATAATAATGGGATATTACAAATTGGGAGGAAAAATTGGAAAATTAATTAAAAGGTTGCAATGCATTTTCACTGCAAGTTTTTTTTTTTTTGCCTCCAATTATACGTCTCGATTTTCAACAGGGGCAGGTTAATTTCTCCTACTCGCAATGCTCTTTGCACGACTCCTGCTTATGACCGATTCATTGAAAGGACCGATCAGTTATGAATTTCAATTGCTTAACCAGCTGTAAAAAACGCAAAGCCTAAATTTCCATTGCGCCACTGATACAACTTTCAAAAATACATTTTGCCACTTATCACAAAGGTGTTTTGCGATCTGCCACTTTTGAAAAGCAGACTGAAAGTGTCTCTAATTAATAATTTACATAGTAGTTACTTAGTAAATGCACGTGTACTTACACATCATTACAATGTTATTATGCATGGTTACAATGTACTGAATGTGTACATTTTTTTGCATGTCCACACTAAATGTAAAGTGTTAGAAAGCAATTGCCTTTTTGTTTCACAAACAATATGGATGGATCACAATAACTTACTGTATAAGTACATTATCTTTAACGAGGAGGCTGTGCGGTCCAGTGGTTAAAGAAAAGGGCTTGTAACCAGGAGGTCCCCGCTTCAAATCCCAGCTCACTCACTGTGTGACCCTGAGCAAGTCACTTAACCTCCTTGTCAGTCTTTCTGGTGAGACTTCTTGTAACTGACTCTGCAGGTGATGCATAGTTCACCCACACTAGTCTCTGTAAGTCGCCTTGGATAAAGGTGTCTGCTAAATAAGCAAATAATAATAATTGACAGAAACAATTAACCCGTGGAACCAGTTTCAGTAAGTGGGGTGCTCATTTCTCATTTTGTAACTTAAAAAAAAAACAGTAGTAGTTAAGGAAATAAAAGCTTTGAAATACGGGGTTCATAACCACCACAATATTAGTTTATGATAACTCATCATAATGCTCATTTTCAGACACGGGAAACCATTCTTAAAGTTTATGTACTGTACTGTTTGAGCAAGCTGCCGGCTCCAGGGGTAATACTGTTTGCACTCTCAGTTCGCATAGAGACGCGGGAGAGAGAGGCGCGGAGCCGGCCGGTTCCAGGCGGCCAGCTGGTCACATGGATACCGGTCTGTGGCGAGGGCTGCACTCTCAGACACTGGAGATAAGTGATACAACAAAGATAGCGAACCACAGAGACGGAGGTGTAAACTAATCATAACCTTCTTTGCTTATTAATATTAACAACAAGCTCTGTCGTTGTTCTCGTATTAAAAATACCGGTATACAAAACGCAAAGCTACACATGCTGATAAAAAACAAAGCCGTGTCTACTTACTAAAGAACAGCAAACAAAGAGACAACAGATGGTCAGTCAAGCTAACACGAAGGTGGTACTCTGCTTGTTATCAGTCTTCAACAGGCGAAGCAATGAGGGTTATTACATTAAAACAATACGTGGATGGAATTTATTTGGCCAGTTGGTGACGTCATGGCTACACAGACCCTAATGAAAGCATAATTGCCGCATATTGCATATTAGTTAACGTAAGATATTAAATTAAATTAAACCTTGAATCGGTGATTATCCTTATTTGTTTTAACTATCACTAAGTGGTCAATGAATAACCCCAAATTTGGGACTTGATTTTTAAAAGAAATTGCGCATATGCAGGTGGAAAACGATCACTTTGTTTACTGCGTCACTTACTCGCACGATGCAGTCGTTAAAGGCACGGTATTTTAAACATATTTTACAGCACGTTATATTTTTAAAGTAAGTTATAAACATTTTCTATAATAAGCGGATCATTAAAATAATAATAATAATAACGTTCGCGCTTGTCTGTGTCTAACTTGTCTATCTAGCATTTAAAATCCTCAACCTCTTTGGAGGAGAGCGCTTGTTAGGACCAACACATACATGGATGTAGTGTTGCTTGCATAACTGAAAGCAAAAAACCTGTATGTAAAAAATACAAACAATAATAAGCATTTAGAATGTAGAATTTAAAAAAAAAGGCGTCCTTCTACAAACCTGTGATAGCACAAACTTATGCATAGACATTTTATAACAGATTGCAATTTAAAAGAACGGATAAGCATTTGGAATTGCACTGTATCTGTTTACCTGGTTTCAAATAAAGTGATCACAGCCTCCCAGGTTGTTGTTTTTTTTTTAATTACAACCCATCCGTGATTGCAGGAAGGTTATATTTGTAATGCAGATGCCTACCTTATTCGTTTGCTCTCTAGCAACTTACACACAAAAAATTTGCAAGGCCACTGTGTATCTGCAAGCTGCACTCGTTCACTGTGCTTTAATCCAAGCGGAGCTTGAACGTCAGTTCATTTTCTGTGATGTACAAGAGAACGCCTAAAGAAGGGAGACACCTTTTCCAATGCACTGATAAAACCTGTATCTTCTTTGATTGCTTTGCAAGTGTAGCACAAAACTATTGACAGAAGAGAAGCCAGTGAAGGG
This sequence comes from Acipenser oxyrinchus oxyrinchus, assembly GCA_030684275.1. Lineage (NCBI taxonomy): Eukaryota > Metazoa > Chordata > Actinopteri > Acipenseriformes > Acipenseridae > Acipenser > Acipenser oxyrinchus. The sequence continues at coordinate 8,093,321 of CM060279.1, read as the reverse complement.
GTGGGGACAATTTCACCTTCCAGATGACCCAGGAAGTGTAAGAAAAAGCATGGCTTGTAAACAGAGATTTCTTTAACCAAGTGTACTACCATACTGTATATATTAAAGATAGATGTTTTCTATAACATGTATTTCTTACAAAACTGCACATTTTAGAGCTATGTAACAAATTATTATTATTTGTTTATTTAGCAGATGCCTTTATCCAAGGCGACTTACAGAGACCAGGGTGTGTGAACTATGCATCAGCTGTAGAGTCACTTGCAATTACATCTTACCCGAAAGACGGAGCACAAGGAGGTCAAGTGACTTGCTCAGGGTCACACAATGAGTCAGTGGCTGAGGTGGGATTTGAACCGGGGACCTCCTGGTTACAAGGCTGGACCGTACTGCCTCCTCGAATGGAAGGGAGCGGGAGGCTGAGACCACTATCTGGCCACTTCACTTTGAACCCAGGTCTCGAGTTCACTGAAAGATTTTTTTCAAATGTTTTTGTATCTGTTGTAATGAATCTCCTCCTAGCGGCTGATGAGTTAATACGACTGACATCAGCCAGACCCGTACTGACCTCTCCACTGCAGAGCTGGCTCCCTAGTTCAATGGTAAGGAGTTTGTGTTTGAACCTTATGGTTTGCAGTTCACATCCAGCGTTTGCCTCTCCATTCAATTCAATGGGCCGAGCTGCCAATTCAGATCAGCTATTCCTTCAAAGCTATAATGTGTTTGCTGAGAATGATTCCTGATCAACCTGATGTATGGCTTAACACTCAGCTTGGAATTAAAATAAAAGTGTTCACAAATATTTGACTTGTGAATATAGCTGTAAACTGCAGCGGACCCACCCTGGAATGTGGCACTACTGGTTTTTGGTCCGAAGACAGGCTTAAGTTTCATAGCGATTGGGGTGTAAAATAAACATTGAATGTCCAGCTATGTTCCCTCACCAGAGCAACTCCCCACAGCAGCTCAGGAGAACTGAAGGTCAGCGGGCGTCCTCCGATCCCCAAGCCAATCACCTCTTTACACCCAGGAGTTCCACAGCAGATGTGTGCATGCATTTCCTAGGGATTCAAGGAAATGCATGCACATGGATTAGGGAGTGGTTAACATGCAGAAAACAGAATGTGTGGTCAGTATTAGGTCCTCTGCTATTCCTAATCTACATTAATGATTTAGATTCTGGTATAGCAAGCAAACTTGTTAAATTTGCAGACGACACAAAAATAGGAGGAGTGGCAAACACTGTTGCAGCAGCAAAGGTCATTCAAAATGATCTAGACAGCATTCAGAACTGGGCAGACACATGGCAAGTGACATTTAATAGAGAAAAGTGTAATGTACTCCACGCTGGCAATAAAAATGTGCATTATAAATATCATAGGGGAGATACTGAAATTGAAGAAGGAATCTATGAAAAAGACCAAGGAGTTTATGTTGACTCAGAAATGTCTTCATCTAGATAATGTGGGGAAGCTATAAAAAAGGCCAACAAGATGCTCGAATATATTGTGAAAAGTGTTGAATTAAAATCAAGGGAAGTAATGTTAAAACTTTACAATGCATTAGTAAGACCTCATCTAGAATATTGTGTTCAGTTCTGGTCACCTCGTTACAAAAAGGATATTGCTGCTCTAGAAAGTGTGCAAAGAAGAGCAACCAGAAATATCCCGGGTTTAAAAGGCATGTCATATGCAGACATGCTAAAAGAATCAAATCTATTCAGTGTTGAACAAAGAAGACTACGCGGTGATCTGATTCAAACATTCAAAATCCTAAAAGGTATTGACAATGTCAACCCAGGGGACTTTTTTGACCTGAAAAAAGAAACAAGGACCAGGGGTCACAAAATGGAGATTAGATAAAGGGGCATTCAGAACAGAAAATAGGAGGCACTTTTTTACACAGAGAATTGTGAGGGTCTGGAACCAACTCCCCAGTAATGTTGTTGAAGCTGACATCCTGGGATCCTTCAAGAAGCTGCTTGATGAGATTCTGGGATCAATAAGCTACTAACAACCAAACGAGCAAGATGAGCCGAATGGCCTCCTCTTGTTTGTAAACGTTCTTATGTTCTTATGTTCTTCTAATGGTAGGGAATTTTTAATGGGATGATGCTGCCACAGCATGCTAACTATACCCTTCCCAAATTATCCTAATTGCAGAGGCAGTGGCACTACAGTGGCAATGGTCTGTACTAAGGGGCAATGGTAGCACAACGGCAGCTACAATGGGGTGAGGCTGCCATTGGTAGAAATGTACCACAGGGGGAACATTTCCATATCGTGACATCACAATAGTCCGAGTGAAGCATGTCATCGATGAGCAGTGGTGTTAGAACAGGCATCAGAATCAGTGCTTTATTTACTGTTCCATTATTGAGCAACAACAGAAGAGCTGGTCTCCAATAGAAAAGAACCGTGTCAGGGTTGTTGTGTTGTTAGCATCAATTACCAGCCTACCTCTGTAAAGCGCTTTGTGATGATGGGCCACTATGAAAGGCGCTATATAAAAATAACTATATTATTATATTAACATTGTAGTAGCCACTTTATACAGAAGCAGTGGCACTGCTACAGGGATGCCTTGGAGATCAGTTGGGTAAATGAGATTCACTCCCTTGCAACCAGGTTAAAAGACTGATAAACTGTCACTACAATCATTTATCGTTCGATAGAACCGTCTGTGCTGAGTGACTGGATTGCACATCTGTAAGCGATCTCCTCCCAGTGGCTGATGAGTTAGTAATACTGACATCAGCATCAGACTCGTACTGAGTACTGACCTCTAGATCACAGAGCTTGCTTGGGTTGGTTCACGGCCAGCCGTTGCCATTCCATTCAATTATAATGGGCTGCGATGCCAATTCACTCCACATCGCACGATGGGGTTAATAAAGCAGATAAAGCAGGTTGTTGTTTTCGAACATGTGCGTTCAAGCTGTCTCTTATCGGTGCCAATCCTTGAACACATAACAGATGAGCTGATATCAGAGGACTCTCTCCCCCTACGCAATGAAGGGATGTTGGTGGTTTCTCTTTCTCTCTCTCCCTCTCTCTCTACGCAATGAAGAAATGTTGGTGGTTTTTCTCTCTCTCTCTCTGTACAGTTTGTGCATATTATATTATCAAATTATCAATTAAGCATGAAGCATGATTGATCCAACTTGGTATTATTCTTTGCTTTACACAGTTAGTTCATTTCTAGGGCTCCAGGATTTTGTTTTCATCTTATTTATATTCTGTGGTTGGGACAGTGCATTTTGAATTTACATGGTCTGGTAAATGCGTAGAATAACTGTGGTGAAAGCATGAGGAAACTGCACAATTACTGTACAAATTTACTGGGGTGTGGGGAGAAATTCTAAACATTCCATTTTTTTTTACACTTCCTGAGCACATGTTAAAATTTTTTTTTTTTTTTCCAAAGTACATTGTAAATGTTTGTCGTGTATTATAACGAAAAGAACATTGTAAATGTTTGTCGTGTATTATCTTGAAAAGAACTCACTAAAGGCCAGTCACTGCTTTCCCTTGACTGATGTGTTTTCAGTGTCAACCTTGTCTGAATTTTGTGAAGTTGACTGGAAGTATGTGCAAGGAACGATCGATAAACATTCTTCACTGACAGCTTCAAATAAATGACTTTGTTAGTGCTGTATACTTTAAAGCTTTGTCCAAACACAGAGGACAGCAGCTCTCCCTTCCCAGATTAAAAAGCCTCTCTCTCCTCCTCGTAAATTATACAAATTAGCTTGCTTTATTAAATGCACACACGCATAGACCCTCATAAAACAAGATCCTGCCTGATTGTGTGCCAGTCATGTCAACAGTTCACACAGCGACAGCGGGAAAGTGACATCATGGGGAAGTATGGAGCAGTTTTGAAGCAGTAAGGAGAAATTCAACCTTTAACTGCTTAAATCAGAAAATACAGAAAATTGGGAAATTACTGCAGCTTAAATTGTAACAGTTGGGCGTCTTTTTGTGATAACAAACTGAAACTCAGAGCAGCTGATTCAAATTCACCGCTGATCTGAGACAAGGGGGCGGGGCGGATCTAACAACAGAAACAAAAGCAAGACAGTTCATACAGCGACAGCGGGAGATCGACATCGTGGGGAAGTACTCATGGAAAAGTACGGAACAGTTTTGAAGCTGTTTGAAAGCAGGTTGACAGCTGCAAAACTAAATTTACACCAAAAAAAAAAGAAAATGGCCTTCAAGCCAGTAATCTGTGACACCTGCATGATGTGGGAAATCCGACAAAACCCAGCAGAGCTTATCCAAGTGTAAGTGTGTGTGAAGGATCCAGGACTTGCTTGAACAGGTAAGTAAGCTAGAAATGGAGCTGCAGGAAATGACAGAGCAACAGGAGCTTGAGGAGCTGACACCCGGAGTTCTTGGAAGTTTTCACCCCTAACAGACAGAAAGCCACCAAGGAGATATAACAGGGTCTAAACAGCTGGATTCAGGTAGACAGAGCCGGGGAAAAAAGAAACTTAGTCAAACACAACCACCTATAAACCACCTATAAACAGTGCTGGCCAGACAGCAAAAAGAAGGGAGGTCATGATTGTCGGGGACTCCATATTGAGAAGCACAGCAAGTGTGCAGCCTGGACCCGCTTACAACAACAGTGTGCTGCTTTCCGTGAGCCTTTGTCACGCACATCACTGAGAACGTGGACAGGCTCCTAGAACAAACAGGAGACAACCCAGTCGTAGTCGACCACATTGGAGAGACAGGCCAAGATCCCTGCAAAACAAATTCAGAGAGCTAGGAAGGAAATTAAAAGACGACCAAAACTGTGGTATTTTCTGGGATACTGCCGGATACTTGCAAAGGACCATACGGACAGCTGGAAATAAACAATCTAAATGCATGACTGAAATCGTGGTGCACACAGGAAGGCTTCACATTCCTGGAACATTGGAGCACATTCTACAACAAGGACTATCTATATAGGTGGGACGGACTGCACTTAAATAAAAAGGGAACTAATCTACTCGGAGAAAGTATCCTCGAGGAGGTTCAGAAGCATTTAACTAGAAAGGAAGGGGGGAGAAATCAACAAAAAAACAGGAGAGACCATCAAAACAAGGGCAACAACTCAGTAAGATAGCCATTAAATGTATTTATCTAAATGCTAGAAGTCTCAAAAACAAAATGTTAGAAGCTACTGCACTAATAAGTAACTGCGATGTGATAGGTGTTACAGAAACTTGGTTATCCGAGAGTGATAACCGAATAAAATATTAGTGGGTACACACTGTATAGGAAAGACAGGCAGGATAGGAGAGGCGGAGGGATAGCGCTATACATCAAAAATAGTCTTGAAGCCTAGGTTTTAAATCAGGACAAAGAAAACAATGCAGAATCAATATGGGTCAGTACAAAAATCCAATGGGCAGAATATGGGCATGCTATAGACTGCCAAATTCAGATGCCGAGCAAAATAATCTGTTATACAATAACATTAGAAATGTGTGTAGCAAAGGAGAAGCCATACTAATGGGGGATTTCAACTTCCCCGTATAAAATGGGAAAACCCAGTGGGGATCACTACAGCCGAAATTGAAATGGTAGAAATGACAAATGAAATGACAAATGACTGGATACCTGGCTTAATTTAAACTGGTTGAAACTAAACCCTTCAAAAACAGGTTTTAATATTGGGATTGACAGCGACTCTCAAGAAGAAAAATTTTATCCCTCCGAATATTAATGCAACCACACCTATTGTAGTTACTAAAGCTAGGAACTTAGGAGTGATTATTGATAATCATTTATCCCTCAAATTAATCAGGTGGTTAGTTCCTCTACTTTTCTCTTGCGTAATTTAAAAGGTATTAAACCATTTTTGCCAGGTTCCCTTTTTCGGACAGTTGTACAAACTCTTTTAAGCCCAAAGTTGGACTACTGCATCTCCCTTTATTCAGACCTTCCTGTGGTCCAGCTTAATAGACTTCAGAGGATTCAAAACATGGCAGCTCGCCTTGTGTCTAAATAAATAAATATTAAATAAATATTTCTTTAACCACTGGACCACACAGCCTCCTATATAAGCTGGAACAAAAACCAAATAAACACTGCTGTTGCCACTGCGGTCTCTCTCTCAGTCCCCACACACTAACCTCAAGCTCTCTGGTTGGTTCCCCTTTTATGTGCCCAGCCCCACCCCCTGATTAACGGCACACCAATCCTAGTGATTGTGTTTAAACTCACCTGTCAGTCACAGGGGAAGCTGTGCACATACCAACCACTGCCCCACACAAATATGGCGCCCGTTCAAAACAGAGCCTCCGCCCTCATCATGTCATGTTTGTGTGAGGCACCCGGAATTAGGCCACAGCCATCTAGCGTCTGAGAGGGCGAATTACAGGATGGGATCACTTTACTCTGTCACATACCTATAATGGTAACAGTATCCTGGGAGACAGTCAGCATGGTTTTAGGGAAGGGAGATCGTGTCTAACTAACCTGCTTGACTTTTTTGAGGATGCAACATCGACAATGGATAACTGCAAAGCATATGACATGGTTTATTTAGATTTCCGGAAAGCTTTTGACAAAGTCCCGCATAAAAGATTAATTCTCAAACTGAACGCAGTAGGGATTCAAGGAAATGCATGCACATGGATTAGGGAGTGGTTAACATCCAGAAAACAGAAAGTACTGATTAGAGGAGAAACCTCAAAATGGAGCGAGGTAACCAGTGGTGTACCACAGGGATCAGTATTAGGTCCTCTCCTATTCCTAATCTACATTAATGATTTAGATTCTAGTATAGTAAGCAAGCTTATTAAATTTGCAGACGACACAAAAGTAGGAGGAGTGGCGAACACTGTTGCAGCAGCAAAGGTCATTCAAAATGATCTAGACGGCATTCAGAACTGGGCAGACACATGGCAAATGACATTTAATAGAGAAAAGTGTAAGGTACTGCACACAGGCAATAAAAATGTACATTATAAATACCATATGGAAGATACTGAAATTGAAGAAGGAATCTATGAAAAAGATTGAGGAGTTTATGTTATCTATAAACTGATATCTAATAAACTGTCACATTTATACCACTCATATTTTATCTTTGTAATTACCAGGTCTGGGAACAATATTTAAACAAACATTGAAATGTAAACATATACCGTGTACATAAACATGAGTTAAAGACATTTAATTAAACCAAAAATATTGGTGTACTAAAACTCCATGACAAACGTTCTGACTCAAAGGCTTTTTCAGTGTCGATTGAGGACTTTTAGTCGACACATTTGTAAATTTCTCTACACATTTTCTAAATTTGGCACAGTGTTTTTAATTTGTGGCTGAAACCCATTCTCCGAACAGGCCTAAGTTTTTACAACCTGTAATATACACAGCCCAGCCAAAAGCATGAAGACACCAGCCTTGAAGCTGAATGGGCTGTGGGGCTGGTACCCCATTCAGACGCCTTACCTACTGAATATCTGGGTATCCCTGAATTACACAATCATCATCTCTTAACCCTATGCAATGTGTTGATGAGAAGGCCATCTTACAAGTGCATTCTCCGTTTACGTTTCATTCCCGGTATTTGGTTTCCAATTCTGGTTTTGTTTCTGTTTTTCCTCAAATCTTTGAAACTTCTTTTTAAAAAGTTGAAGCTCTGCAATGTTCAAAGCACAAGCCTGGCTGCTGATGACCACAAGGGCTTTTTGCATTTTATATGTGAGACTGAAAGTGATTTGATTATTATTCTTCTACACCTGTGCAAGCTTTCCTGCTGACACTGTGTTGGGTGCACACCTAAACTCAACACTGAGAATCGTAACCCTTTAAATAACATTCTTTTACTGTCTTACACTTCCTGGGTCATCTGGAGAGTGAAATTGTCCCCACCCCTTCAATGGCTTCTTTCCCGTCAATAACCAATCAGCTGCTTCCCCTGTTGACTGACATGCTTTCAGCCAGTAACATGACCCAGGAAGACACTGCTGGGGTGATCCAGGAAGTGAAGCAGTAACAGACTTCCTGGAAGGCATGGCAAGCAAACTGAGAACTTCCTTTCACCAAGTGTAGTAGCACATGTTTTCAAATAGAAATGCACATGTACAGTGTGATCCTTTTGTAACTGGGTTTGACGGAGTGCACATTATGAAAACAGACCAAAAAAAACACTATGTATTCAAGTTGTATCTGCATCCCAAAGTAAGCAAACCAATCACAGGGAAAAAAAAACTTTGAGATTAAAGGAACTGGAACAGGAAAGCATTAGATTTAAAAAAAAACTACAAAAGCTAAAACAACATTTTCTGTCCGATCAATTACTAAAGATCACCCAGAAGGAGGAGAAAACTACAGCCCACAGTTCAGTTTTGTATTAGTTCATGTTGAAATGACAGAATAATCTTACCTGTTCTGCACTTGCGTTTGTTATACAGATCCCAAATGTGCAGTGCTGAAAGAAACACATTATAGCAAATATGGTTTCCCCTTTTAAAACAGGATATCTGGCACTATTTAGGTTTAATAAAGTTCCCAAGCCTTACTCCCAGGGAATCTGATACATTTGGACTTCCCAGATCATTTCACCTCAGCAGAGTCTTCTGAGTCATGTTACTGGCTGAAAGTGTGTCAGTCAACCGGGGAGGCAGCTGATTGGTTATTGATGGGAAAGAAGGCGTTGAAACGGATGGGGATAATTTCCCCCTCAGAGTGTTGCAGAGGGGGCAGGTTAATAGTTGCACACTGGTGTACAAGCTGTAGTCCACAGGGATCCCCCATTTTAAGCACCGCTCCAGATATCTTAAAAACACCTTACCTGCAGTTCACGGGGCGGGAGCCAGGGCTGCGAGAGGAAGGGAGTGTTTTTTGCAACTTAGGATTGGAGGCTGGGCCTCTAGACAAGGTAGAGAGAAAAGGATGGGCCGGACTCCAACCCAGAGAGCCTCCCCTATGGAGTCGAGGTTAGCCCTAATGGCCTCCCGGCCCCTGAAAACACAGGGTCCTTTGACTTCTCGGAGAGTCGTTATAGGCTCGGACTCGCGACTGGGTCCCAGTTACCGACTGGGTTCGACCTTCAGAGAATGGAACGGCTCATAGGAAGACGTAAGGAAGAAAGAATCTGAAAGAGCACGAATAATTGTTAGTTATGGGACTCGAGCACTAAGAGTATGAGGGCCACGTCCCAGGAGGATAAAGGAAGTAAGACAGAGCCTTCTGTCTTGAGGTAAGATATAGCACATGAGCTGCAAAAGAATAGTGTGGCCGGTGGTCTTCTCTGACCACACGAAGAATCTGCAGAGTTACTGGAACTCCAGGTCGGGGAAGCGAGACTCACTATCCCCCCAAAAGATGGACCACCGGCTCCCCGCTGAACCCACACCTGTGAAGACAAACAAAAATCGCGTGCCAATGTATAACATAAAAGCAAGAAGAGACAAACAATGACAAACAAAATAATTAAAAATAGTGGAACAAGCTATGTGTCTGCAATCCGCTCGGCAGAGAGGAAAAAAGCCCTTCTATTAAGGGAAAACCTCTAGTGGTCCTGGCGGAGAGGGCGATTGGATGTAGGAGTTGACTGCTGAAGTGGACCAACGCCCCATGGTCTTGATCAGGCGATGGCTGATGCGGGCTCTGGCTGCTGAAGAAGCTGCGCCAATCCTGAAGGAGGTTGTGGTGTAGAATAGGGGAGAGAGACCTGCTCTGGTGATGAGAGCGGAGAGGTGGGAAGAGAACCAGTGTCTGGTAATGATGCTTTTGGATCAATTATAGGAAGTCTAAAAGGAGATGTCTTATGTTCTTAATTGTAGGAGGAGGGTGGGGGTTCTTGGTGATTCCTCGGCGTGTCAGATGTACTGCTAGGATGGCTGCATTATTGTAGATGCTGGGAAGATGGCGAGTTTGGATGATGAAATTGTGGGAAACTGATATCCAAACCATTAAAGATGAGCTGCTGGAACTTCATGCATTGATTGTTCCAGTGTTCCAGCAAGATGTACCTCATTCTGATGTCTAGAGAGATGAGATGCCGACCATCCTACGTGTTAGTTAATACAGGATAGATTAGTGGTTTGCTACCATCATGTCTGCTTGGAATGGAAAAGGTGAACTCACATTCAGAGATTTGGGTTTCACAGCACCAGTGATTCTCCTAATAGTGGAACTCCTTAACTCATAATCAAGACAGATTTCCAGTTTCGTACCACGTCTCTTACCATGTATTAATGCTTGTAGTATTTGAGAGGATGAGCGGACGTATTAGATGAGGATTAGCGTTAGCCTTGACTGCCGAAATGGCTGCCACGATCTGAGTATTGGAGGAAAGCTGGAGCGTTGGAATCTCTGGAGGAGAGTTTCTTGCTTCTGAAAGATATTTTTATGTGACAATCCAGGTTTTTGCAGTTGAGGTGAGAGCGAGAAGCGCAATATGAATGTTCTGCCTTGGGAATAATGCGAATTCGAATTTGAAGTTGCCAAGGGGAGATAACGGGTTGCGTTTAGAGATTGATTTTGATACTTGGAAGTTGTTAATGAGTTGACGAATGCGTTCCAGGATTGTCGAGTGGGAGGCTGGCTTCGGATTTGACAGTGTCCCGGGTGAACGGGCCGCAGGGTATGCAAAAAAGCAAAACGCAAGAGAAAGAGCTGAGCTGTGTCTGGGTTTAAATAGAGAGTCAATGATGATAGACAGGTGAAATTAGTCAATGATGATAGACAGGTGAAATTAGGAAGGGGCGAAGCCCTGGCTCACGCCCCCTGAACTCCACTAAAGTTAACATGACTGTGTGTTGAGCTTTATTTGATTTCATCAAATTCCCTCACAATGTTTACCCTTCTCAGGCTGTAGAAGCAAGGATATTAGAAATGGGTGTGGCTCTTCAATGCAAAGCTCAGATCACGACTCTGCTGCAGAACGTGGCATGTCAAACTGCTTTATAGGATACAGAGGGATTGCTTTTGAAAGCAGCAGACTTTGGTACCCGTTAGGAGTTGTTTAGTCATGCCTGTTTATCACAGCAATAGAGATCACTCAGGCTGACATTATGACAGGTTAACAGATCATAAGTAATGTACTGGCAGTCTTGTTGCTATACAGTTTTGTTGCTGTACAGTCTTTTCTGTGCATGTTTTGTATTATTATGACACACTAAAAGAAATGCAATAACAAACTAGGACATTGTCATTGATTTTATTAGGTGTAGTGCAGTGGCACTCTCACTGAAGGCCAGTCAAAGAGCCAACAGGATGTGGCCTGGCTACTGAAGGTATATAGAATTCCTAGTTATAACAATATATACATATACACCCACCCCTCGTTATATCGCCCCTCGCTATACTGCGGATTTGGATATATCGCTGTCCTGGAGTTGGCTCCCCATTTTTACAGTCTAACTGCGCATGCCTTAGCTGCAATATACATCGACAATTTCACTTAGAATTACTGTTCGTTTTATTTTGTACTGCACATCACAAAGTAAAATATACAGAACAATTAAAAACAAAGCATTAATATCGTACTGTTATCATATACACACGTATTGCACAATGACAAAGCAAATTAAATATCTACTTGCTGAAGCGTTTTTTTTAAGCAATACACTAAAAAGTCACAGGGCAGTGACGTCAGCTCCCTAGCAACAAGCCTCCTATGTTGGGAATGGATTCTTTCAATGCAGCGGTTTTGGGCATTTGAGAAAGGAGAGGAAGACTCATGAAATTAATTGGAGACTGAAGTTGATGAGAAGCAATTACCCTCCACTCTATGAATTAAAACGGTGTGCTGCTTTTATATGAAAAATGAGAAAAAACGGGTTGCAAAGAGGATTTATATTGGACCAGATAAAACGAGGGAGTGGTTATACAGTATTTATTAGCCTATTTGTTTTTCTATGGGTCTCTCGCTATATCGCGGCCCTCAATACATAGCTGATTTGTATCAGACCCCGACACCCGCAATATATCGAGTGGGTGGTGTAAATATATTTCAAAAGTGAACAGTTTTTCAGGCTGTTTTCTGTCACGAATCGAGAGTTTTCAGTTGAAGTGGAAAATGACTCTATTAAAAGTTCAAAAGCTGATGTCACTCATGATTATTGGATGGTTGCTGCAGCGCTTTTCTGAACTTTAATCTGCTTTAAATGAGGTTTGTCGTGTTTACAAGAAACGAATTACAATACCTGCTGTGTCCCGTGTTGTCCGTATCACAGTGTTATATCTTTTAAAAACTCTGACATTTTTAATCACCCATGATGGGTCATAAATCAGCATTTCTCAACATTTACTCGACAGGGGAAAGATCATTTCTCTTCTAAACATTCCTTGATCGGAGGGTCATGGGTTCAATCCCAGGTGGGGGACACTGCTGCTGTACCCTTGAGCAAGGTACTTTACCTAGATTGCTCCAGTAAAAACCCAACTGTATAAATGGGTAATTGTATGTAAAATAATGTGATATCTTGTAACAATTGTAAGTTGCCCTGGATAAGGGTGTCGGCTAAGAAATAAATAATAATAAAGTGTATCATATCACAGAACAGAACAGAAATTCAGCACTGTTGCAGTAGGGAGCGTGAACTGGATACACTGCGAAGTTTAGAAAAAAATATATTTTTCTCCCATTTAAAAGTTTAAAAAATGTAATTCCCTAGTTGATTTAAACAATCATGATTATGTAAAAAATATATAACTTCTTGTAAATGCAGCAGGAGGTTCTGGGACACTTCCTTGGATAACGCAGATATTTCTCGGGAGACAAACTGTGTCTACAATGTGAGCTCCTCTTTCATAGTGATCAGCACCAAACTGTGACTCTGCAAAGTGAGCTCCTCTTTCATAGTGATCTGCACCAAACTGTGACTCTGCAAAGTGAGCTCCTCTTTCATAGTGATCCGCACCAAACTGTGACTCTGCAAAGTGAGCTCCTCTTTCATAGTGATCCGCACCAAACTGTGACTCTGCAAAGTGAGCTCCTCTTTCATAGTGATCAGCACCAAACTGTGACTCTGCAAAGTGAGCTCCTCTTTCATAGTGATCCGCACCAAACTGTGACTCTGCAAAGTGAGCTCCTCTTTCATAGTGATCCGCACCAAACTGTGACTCTGCAAAGTGAGCTCCTCTTTCATAGTGATCAGCACCAAACTGTGACTCTGCAAAGTGAGCTCCTTTCATAGTGATCCGCACCAAACTGTGACTCTGCAAAGTGAGCTCCTCTTTCATAGTGATCAGCACCAAACTGTGACTCTGCAAAGTGAGCTCCTCTTTCATAGTGATCAGCACCAAACTGTGACTCTGCAAAGTGAGCTCCTCTTTCATAGTGATCAGCACCAAACTGTGTCTACAAAGTGAGCTCCTCTTTCATAGTGATCAGCACCAAACTGTGACTCTGCAAAGTGAGCTCCTCTTTCATAGTGATCAGCACCAAACTGTGACTCTGCAAAGTGAGCTCCTTTCATAGTGATCAGCACCAAACTGTGACTCTGCAAAGTGAGCTCCTCTTTCATAGTGATCCGCACCAAACTGTGACTCTGCAAAGTGAGCTCCTTTCATAGTGATCAGCACCAAACTGTGACTCTGCAAAGTGAGCTCCTCTCATAGTGATCCGCACCAAAGTGTGACTCTGCAAAGTGAGCTCCTCTCATAGTGATCCGCACCAAACTGTGACTCTGCAAAGTGAGCTCCTCTCATAGTGATCCGCACCAAAGTGTGACTCTGCAAAGTGAGCTCCTCTTTCACAGTGATCAGCACCAAACATGTTCCGGACCTGAGGGTTCTTTCTTGCTGTTTACACTAGAAGCTGATCATGTGATTAGCGATCAATTCTTCCCAGTGTAAACAGGCTAACCAAGGGTTTCAAATCCATTTCTTATCTCCTAAAAGCACTTGCAACATTATCACTGGTCATCCTGTTATATTAATGCCAGCAACATTAACCAAAACTTTTAAATCAACTGTCTTATGTATTATCAGGATCAGAAACATTATCCCTGGTCCTACATTATTTTGAAAAAAAAAATTAAATGGAATATGAAGGTATTTCAAAGACTACAGTTTAGATGAAATGTTGCTTTTTGACACCTAATCACTTCGTGTGATGTAGGTCAATCCCACTCCAATGGTCGCGTTGCAGCCAGACCATGTGACCTGCAGCAGCGGGACCAGGATGCAGCCATTTATCTGTAGTGCATTTGAAACGTTTTCATCTTCTGAACTGATATAAAAGAACAAGTGAAGAACCTAAATATTCTCAGTGTAATAATAAGGGACTAGCAATACTGTTAATAAAGCTAAAACAAAATAAAGAAATACAAACATGTTTTAAACCACTGGCTCTCACTCCTTTAAGTTATCCAGCACTCTTTGAACACTATTTTCAAAGCATTATTTTAACTCCATAATTAAGTCCTATTTTTTGAATGGAGAAAAATCCACCTTAAAAAAAATACCTAAGAGACCTTTAATTATATGAATTTATTGTTTTTGCAGTTTTGCAAAACAAACAAGGCATTATCTCCTTTCAAAAAAACAGGATTTAATGAAAGACTAAGAGCTGCTTCCGGCTGGAAGGGCTGTGTGTTATACAAGCTGTGTCTTTAAGAGCCAGCAGGGTCTCTAAACTGTTTGTCACCTGTAATATGTTTACCTTGTTGGTGACACAATATTGACTCTTGCTGGCAGGTACAGTCCTGGAGTTTCTGTATCGGTGCATTCACACGGCACGCAGTGCAGAGGAGAGACCCAGATTGGGGGCTGAGCATCAGGGAAACAAGAAGGGAAGGAGCCTGCTTTGAGACACACAGCCACTGCTGTCACTGTGCATTCATACGAGAAGGGAAACCGAGCTGGACGTGTTGCACCTGTTTATACTGCCGGGGTTTGGGTTATAAACAGAAAGTCATGTTGCTGCACACTGGTATCTAAGAAGGTAGGGAACACGATTTCAAAGACATTCTTAGACATTTATTTCAATGCTTTTAGGTTTCATCCTGTGCTAATAATGATTTAGAGTAAAATGCTATCAAATGATACAGGGCCAGAGTTAACTAACTGGTCTGCTTATCTGTTTTATACCTTAAAAAACAAGCCATCTTGCTTTGATGAGAAGACTGAGACAGCCACACAGACGCGAACATATCAGCAAAAATATATCAGCAAGAACCAGGCTTACACCATCAGGGGGTTGGTTCATTGTGGGGTTTTTTAAGCCTTTTTTTGAGTCGACTCAATTTCTTTAATGAAACCTGTTCATTGTCAGGTTTCAATTAAGAGTGTTACCAAACCAAAAAATCAAATGAAACTGAATAACTGGCAGCTATACCCAGGTGAACCCTAGGATTGATGCGAAACATCTCTGGCAACTTGCAACTGGCACCCTTGCGTATTCTTTGATTATTATTGTATCTACCATGTAGAAGGTTCATCACTTCAGTGTTAGAAACACGGCTTGCATTCTCTGCCCCTCCTTATTATTATTATTATTATTATTATTATTATTGTTTATTTAGCAGACGCCTTTATCCAAGGCGACTTACAGAGACTAGGGTGTGTGAACTATGCATCAGCTGCAGAGTCACTTACAACTACGTCTCACCCGAAAGACGGAGCACAAGGAGGTTAAGTGACTTGCTCAGGGTCACACAATGAGTCAGTGGCTGAGGTGGGATTTGAACCGGGGACCTCCTGGTTACAAGCCCTTTTCTTTAACCACTGGACCACACAGTATGGACCCAGGGGCTTCCAGCACTGCATTGCTCTATATGAAGGGGAGGGAGGGAGCAGTTCAGTCTCCATGTCTCAAGCCTGCCCTGGACTGGAGGGAGCACCCTTTCTCTTAGGGGGCGAGGGAGAGAGCAGTTCAGTCTCCATGCCTCAAGCCTTCCCTGGACTGGAGGGAGCACCCTTTCTCTTAGGGGGTGAGGAAGGGAGCAGTTCAGTCCATGCCTCAAGCCTTCCCTGGTCTGGAGGGAGCACCCTTTCTCTTAGGGGGCGAGGGAGAGAGCAGTTCAGTCTCCATGCCTCAAGCCTGCTCTGGACTGGAGGGAGCACCCTTTCTCTTAGGGAGTGAGGGAGGGAGCAGTTCAGTCTCCATGTCTCATGTCTCATCCAATGCAGCACTCAAACACCCACTTACACCAGAGGAAACTTTTCACTGTGTTCTGTTCAGTCTTTGAAACACACAGTTCCTTACACAATTCACTCCTTAGATAGCCTTTTCCAAGAGCACAGTCTTGTAATTGTTGGTTTGGGGGATTTGTCCGAGCTTGTCTGTTTACACTAAAAGGTAAAACTGTAAGAGCTGGAACAGAAAGTCAACAAGAGGGCTGGACTGCAGAACAAGTAGGATCTCTCTGTCCTGTCTTTATATTGGGATCTCAGATCACAGTAGAGTTTGAATATTAAAAACACATATCTGGTAAGTTCAGTTCCAGTGCTATACAGCAGCTGTATAGACAGCCACATGTGCCCTGGGGATCAGACAACACCTGTCATCTCATGAAATATTTAAATGCAGACAGTAGGTGCTTCACTAAATTCTATGTCATGTTCTGTGAATATATGTACAGGATATTTTTGTATAATACAATATACAGTAGTCAGATTTCAGTTAAGCAGTGACGTGCTGGTTTTCTGTTCAATTTTTCATAATGGAAAACAACTTTTAACTACAGTTTATTATTAATTCAATGGACCACTGAGTGCCAACCCCTCAAGCATAAATGACTCTAAAAGTCATTCATACTGTATAACATATTTGGCAACCTCAACATACAGGCACCATTATAATAATAATTATGAAGACAGTTATTGTCAGAGCGTTTGTCTATATATTACTGAAGTTACGGAGGAAATATATCTAAAGTTCCGCACATCTTGAAGAGAAACCTGCACTTACAAAAAAATTCAAATGCAACCCGTAATCTGTGCTGCTTGTGTAACGGATCGAATGGATTGTTCACATGAGTTGGTTCTAAAAGCTCATTCTGTCAAGGTGGAAAAAGGCTTCTGAGAGACAGTGATGCTAGCAATACCAGGGAGTCATACAGTCTCCTGACTGTACGACTCCCCCTGCACACCACGCGGCCGTGCCTTTACCAGGGGAGACCCTCGGGGGCCCCTGCGCTCCCCTGACTGTATGACTCCCCCTGCACACCACATGGCCGTATCTTTACCAGGGGAGACCCTCGGGGGCCCCTGCGCTCCCCTGACTGTATGACTCCCCCTGCACACCACACGCCTGTGCCTTTACCAGGGGAGACCCTCGGGGACCCCTGCGCTCCCCTGACTGTATGACTCCCCCTGCACACCACACGCCTGTGCATTTACCAGGGGAGACCCTTGGGGACCCCTGCGCTCCCCTGACTGTGTGACTCCCCCCTGCACACCACGCGGCCGTGCCTTTACCTGGGGAGACCCTCCGGGACCCCTGCGCTTCCCTGACTGTATGACTCCCCCCTGCACACCACACGCCTGTGCATTTACCAGGGGAGACCCTCGGGGGCCCATGCGCTCCACTGACTTTATGACTCCCCCTGCACACCACACGCCTGTGCCTTTACCAGGGGAGACCCTCGGGGACCCCTGCGCTCCCCTGACTGTGTCACTCCCCCTGCACACCACGCGGCCGTGCCTTTACCAAGGGAGACCCTCGGGGGCCCCTGCGCTCCCCTGACTGTATGACTCCCCCTGCACACCACACGCCTGTGCATTTACCAGGGGAGACCCTCGGGGACCCCTACGCTCCCCTGACTGTATCACACCCTGCGCACCACACAGCCGTGCCTTTACTAGGGGAGCCATGGGATGTGCAGGGTGATTCATGCAGTCAGGGGAGCGCAGGGTCCTGGCTGTGTAAGTCTCCAGTGTTCGCTGAGGATTCCGGAGGGGTTGTTGCATTGGCTCTGGGGCTCCTGTGGGTTAGGAAGACAAAACAGCGACCCCTACAGGCCAGACACCCAGTGAGCTCAAGAGGACACCTGCAGGGCTGGTTTTTGTCATCTTGTTAGAATACACACATCGGCACATTGCTCCATTATGACCTACTTGCGAATTGTATAATGTCAGAATCCTGAAACAGGTCATTTAATGTCCATGTTCTAATCTAAACCATGTGAAGTGCTACACTTTTAAACAGTGTGAGGTACTGCACCTTTAAATTCTGGCAGCCGTGCTTTCATCCAGCTATCTATGATCAGTTGTAAGTAGGTACTCAGATAAGTACATTAGCTATAATGAAGTGTCTTAACTGCCCTCTGTTCACCTGTAAACAAGGCACACTCACAGTGTAAATAGCCACTTAGACACGCTAGCATGTAGATATATATAGTGCACAGAACACTAGCAAATAAACAAACGATTGCAGCTGCTGGGTTACTCACAGCACTGTAGGCTGTTGCTTATTTACAGATAGCTATGAAAGAGGTTTCCACTGAACAGACCGCACAAAGCTTTGGTTGAGAATGTCATTCATTTATGAAGAAACTGTGGAAGCTGCCTTCTGTTAGTAATTTCCCATCTTATCACTATTTGTGTTGAGCTGAGTTCACTGAAACATTGTGAAAAATGTCCTTATAAAGTTTATCAATTTACTGAACCATAGCTTACCATGTTTGTAATATCCTTTACCAAACCTCTCTGTGCTTTACAATGCTTGTCTATACTTTCTCATACCTCTCTGTGCTTTACCATGCTTTACCATGATTTCACAGTGCTTTATTGCATGTTGCTGTGCTTTTACTGTGGGGAACTTTCAATGTAATCATGAGTTTGATGGAAAAGATATCTGTCAGCTTTCAAACGTAACCGATCTGTATTCTTAATACAATCTTAAAGAGGAGCTCCTGACTTCAGTGTTACACATACTGGACTGCTTTCATTTCCTTTTCATGGTCATGGTTTCACTCTGCTGTACTGGGAGCGCAGACATGTCTGAGATGTCTATTTAAGCCACAGGGGAAGACTTTAAAAGACTTTAGATTTTCTAATTGTTTTATATTCACAATCCTTCTCTGTCATTTTTATTACAATTCCGCGAATATTGTGTTGTTTGTATGACTGTGTTGAGCGTGTCTCTGCTGTGGAGATGGCTCTCAGTGTTAGTTCAGTATGTATGAGACACAGTGTATTAGAGCGAGGCAGGTCCGAGGTGCGTGTCTCTGCTGTGGAGATGGCTCTCAGTGTTAGTTCAGTATGTATGAGACACAGTGTATTAGAGCGAGGCAGGTCCGAGGTGCGTGTCTCTGCTGTGGAGATGGCTCTCAGTGTTAGTTCAGTATGTATGAGACACAGTGTATTAGAGCGAGGCAGGTCCGAGGTGCGTGTCTCTGCTGTGGAGATGGCTCTCAGTGTTAGTTCAGTATGTATGAGACACAGTGTATTAGAGCGAGGCAGGTCCGAGGTGCGTGTCTCTACTGTGGAGATGGCTCTCAGTGTTAGTTCAGTATGTATGAGACACAGTGTATTAGAACGAGGCAGGTCCGAGGTGCGTGTCTCTGCTGTGGAGATGGCTCTCAGTGTTAGTTCAGTATGTATGAGACACAGTGTATTAGAGCGAGGCAGGTCCGAGGAGCGTGTCTCTGCTGTGGAGATGGCTCTCAGTGTTTGTTCAGTATGTATGAGACACAGTGTATTAGAACGAGGCAGGTCCGAGGTGCGTGTCTCTACTGTGGAGATGGCTCTCAGTGTTTGTTCAGTATGTATGAGACACAGTGTATTAGAACGAGGCGGGTCCGAGATGTGTGTCTCTGCTGTGGAGATGGCTCTCAGTGTTGACCCTGCTCACTCAGTGAAGCTGCTTGCCTGGGCTTGCCCACAGGGCTCTGATTAGTGACGGGTTCTCTGCCGCAGTTTGGATTCTGCTGTCAGGCTATGTGTGCTCAGCAGCTGTGTTGCATCAGCAGTTGTAACGAAATAATTCCATACAATTTCATTATATACCCCTTCACTAGATTCTTTCCTGTCAATAACCAATCAGCTGCTTCCCCTATTGATTGACATGCTTTCGGCCAGTAGCATGCTTTTACCCAGAAGACAGTGCCGGGGTGAAATGACCAAAGATGTAAAGCAGTAATGGGCTTTCTGGAAGGCAAAGCAAGCAAACTGAGAAATATATGTTTCTTTCAAAACTGCACATTTGAGAGCCATGTGTGATGGGTGAGATTTATGGGGTTACTGCGAGGCTAGTGCACTGTGATCAAACAGGCTTGATGAAAGGTAGGCTTGCCTCTGAGTGTTTGTGTCTCTCATTACATGTAATTCAAGCTACCGCCTCCAGGGGGAGTTCATGTGCGGTGCTGTCTCCAGGGGCCGGAAAGGCATTTCATCGCCTTGAATGGATTTGTCTTTGGACACCATTGGAACATGTTGGTTTTGGAGTACGATTTGTTAACACATTGTACATGCTGTATAATGTAATGCTGCAGTGGCTCAGTACAGACTGGGACAAGCTGTTCCCATAGGGAGAGGTACACACCAGAGCTGCCCTTTGTCTCCACTGCTCTGTGGAACCGCTCCCACAAGCAAGGATATATCCCTGTGTTTAAATGGTGCTACACACCATCTATCCTTATATGCAGAGGACATCTTGCTATATCTGTCGGACGTTTCAGAATTGGTCCCACTGGTGCGAAAACTTTACAATTTGGGTCAGTTTCAAGATATAAAGTGAATTGGGGTGAGTCAGAATGCAAAGACAGTGAGTTGAGATCAGTGATGAATTTACATATTCAGGGGTTCAAATTCAGCCACCTTACATAAAACAGGCAAGGTTAATTACAGTAAAAATATGAGCAACATGAAACAGATTAACTTTACAGGGGAGGACATCAAGATGCATTTTGCCACTTGAACTTTATTCTTTATGTTGCCTATCCCCCTCCACTAGGATATATAGAGGAAATTCACGCGAGGCTTTATACATTTATATGGGATGATAACGACCTGGGATCAGGCTGCCGGTGCTACAGCACCCTAAACACTTGCTCTGGCCAAAAATGTTGCATCACCCAGAATTTTAGGATTGAGACATAATTTTTTTTTTAAAAACCTATATGAACATAATTTAGATCTTTTATTTAACATCATGTAATCAAAGAAATGACAAAATGATATCGCAAAAAGTCTTCCCAGTCATTCTTCATTGGGAGCAAATTGGGGGATATTTGGGTACCACTGCACTGCAAAATCTTTTGCATCTATTTAAAGACAGTTATCCATTCAGGGATACCAAGATATTTATTAAGTAAGGGGTCTGAGTGGGTAAAAGGGACAGTGTCCCACCCCAGTCACTCTGTTCCAAGGCTGGTGACATCATCGTGTGTTTCTTGCATGGCTCTATAAGGACACTCTGGTCGTTGGTATTAACCTCTAAGTTTAGACAGCTCTAGAGGAGAATTCCATGGCTGCATTGCTGAGGGTTTTTTACCATCCATTGTGTTCAATATTGATTCACGCAGCACTATATCAAAGCACAGTTCTTGAAAATGCCATTGTAGAAAGCAGCTTTATCACAGTTTTATTACAGCAACATGGCTGCCTGCATTGTTTGGCTTTCATATTATGAATACTAGGTGGCAAAGGTGAGGCATTGGGAAGTGTGTTGTTGTTAAAACCTGCATGTGGCACTCGTGGATTGCACCATGGCACTGCCCGTGATTATAGAGACTCGCTGGGTCTGTACTGCAGGTCTGATGGCTGCCAAGACAGAATGGCTGGACTCTGATTAGTATTAATAGGGATATAGTGGAGGGGTCGTTTATCTGAATAACCGTTTATCCAATTGAGATAAGAACATAAGAAAGTTTACAAACGAGAGGAGGCCATTCAGCCCATCTTGCTCGTTTGGTTGTTAGTAGCTTATTGATCCCAGAATCTCATCAAGCAGCTTCCTGAAGGATCCCAGGGTGTCAGCTTCAACAACAATACTGGGGAGTTGGTTCCAGACCAACTCCCCAGTGGAACTATGCATCAACAGTATAGCAGAAGCTATTGTCTGCCAGGATATCCACGTGTGCTGAATTATTATTATTATTATTATTATTAGTTTATTTAGCAGACGCCTTTATCCAAGGCGACTTACAGAGACTAGGGTGTGTGAACTATGCATCAGCTGCAGAGTCACTTACAATTACATCTCACCCGAAAGACGGAGCACAAGGAGGTTAAGTGACTTGCTCAGGGTCACACAATGAGTCAGT
This sequence comes from Acipenser oxyrinchus oxyrinchus, assembly GCA_030684275.1. Taxonomy (NCBI): domain Eukaryota; kingdom Metazoa; phylum Chordata; class Actinopteri; order Acipenseriformes; family Acipenseridae; genus Acipenser; species Acipenser oxyrinchus. The sequence continues at coordinate 8,071,144 of CM060279.1, read as the reverse complement.
GGCTGAGGTGGGATTTGAACCAGGGACCTCCTGGTTACAAACCTGTTTCTTTAACCACTGGACCACAGTGCCCCCATATATCCTCCTGATATATGGGGACATCGGTCCATACAGTTGTCCAACTGCATGTCACATTTTTCATATATCTGTAAACCGCTTATTCAATTATTGTGAAACTTTCACATAACTGAAGTATCAGATTGTGATTTCAGGGTGTCTCTCGGTCTGTACAGTGCTGTATGGCACATTCATGTGATTGTTTTATTATTATTAACAGTTTTCAATGCAGATTCGTTCTTTTGCTTGTTCATTTTCTAATGTTTTGCATATCCTTGTTTACTTTCGCTTTATACTTTGGGGGTGTACAATACAGTGGCATTTTGTTATAAAATAAAACTGTTATGTAATAGCCACTGACACAGCCTTTTAACGATGCTGCTGGAATGTTGCAATTTAGTTATGTTAATGCTATAAGGTTGCATGTTAGTGGCTTCTCCGTGACTGCATGTGACGTATCTGAAGATGTTAGTGATGTTACATAATAAACGCTGGGTCTCAATAGTCGGCGGGTCTTCTGGCAAATATTGTAAAGAAACGCCCCGGCCGCTACAACAAATGCCAAACCTCAATGAGACGCCTGCACTCAGCAAATGCATGCTTACAGCGCAGAAGAAAATCTCTCGCCGCCATGTTTGCAATATTCCTTATTTTAAATGGATGTCTTCTTGTCTAAATGATACACCAAAAGGTTATGAATAAGAAGCGATTACAAGCGAGTACGTTGTCATGACAAGCCACTAATGTAAAATGGCTAGACACCAACCTAGGAAATACGTGGCTCGTGTCATTTTTTTACAATATGTACCGATTAAAATTGGTACACGTAGTCATTTCTGTGCTCTGATTGGTCCAGATGAGTACGTGAAGCGATTATTTGAAACACTTACTACACAATGCGTTTTTGACCCAGATGGCCTTCCATAGTGTATCACAGTACTACACGTATTAATTTATTTGAAACGTGTACTAAACAGCACACGTTTTTGACCCAGATGGCCTTCCATAGTGTATCACAGTACTACACGTATTAATTTATTTGAAACGTGTACTAAACAGCACACGTTTTTGACCCAGATGGCCTTCCATATCCATACACATGCAGTGTGCTTAGAAACGTGTTTGTTTTGTTTGAATCAACAGCACAGGGTCACATGTTAAAAATACAAATAGAAAATAAGCCTGACTGCAAACTTCCCATGAAGAATCCGGTCTCTGATTAATTGAAGATTAGCAAAACCCTTCGTGCCTGACAATGCGGGATCAATCTCAGTGTGTGCGTGCTGAACTGCTCCGCGAACACGTCATCAAACCACAAGATCCTGGCAGGACCCGGGCCACGCCCACCATCTCCATGGAAACAGCTAAACAATCCGGAACTCAGGACAAGAATAAAGAAACCCTGGGTTGCCAGCTCCAATGTGAGCAAACATTACTGTGGGATCGCAAAAGAAGCCGGCGTGTATACTGAGAATGCAAGATGAGACGTCATGTAGCCACCTAGATAGAGATGAAGTGTCATCACTAACCCCGTCATTTGTTACTTATGTTCTTATGTTCTTTAAAACACAGTGAAACTTCACTATTGAGGGTAGTCAAGGGACCAACACACTGTCGTTGTAGGGGAGCCCAGGTACATGGTGGACATATTTGTCAAAGATTTTCATTTTTATTTGTTTTCTTTATATATATATATATATATATATATATATATATATATATATATATATATATATATATATATATATATATATATATATATATATATATATGTTTTATTCATTTCAAAAACAGTACAATTCAATTCAATTCAATTCAAACCTTTAACCAGGTAAAGACATTGAGAACAAGTTATCATTTAAAATGCCGACCTGGCCAAGAGGCAACATAAATACAACAGACAACAATACATAGACAGTTAGAGACATTACAACAATATGAAATCAATTTAAAAAAAATTTAAAAACTTATAAAATCAGCGTCTGCTCTGACAAGCACATGAAACAGGCAAAAGAGCTTCAAGTCTAGAGAAGAAAGCACCCTCTGAGATAAAACCAGGGAGTTTAAGCCTTGATTGGAACTCATTCCAATCGTGAGCAGCTGCATATTGGAATGAGTTATACCCAACAGCAGTAAAAACACGAGGGACAATTAAACTACAAATCGAAGGTTGTAATAGGAGACCGATATAGTCAACAATTCGCTTAGATAGAGGGGTGATTTCCCGATGAGGGTTTTATAAAGGAGTCTGTAGCAATGACATGGCCGACGTGTTTGAAGTGAGGGCCAGCCAACCAAAGTGGAGAGATGACAGTGATGAGAGCGGTAGGGAGCACCAGTGACAAATCTTATCGCAGAGTGATATAAAGCATCAAGCTTCCTAAGGGCAGCATTAGAAGCAGTTTTATAAATGACATCTCCATAATCTAAAATGGGTAGTACACACATCTGTACCAATAAATACTTAGCAGGCCGTGTGAAGCATGATTTATTTCGGTAAAGAAAGCCGGGTCTAGCTCGAACTTTCAATTGTAGTTTAACGACATGTGGTTTAAAAGTAAGTGCACTGTCTAGCCAAATACCCAGATATTTATAAACTTCCACTTGCTCAAGGTCAACCTTACAAAAGGTACCGATTTTGCAACAATAAATATCCATAAATTCAATATATATATATATATATATATATATATATATATATATATATATATATATATATATATATATATATATATATATACAGTGCCTTGCATAAGTATTCACCCCCCTTGGACTTTTCCACATTTTGTTGTGTTACAACCTGGAATTAAAATGGATTTAATTGGGATTTTTACCATTTGATTTACACAACATACTTAACACTTTGAAGGTGCAAAATATTTTTTATTGTGACACAAAAGTTAATTAAACAAACAAAAGTTTCCCAGTCCCTGCCGATGAACAGCAACCCCATAACATGATGCTGCCACCGCCATGCTTCACCGTGGGGATGGTGTTCTCAGGGTGATGAGCAGTGTTGGCTTTGTGCCACACATTGCGTTTTGCGCAAGTCCAAAAAGTTCAGTTTTGGTCTCATCATACCAGAGAACCTTTTTCCACATGTTTGCTGTGTCTCCCACATGCCTTTTGGCAAAATCCAAACGGGATTTGATATGGGTTTTTTTCAGCAATGGCTTTCTTCTCGCCACTCTTACATAAAGCCCAGCTTTGTGGAGTGTCCGGGTTATAGTTGTCCCATGGACGGTTTCTCCCATCTCAGCTGTGGCTCTCTCCAGCTCCTTCAGAGTTACCATTGGCCTCTTGGTTGCTTCTCTGACTAATGCCCTCCTTACCTGGTCACTGAGTTTTGGTGGACAGCCTTCTCTAGGCAGAGTCGCGGTTGTGCCATATTCTTTCCATTTTTTAATAATGGATTTAACGGTGCTCGGGGATGTTCAAAGTTTGGGATATTTTTATAACCCAACCCTGATTGGTGCTTCTCCAGAACTTTATCCCAGACTTGTTTTGATAGCTCCTTGGTCTTCATGATGCTGTTTGTTTAGATATGCTCTCTAACAAACTCTGGGGCCTTCCAGAAACAGGTGTATTTAATCTGAGATCATGTGACACTTTAATTGCACACAGGTGGACTCCATTCAACTAATTATGTGACTTCTGAAGGCAATTGGTTGCACCAGAGCTTATTTAGGGGTGTCACAGCAAAGGGGGTGAATACTTATGCAATCAAGACTTTTCAGTTTTTTATTTGTAAATAATTTTGAAAAATATGTAGATTTTTTTCCCCACTTCGACATTATGGACTATTTTGTGTAGATCAGTGACAAAAGATCTTAATTAAATCCATTTTAATACCAGGTTGTAACACTACAAAATGTGGAAAAGTCCAAGGGGGTGAATACTTATGCAAGGCACTGTATATGCACATATCTATATTAAATCAAATGCATTAAAATAATAAATAATGGTAAATATATGGTAAAGCATAGGGAAGCATTGTAAAGCACAGAGAGGTCTGGTAAAGCATAGGGAAGCATTGTAAAGCACAGAGAGGTCTGGTAAAGCATAGGGAAGCATTGTAAAGCACAGAGAGGTATGGTAAAGCACAGGGAAGCATTGTAAAGCACAGAGAGATCCGGTAAAGCATAGGGAAGCATTGTAAAGCACAGAGAGGTCTGGTAAAGCATAGGGAAGCATTGTAAAGGACAGAGAGGTCTGGTAAAGCATAGGGAAGCATTGTAAAGCACAGAGAGGTCTGGTAAAGCATAGGGAAGCATTGTAAAGCACAGAGAGGTATGGTAAAGCATAGGGAAGCTTTGTAAAGCACAGAGAGGTCTGGTATACAGTGTGTGCTTTTATAGTCCTATATTCTAGTTTTCAAGTCATGTTGACAAGCAGCCCTTATTGAGGTATTGAGTATTGAGGTGCGTCACTGACTTCATGTGCACAAGGTGATTAGTAGTTGTATAAATATTTGGAGAGCTTGGGGTTTCCCAGTTTAAAAATAAACAGACTTTACAGGTTATGGAGGAACTGTGAACAAAACATTATGAGTGTGTTAAGTAAGTGAGCCGTTCAGAGCAGCTCAGGGAAAGAACCAACTTACAGCTCCCTCAGTGAAAGAACCCGTTTCACAGCGACTCAGTTCTGCTCCCTCAGTGAAAGAACTCATTTCACAGAGGCTCAGTTCCGCTCCCTCAGTGAAAGAACCCTTTTCACAGCGACTCAGTTCCGCTCCCTCAGTGAAAGAACCCATTTCACAGCGGCTCAGTTCTGCTCCCTCAGTGAAAGAACCCGTTTCACAGCGGCTCAGTTCCGCTCCCTCAGTGTAAGAATCCGTTTCACAGCGGCTCAGTTCCGCTCCCTCAGTGAAAGAACCCGTTTCACAGCGGCTCAGTTCCGCTCCCTCAGTGAAAGAACCCGTTTCACAGCGGCTCAGTTCTGCTCCCTCAGTGAAAGAACCCGTTTCACAGCGGCTCAGTTCCGCTCCCTCAGTGAAAGAACCCGTTTCACAGCGGCTCAGTTCCGCTCCCTCAGTGAAAGAACCCGTTTCACAGCGGCTCAGTTCCGCTCCCTCAGTGAAAGAATCCGTTTCACAGCGGCTCAGTTCTGCTCCCTCTGAGCAGCTCAGTGAAAGAACCCGTTTCACAGTGGCTCAGTTCTGCTCCTTCTGAGCAGCTCAGTGAAAGAACCCGTTTCACAGCGACTCAGTTCTGCTCCCTCAGTGAAAGAACCTGTTTCACAGCGGCTCAGTTCTGCTCCCTCAGTGAAAGAACCCGTTTCACAGCGACTCAGTTCTGCTCCCTCTGAGCAGCTCAGTGAAAGAAACCGTTTCACAGCGACTCAGTTCTGCTCCCTCAGTGAAAGAACCTGTTTCACAGTGGCTCAGTTCTGCTCCCTCTGAGCAGCTCAGTGAAAGAACCCGTTTCACAGCGACTCAGTTCTGCTCCCTCAGTGAAAGAACCTGTTTCACAGCGACTCAGTTCTGCTCCCCCTGAGCAGCTCAGTGAAAGAACCCGTTTCACAGTGGCTCAGTTCCGCTCCCTCAGTGAAAGAACCCGTTTCACAGCGGCTCAGTTCCGCTCCCTCAGTGAAAGAACCCATTTCACAGCGGCTCAGTTCCGCTCCCTCAGTGAAAGAACCCGTTTCACAGCGACTCAGTTCCGCTCCCTCAGTGAAAGAACCCGTTTCACAGCGGCTCAGTTCCGCTCCCTCAGTGAAAGAACCCGTTTCACAGCGGCTCAGTTCCGCTCCCTCAGTGAAAGAACCCGTTTCACAGCGGCTCAGTTCCGCTCCCTCAGTGAAAGAACCTGTTTCACAGCGACTCAGTTCTGCTCCCTCAGTGAAAGAACCCATTTCACAGCGGCTCAGTTCTGCTCCCTCAGTGAAAGAACCTGTTTCACAGCGGCTCAGTTCCGCTCCCTCAGTGAAAGAACCCGTTTCACAGCGGCTCAGTTCCGCTCCCTCAGTGAAAGAATCTGTTTCACAGCGACTCAGTTCTGCTCCCTCAGTGAAAGAACCCATTTCACAGCGGCTCAGTTCCGCTCCCTCAGTGAAAGAATCCGTTTCACAGCGACTCAGTTCTGCTCCCTCTGAGCAGCTCAGTGAAAGAACCCGTTTCACAGCGGCTCAGTTCCACTCTCTCAGTGAAAGAACCCGTTTCACGGCGGCTCAGTTCCGCTCCCTCTGAGCAGCTCAGAGCTGTTGAGCGGATTTAATTAGTGATCCGAGTGAGTGGAACAATTCTCTCTCTGAGCCGCTCAGTTACTTAACACACCCTGTGTAGTGTTCCCAGCGGAATTAGTGGTGTGCCGAATCACCAGTGCTTCTGCATTTAGGACACTTGTCTGACAGCCCTGGCCACTCGTGCTCAGCTATATCTTCTATATAGAGGTTTCATCCTGGATTGAACGTTTTGTTATTAACTATTAGAATGCTGTAGATTTTAAAGAGGATTCTATCTGGTTTAACATGCAGAAACATGATCTCTTCCTATTGGGTGTGTGCTTTCCATAATAGTGTATGTTTTAATCTTTTTGACAATGTCTTATTTTCCTTCATTCTTTAATTAACTTCTATTTTTAGAAAGGAGAACAAATCCTGTTACACGGTGATGAAGGAAACCCCCTGCGGGCGTGGAAGTGCACTCAGGCTCATTGCTCTGCTGTTTGTTTCTAGTTCTGTAAGATTATTTTTAATAAAGACTGGGGAAGGCTGGAGCTTTGAGGATCTGTCCTGGGAGTCCCTCTTCATTCTGGGCTGAGAATCCTTCCAATGAAGATCCCTGGTATTGTTACTCAAACAGACGCTGATTTCTGAGGATTCAAGTGCATTAGGCAAGCAATCGGGGTAGGGCTAATGATTGAATCAATTCAGGAAACTTTTTACAATCTCTGAGATCTTGGGTGGGTGGTTAAAGGCCATCACTCATTTACAATCTTTTCAAACTTTCACAGAAAGACTCTTCAGGTTTGACTGAAAAAAATGCATGAGGCTCAATAATTACAACTGAAGGTGAGCAGGGCCAGCATCCCAATGAATTCCAATGCATTCCCATGGAAGATTTTGACTTTTAAGCATCAATAACCTCTTTTCTGAAACGATGTAGACTGATAATGAGAATAATACAATAAAAAAGGCAAACACAAGACAATGCAATTCAATGGGGTCTTTCATGGCAGAATTCAAAGGGGCTAACTTTTTCTCATTATAACAAGAATAATGTGTATTATATTGAATATAAAGCATCAAAAAATATTCAACAATACTTTTCATACTTTTTTTTCATTAACGATGTATTATCTAAAATATAGAAAACATTTAGCCTTATACAAAAATCCTATTGTATAAGCAAACGCATGATAGGCAAATCTAAAGAAAACAGATGCAATCAATAAAGCGATTTTACATTTGAAATTTACAAGCTAATATCGTAATCAGAAAAAAAAAATGAAGTCTTTCGTTTTTAACTACGTGGCTCGGCTCTCAACACAAACGGTATTACCTCGTTGGCAACAAAACCGCTGGCACGGGCGCAATGATCCGGGAGCGCTTGCCCCTGCCTGCCCTGTTCCGTCGTCTTCGGGAATGTGCCGCGTGTGTCAGTCATGCAGGTAGGGGCAACCTGTTTGACAAACTCTACTGATTAGGTGATGTAGGCTCTTTGTGTTCTTATTACAAGGTAAGCTACTCTATTTTTTTTTGTTTTGTTGATATTGGAGGGTAGTCAAATGTGACGAACCTTTTCATTAATATTATTTTTTTTTTTAAAACAGCTTTCCTGTGTGAAAAGCATTTTTAGGTACGACACTGATAACTGTGTTTGTGCCATTGTAGTGTTCACAGGTGTATTTAGGCAATCGGTTATTTGTTGATCTTGACGCACAAGCAGTTACATTTACATGTCCATTCACTTCAGCGCACTTGTTCTCGCGTGTATGAACACACGCAAAATGAACAGGACTGTACAATACGTGGGTTCGAGTTTAAACCTTGGTTCACAATTCATTCATTCACAGTTGTGACGTATGGTTTTGAGGTGTGCAATTTTATAAATACGCTACTGGTTATAGAAATATATTAATAAAGTTTAACACGGTGCAGGTAATTTAAGGTAGGCTTAATTACATGGCCAATGTTACATTGAATCTGTATCTACAATGTTAGGCGCTTTTTATGCAGCTTGCTTTTAATACAATAACAAACCCCCTTCTGTTCCAACGAACTTGAACTCTCGATGACGTCAGAGCAGAACCCCAAATCATGCGCACGAGCACCGTCGCGCACCAACAAAGAGCGCGACTGTGTGAGAGATTTATCTTTGCAAATTCTTTTTTTCCTTTTTTTTTGGTTGATATTCCTGTAATAATTCGATCTGATTAGAACGGCAGTTGTTCCAGTGAAAGGAAAGGAGGGAGGAGGAAAAGGCGAATACAGTAGAAACTGCTGTTCTAATATGCATGAGACCAATCTACTGAATACAGTTGGGATGAAACACAAAACCTACTGTAGTGAATGTGTTAGCTATTTCCATTTCATTCTGTGTTCTGCTTTGCACTGTGCGCAGTGTAAATGTTGCGAAGTGTCTCAAATTGCGTACGTTTTGTAGTGAACCCTGGTGTTTGATTAGGGTGAGTGGTGTCGGGGACTGCTTTCTCGATTCTTGCTGCAGGAATGTTTTGCTTCTGTATTAAGAAGTGCAATAGGGTGATAACTTGAGCATGTGTTTGGGTCTAGCATGTTTAGGAATAAGTATTATTGATCATTGTTATGGGCTGTTGGACAATGCCTTAGCCAGTACCTATACTACCTCAAAACAGGCATTAGGATGTTCTTAAAGTGACAGTAACTAAAAAAAAAATCCATAAATCGTAGCTGTTCTGCACTTCCATTGGCTACACAGGTCTCACATGTGCAGTTTTGAAAGAAACACATGTTACAGTATTTCCATTTAAAACATCAATCTGGTACAACTTTAGGTTAAGGGAGGCTCTCAGTTTCTATGCCTTATTCTCGGGTTGCCTATTTGCACTTCCTGGGTCATTTCACCGCAGCATGTCAGTCAAAAGGGGAAGCAGCTGATTGGTTATTGACAGGAAGGAAGCTTTTGGAAGGGATGGGGACAATTTCACCTTCCAGGTGATCAAGGAAGTGCAACACTCACTGAAATTACAGCTTTGAAATAAAAATACAAGTTTGCTAGAGTGCGTGTTTCTTTCAGATCTTCAGATCTGAGACCTATATAACAATTGGAAGTACACAGCCTGTAAGAGTTCTGGGATTAGTTTGTAAGAAACACATGTTATAGCAGCCATGTTTTTTTTATTATTTTGAAACATGATATCTAGTTCCTCCTTGGTCTCCCCAGTGCTTGACCCTGAAGACACTGCTGAAATGCAGAGGCACGGAAGGGACTTGTAGAAATGTTTGTGTTAATGTGCCTTAATGTTCGCTGTGGTGCACTTCCATTGGTCACTTCAAAACTTCATTAGCTCTGTTTGCAGTTTGAGAACTTCAGGTCATTCTTGTGCTTCATTGGCCAGCTGTAAAATGGTTCCCCCTTCTTTCTTGTCACTAACCAATCAGCTGCTCTGCTATTGACTTACATGCATTCAAGCCCCAAAGACACTGCTGAGGTGAAACCAAAACCCATGTTGCCTTTAGCATTTGAAAACTGCACCTTTGAGAGGTATATGGAAGTGCAGGACAGGTACGATTTCTGGAACGACTTTGTAGAGGGAAGATGAAGTTTTCCTCCAGCTTTAATGATGTATAATCAGAGGTGTGCGCTTAGTGATCCCCGGAGTACACAGCGTACTGGAGGCAATGACTAGAATCGAAATGAATGAGCAAGCTGTCCTGCAGCCATGGTTACAGCAGAGCGTGAGCGCTGAGCTCATTGTCACGGAGATAGACTTTAACAGACAATAAAACACAGGCTTGATTAAGTTAAACCCCTTAGACAATACAGTACACATTATATGAGGGTAATTCAGTAATTAACCCTGTCTGGTCACTGATGTAATATAGAGCAAATAAACAAGAGAAATGAAGTTGAATTGTTTTTTTATGTGGTGGGTTTCCACTCCTGACCAGTTTAATATTAACAACAACTCACAACCTGATCTATTGCACTTTACTGTGTGTGTTTTGATTATCATGGTATACTCAAGGCCTGCTTTTATTTTATACCAAAAAAAAAAAAATCCTTGGAACGTATCTGTTTATTGCAAAATAAAATGTAAAAGGTCTGTGAAAATGATTCATTTCGGAGCTTCCCAGGTAAATGTCAGAGTTAATACGGAGAAGGTCTGAAAAGCAGCTCACCTGCTTCTGTTCTCTATGAATGCAATCCGTGTGAAGCTGGTGCATTGTCAGCATTGGAAGGCCCAGAGGTATGGTAAAACATAATGCATGGCAAACCATGGTAAATGCATAGTATAAATGGGAAGACCACAACATGACTGTGCAGTAAGCTTTTATAAGGTTTGGGTGCTTGGAAAGATAAGCATAATTATTATATAATATTCACATAGAATAAAAGTGAACATGAGGCTGAAGTGAGCTGCTGCTGCTGCAGGCATCTGTCTGATTTGCTTTGTACATTGTGCTTACAATGAAAATGCATAAATTGAGAATCAGACCTGCAATCACACATTAGGGAGGCAATAGAATGAGTCAGAGGCACAGAAAAGTTGAATTAAACCTCAATTCAGATAAATGACTTCAAGATATTCAAGACCACAATGGCCCAACCCTTACTTACTTACAGCCTTAAAGTAAAACCTTGATAACTGAACTTTGATTATCCAAACTCCTCTGTTATCTGAACTGCCCCCTGGTATCCTGTCCTGTTGTGTGCTGTGCTCTTCTGCCCTGCTGTCCTAGAGATTTCACCAGCCAGCCCTCGATCTCTGCTATTTACACAACGTATGTTATATATTTAAAGGAAGGGGTTGTATATTATATTTTTAGGAGGTTTCATGATTGAGAAAGTAAACAATTTAACATTAGAATTTCCAAATGATTAAATCCTGAAATTCCTAAAACATATCCATTGTCTTTCCTTCTTCCCAGATTGTAACCGTGAGCAGAGTTGACTGATAGCTGAAGATGAGTCCTAGAGCCTGAACCTCTCCCTCTCTTCCAACATGTATCCTATCACCTTCACAGCAGCCAGGAACACCTCCATGAGAGTCTACCTGGTGGCCAACAGCAGTGCGGCCGCTAACCAGAGCCAGGACCCACTGGGAGGCCACACGGTGTGGCAGGTCACCCTGATCGTGCTCTTCACCGGAGCGCTGTCCCTCATCACCATCATCGGGAACCTGCTGGTCATGGTGGCCTTCAAGGTCAACAGCCACTTGAAGACGGTCAATAACTACTTCCTGCTGAGCCTGGCCTGTGCTGACCTTATCCTGGGAGCCATCTCCATGAACCTGTACACCACCTACATCATCATGGGCCGCTGGGCTCTCGGTACCTTCTCCTGCGATATCTGGCTGGCCATCGACTACGTGGCCAGCAACGCGTCGGTCATGAACCTCCTGATCATCAGCTTCGACCGTTTCTTCTCCGTCACGCGACCGCTTACCTACCGGGCCAAGAGGACGCCGAAACGGGCTGCCATCATGATCACAATGGCCTGGGCCATTTCCTTTGTCCTCTGGGCTCCGGCCATACTCTTCTGGCAGTACTTCGTGGGTGAAAGGACAGTGCCCTCGGAGCAGTGCTTCATCCAGTTTCTCTCGCAGCCCATCATCACCTTCGGGACGGCCATCGCGGCTTTCTATCTGCCCGTGACCATCATGATCATCCTGTACTGGAGGATATACCGGGAGACGGAGAACAGGGCCAAGGAACTGGCCGGGCTGATGGGTTCTGAAAGCAGAGAGGCTTCATCGCAGACTCAGCAAGCTTCTGGAAACAGCACCAAGAGCGATAGCAGCTGTGGACCCACCAACGTGAGTCAGATACCCAGCTCGGGATCCAAGAGTCTTTGCTGCCTCTATCCAAAGAGACACTCCAGCAGGAAGGCCTACCTGGAGCCCAGCAGCGATGGGAGTTGGGTGAACATTGATGAAGAAGGATCCCCTGGGAACTCAACTTCAGAGGAGGACGAGACGCCCCTGGAGATGAAGACTCACTGCTCCGTGGTCATTTGCCTGCCTCAGATCCGAGCGGGGAGGGCTAGAGAGGGGGAGGAACTCCCCAGACCTAGGAAGGAGGTCCCTGGCTGCCTGGAAAATCGTAGCCTCTCCAGGGTGATGAGCAAAGCCAGGAACGCTCCCCAGGAGTCGAAGAGATCTTCCAGGCTGACCATGGGCAGTCTCAGCTCCCTCGCCACCAGGGACAGCCTGCTCAAGATGCAACCCAAAGCGAAGAAGCGAAAGAGACTGTCGCTGATCAAGGAGAAGAAAGCAGCCAAGACCCTAAGCGCCATCCTCCTGGCGTTCATCATCACATGGACTCCCTACAACATCATGGTGCTCGTCTCCACCTTCTGCACGGACTGCATCCCCGAGACTCTCTGGCAGCTGGGATACTGGCTCTGCTATGTCAACAGCACGGTCAACCCTGTGTGCTACGCGCTCTGCAATAAGTCCTTCCGGGTCACTTTCATGATGCTGCTTCAGTGTCGTTGGGACAAGAGGAAGTGGGGTCGGCCTCACCGTCACGTTCCCAAGTCCTTTCACCAGAACAAGTTCAGTAGTGCTGTATAGACTCTTTATACACTCCACTTGTTACATAGGGATGCTGGAGCCCTGAAATGGAATGATGGGCCCATACTGAAGGGCCAAGTGCTGTACGGATTTTGGAATCTTTCCTTCCGGAAAATTGCAAAGCAACAACACTGATAAAAAGAGTAACACAGCCTCTGCCCTGGTGTTTTGGGCCGTGCTTGATCTTGGATTGCATTCATATGTGATGCTTCTCTTTCACTGGATACAGGACCTGTATATGGTGAATTCACAAAAGTGAAGTATCCTTATTGCATTGAAGGTTGGTCCATGTATCCAAATTATATTTCTTGGTTACTTCTGATACAGTGTGATTATAAAGTTAGTAGACGGCTTTTCTTATAGCGTTGCTAAATGTTTTGATCATATGAATAGAGAGAGCTGTGTTAGGCCATTCTGGATTTCTCCCATTCCCAGTTTGCCAGAAAGGAGAAGAGGCTAACAGTAGCATTTTATTGTTACAGTCTTTTATTATCACTTCAAAAAGAGCAAGACTGGTAAGTGGTTTGATTGTATCACCAATAACCTGGAAAAATAAGCAATACAACACATTTCAATACTGTATTGCAATTTGCAATTGTATTTGTTTGTGACAAGTCTCTCTTCACTTTGCTAAAGTTTTCCATCAGTTCTCCTGCAACCACACTATACCCTTCCGGTCACTGCATGTTTCGTTTCCTATATATGCAATACGTTTACTGCATAGACACTGGCGTTAATTATGGGGTTGCTTGTCGTGAAACAGAATGACTATGGTGGGACATTTATTGCCCCATTATCCATTCAGACCCCTTCTTACAAATATCATGGTTCCCCAGAATAGCAAATCATCTCCTCTTTAATGCAAAGACTGTTAGTGATTATCTCACAAGTGCAGTGGTACCCCAACATGTTATCCAGTGTACTAAGCTTTCATACCACATACAGTTCAGATACATTTTAAAAATCTCTAAAGACTCCCCCCCCCAACCAACCAACCTTAGATACAATTCCTTTCAAAGCCATTTCTGCAGTTTAAAAGATTCAGCTCCACAGCTCTAAATGAGATTTCTTATTTTACATAAAATACATTGCTAAAGTGTAAATACCTCTGGAAGCAAAATGTGCCTTGCAAGAGATTCAAACATGTAAAATATTCAAAGCCGTGGTGTAACATCAAAACATTCAAGCAGTTTTCTAAGAAAAGTCCAGCTGAGCTTCTTATAACAGTCGCTCAGGGCCTATTCCCAAATAAACCACATTTTTAGAGCCTTTTACAGCACCGGTGCAATCCAGGGTGTTCCCCAGTGCCATTTGTGGTGTAGGCTGATCAAAACAACGCCTCAGTATTTCTCAAACTTGTCACTGATGGTGCTTTTAAATGGACACCCCCAGGTTATTTATTTGATGTCTGGTGTCAGCACAGGGTTGATGTTGATAGGTCTCTTCCGATTCTCAAACAACGGGACTGAAGCACTGCTGCTGTGCCAGCGTAGAACAGCATTGCACTTTGAAAGGGTTTGGATTCAGCACCCCAGGTAGTTTGAAGTGCCTTGTGATTAGGCATTGTGCCTGGGACGTACAGACTGCCCTTGTGTTCTAGTGTCAAAATAAATTCTTCCATGTAACATTAGTTTGTATTGTTTCTACTGTCCTTTTAATATCCGTGTAATTGATATAAATCCTATATGAGAAATCAGTTGTTACAGTGATTTCCAGTCCATCTTATTGTCCTGTGTGTCGATGTCACCCTTGCATGAAACACGCGACTCGTTAAACACAGCAGCTCTGTTTAGTAGGAGGTCCTGAGGACAGGCTTTGTTTTTGTGATTCAAATATAGACTCGGGACAGGAGGAAGGAGACACTTAAGAACATAAAGTTTTCAAAATCAGAGATGGCCATTTGGCCCATCTTGCTTGTTTGGTTGTTAGTAGCTTATTAATCCCAGAATCTCATCAAGCAGCTCTTCAAGAATCCCAGGGTGTCAGCTTCAACAACATTACTGGGGAATTGGTTCCAGACTCCAACAATTCTCTGTGTAAAAAAGTGCCTCCTATTTTCTGTTCTGAATGCCCCTTTATCTAATATCCATTTGTGACCCCTGGTCCTTGTTTCTTTTTTCAGACTTTTTCAGACTGTTGTTGTAAGCGGGTCCAGACTAGAGGTCTTCACAGGTCTACCCGGACCCGAGGACCCGACTCGTACCGAATGGGTTTTCGGGTCGGGTCTGGTCTGATTTTGTTTACTCAGCAATACACAAACTGTCCATTACTCTTAAAGAGGCTCTCTTTGGTACTAAAAATCATTGTTTATAATTCCTGTTGCGTGGATTGGCTTCCCCCTGGAGCACATGACATGGTTTGCAGAGTGCAGCAGCAGACACGTGACCCATATCAAAGGGGTAACTTTTAGATCATTCTTAAGTCTTGAGTAATGGATTTGTTTATGAAGGAAAAACTTAAGTTAAACGAATTCCAGGAACAAAAGCTCACAGAAAAATGCAAGTCTGCGGGGTGGGAATCATTTGTTGTTATTGTGGATGAAATAGGAAAACAAGTTTTGCAAAACACAAATTTTAGCATCTCAATCCCATTTGCTCTTGTGTTAAGTTTGTAATAAAATCACGCATTTACGAGATTGTACTTCAGATCATTTGATTTTCAGATAATGTATTTATCTTTGTATCTTTTACACAAACATATATTTAATTTTACAGTCCTCTGTATCGGTTCATGATGGAATAAACACTGTCGTGGTTCAGCCAGATTTCCAGGTTGACTGGATAAACACACACTGCTTTAATACTGTGTCTAGTCAGTGCATATACTAAGCTGGGGAAAGGAAAAACGTTTCACTGTTTATTCGGGCCGGATCGGATCCGGGTCTAATAAGAATTTTACATCAGGTCGGGTAAATAATTGTTGGTTCGGGTTGATTAACTTGTGAAGACCTCTAGTCCAGACTGCACACTGAACTTGCTGTGTTTCTCAATATGGAGTCCCTGACAATCATGACCTCCCTTTTTTTTTTTTTGCTGCCTGGCCAGCACTGTTTATAGGGTCCTGGATGCTGTTCCTTTCGTTCTCTTGGTGTTGGTTTTGATCATCTAAATTTTGAAGTGGGTCAGTTTTGTTTGACGTTTTGATTTCTGGTGGTTGTGTTTGACTGTTTCTTTTTTTCCCCTGTCTCTGCCTCTCTGAACTCGGCTGTTTCAACCCTCTTCTATCTCCCTGGTGGCTTTCTGTCTGTTAGAGGTGCAAACTTCCAAGAACTCCGGGTGTGCCAGCTCCTCAAGCTCCTGTTGCTGTCATTTCCTGCAGCTCCATTTCTACCTTACTTACTTGTTGAAGCATGTCCTGGATCGTGCGGCACTTTACACACACTTCCTTGAGCTCTGCTGGGTTTTCTCGGATTTCCCACATCACGCAGGTGTCACAGATTATTGGCTTGAAGGCCATGATATTTCCTTATTTTTGTAAGTTTAGTTTCTGTAGCTGTCAACCTGCCTCTGCACTTTTCCACAAAGCACTTCTCCCCATGCAGCCACTGTTTGCACTCTTCACACAGAGTGGTGAGGGGATGGAATAGATGACCTAGTCATGTTGCTGAGGCAGAATCACTGGGATCCTTTGAGACCTGACTTGATTTTCAGATGAATCAGAAACTACCGGACAAGCATGGCCATCCCTGGTTCTTAAATGTTCTCATGTTCTAAACACTGAATACATTGGATGTTATTATAGCAGCTCTCACTGCACACCGTTTCAGCAACAGGAAGCCATGAGATGATATCTCTTATAACTAGCAGAGATGCCCTGCACACAACCTATTCACTTAGAAGACAATGGCTCCATCCAGACCCAAAGTTTAATGTATAATTAAACCGTGCAAAAACATAAGGTTCTCTTGGAGCTGCAGCGTTTTACTAGTCCTTGCTTTCCTTTGTTCTTGGCCAATTCTTATCGCAACATATCTAAATGACTACATTTAGGGGGAAAAGTATGTTTTGCTACTTACTGTGAACTTTCAGTGTGGTTTGTGATGCGTTTTCTCACCCTACCTGTGATTTGAATGCCCAGTTCAATGTTGCTGCACCGGCGCGACCAGCTTACCCATCAGGAAGACCGTTCAACAGGTTACTTATGGACGACGACTTCAATGACTGGGTGGGATATTCTTTTGTTCTTCATTTTACCCTCCAAATGGGTTTCTGCAATGGAGAGTGCAGAGACAGGGAGTGTGTGCTTTCAGACCTCGATTACCACTGATCTCGAGCTGCCTAATGTTACCTCAGGTAAGTTGGTCCAAGAGAATTGCTCACTGGGGTCTGAGACACAAGCCATGCATGGAGCACCGGCACCATAGAAGAAACAAGCCCGGATGCTGGTTGACGGGAGGTGTGAAGAAAACCAGACTTGTTCTGCTCTTCATGACCTGCTCGCTCACTTTGCACTGGCTGGCTGTTTGCTTTTCTCATTTACCAGGATCTAGGGCTGTTCCTTTTGGGCAGGACTGTCCTTTATACACAGACCAGCTAAGAAGAGTTTTTAGGGGTTTAAAGAGTTTAAGGTGCTTAACAAGGCTTTAAAATCAATCCCCTTTTATTAGCCCTAGTGATATTATCCGTGCCCATATTTAAATGTGTGCTAACCAACGCTCATATCCATTCACTTCTCTTTTTAGTATGAGCAACATTCCCCACCTAACCCAGTGGAAGTGTTACAGAACACCCTGCAGTGCTTACACGAAATGATATGTTACTCCTGCTGTGTCCTGTGTTTTCTGTATGGCAGCGTTACATGTTGCATGCTCTTTTGAAACTCTTATTCACAAATCAACTGGGCAATACATTCCTCAACATTTACTCAAGAGCTTTTGCCAGGAGAAAACAAAATGCTCCTGTTAGGATCTCAGTGTATCAGGATCACGCTCCCTCCTGCAACAATTGTTGCAGGACTTGCAATATAGACAACACAGGATACAGCAAAGGTAATGAGTTTCTTGTAAACACTGCAGCACTGTAAGCTCATTATTTACTTTGCCTCATGTAGTATCAAAGTTGATATTGATATGTAGTATCAACGTTGCTAGAACCAAAGTCATTGTATTTAATCTTGCTCTTAAATTGTATTACTTGTACTGTGATTCTTGAAAAGTATTTTTGTTTACAACTAAGTCGCCCTGGATAAGGGCGTCTGCTAAGAAATAAATAATAATAATAATAATAATAATAATAATAATAATAATAATATACTATGGGTAGTTCGGAATGATCGAGAATCGACGCAATAATTATCATTCTCTCCAAGTCCGTGTCAAAAATTTTATTTTCCTTAAGAAACATTGTAGTACCATAAAACTCCTGTGATGAACAGAAATACAATACCTAGAAAAAAAGAGTTGCCATCTCCTAGCAGACATTATATATATAAAAAAAAATAAAATGAACAGAAAATAAAACTATTCCAATGGCCACTGGGTCTAAACAACACAAATAATAACATGGCGGTATATGCAGGTTTTAGTACAAGTTAGTTGCTTATAGTTAAAACAGAAAAACTAAATGATACAAAAATATCCCATTCCCAAACCTCAACTTCCCAGTATTGAATAGATTTTTTTTTTTTTAAAGATTATTTTCAGTAATGCGAATGTGTGAACCAATCCTTCCAGCTAATATAATCAGTTCCCTAACCAAACCACCCCATTAAAATAAAATAAAAACATTTCCACCGATGGAGTTGTCTGGCGTTAATAAATTACTTCAGAAGCTGGTTCTCAAAATAGGATCTAAAGAGACAAAAACCCCACCCTCCAAAATCTTTCATACCCAACCAGAATGTTCACATTCCTTCCATGGGCGGAGACTCAAGCTGTCAGCCAATGGGGGGAGGGTTGGAGTTTGTCATTGCCAGTGTCACGTAACCCATTCAATTATAGTCACTGTCTGTTGCACACAACTGGTTAGTCAAAACAGAAAAATAGCGACCCGGAGCCATTTGGTTTATCAGAATAGGAGTTTGTGTGCAATGCTGTGTGCAGAGAAGCAGAGGCATGAGGGCTGGAGATCTTGTGGTGCGGGAATGCTGGCTGTTATTGTGTCTAACTGGTTTTACAGACGGTGCCTGTATAATGTAGGTCTAAATGGTAGAATTTATTTTTATTTTTATTTTTTTGGCCAAATAATTTGAAGGTTTGCCCTCCCAGTATACCTTAGATTACAAGAGGGCACAATTCTGCTGAAATCAAATACAAATCTGGTTCTTAAGAAAAGGTTTCACAGGGGGGATTTCATTCCTCCAACTTCACTTTGTGAAAAGGATAAAGCAACTTCCAAAATCTGAGCGACAGAAATGTACCCTGTAACACACAGTGCCATCTAGTGCCCAAAAATTGCAACAGCACCTTCTTAGATTATGATTTTTAAAATAAAGAAAAGAATTCCCCAGTCCGGTTTGTGGCTGTGCCCAGGACATCAGGGAATAGAAACGATGTCAAGCTTGTCAAAGCAGCTGGGACGACATCAACATAATGCAGTATAATGATAACTTCCCACAGTGAAATCTAGAATAGCATTCACTGATCATGCTAGCAATCTGCTGCTCTCATACGGAGATCCTTTTTCTGTAGAACTCTCTCTGGTTTGAGATTGGGAAGCTTTGTGTCTGCATCTCCTGACTCCACAGTCCTCCGAGTTGTAAACAATGGATGGGATCAGCACCAGATGTGAAAAAAAGATTTTTCAGCAACTTAAAAAATGATTACAGCAAGTATAACTTATGGAAATGTCGAAAGCACATTTTCTATTCTTGCCGTATCTTATACATTTGTATGGACTGGGATGTCACGGCACTGTGTTTGTAACCAAACCGGGAACACAGACCAACAAAGCATACCAAGCGCAAGCCGACTGCTTGAAAATGTAGTTTTGGCTGCAGAAAAACACACTGCCCGTGAAGCCTGCATGTCAAGCAGCTGTATTCAGGGAGTATATTCAAGCTGCTACTGTCAGTAGTGGTACAAGTGGTTAGATAATGAAACCTCTCCATTATACAGATATGGGATTAGGCTGATTGGGTGGATGTCCACAACTGAATTGTCTTATCTGACCAACAGAGTGCTGAATTTCAGTGCTGGCACAAGCCCAGGGGAACACAAACATGCCGTACAGAATGACCACCGGAGGGCACTGTTGAAACCCAATGTGCACACAGCAAACTTGTTAACAACTGCCTCCAGAAAAGGGAGGCGATCATACAACCGCAAGGACAGTCAAAGCTCAGATAGGTTTCTTTTTTTGTGTTGTCTTTCTTGTATAGTTAACTTTAACAGCGCCCCCCTAAAGCAAACATTATTTCATAGAGTCACTATGTTCCACGATTGTTTTGTACCAGCACTCTGTATCGGCTAGATAAGCCACATGTGAGGATCAAACACCCCAAGCAGGTTTAATACACTTGCCCTGCAGCTCAGGATGGAAAGCAAATCAACACAATCCTCTCACATTCCTCCTGTAAAAAAAAAAAAATTACTTTCAAAAACAAACAGGGGCACCTTTAAACACTACATTCAATTCAGGTGGCATGGGGGTGGACTTTAAAAACAGCACCTTTAAAAAAATTAATAAAATGTAACAATTTCATCCACTTCACCTGCTGTGTACTGGCATTCTGTACTGGGTTTGCAATGAGATACACTGTATTTTGATCTGAAAACATTAACACTGGGGAGCAACACGCATATACAGAAAGTAGACTTTTTATTCCTAGGCACCTTTTCCAGCTTGTGTGCTGTGAGGTCAATCGAATTATCAGCTTGCAGGGCAAGAAAACCTCACTGATCACGGCTGCGTTATTAACACCCCTTCATTATATACACTGAATGCACTTGACTCGAAACAAACCTATAGTGCTGGGATGAACATTGGTCTTTTATACACAAATTCAAAACGTTATCTTCAATTTGGAATTAGCTGGTAAACCAAAAAGGATGATTTTTACAATATTAATATTACAGTAAATAAAAATCTCCTGGGAGTAAAAACCAAGCACCCCATCAAATGAGCTATTAAATGGAGAGAAACACTGTTCTGTAAAGTGCAATGGGGCTTATTTGTTTTGGACATCATGTATGCATTGCTTTTCTTTGCCTCTAGTCTTTTAAATTCTGTTATATGAGCAAAACTGAACATGTTCCAATATTCCAATACTTGTCCCAGCACTAAAGTCAAACTCTTCAGCAGAACCTGATTGAATTACCAGAATGCACTGGACACAACCATGTCACACATGAAGGGTGGGTCTGCACAATCATGATTCACGACAGTTCACTGCCCCTCACAACCCCACTGTTTTATTGCTTTGCTCTTTACTAGGCATGTTGAGTAGTTGCTTGTACTGCAGCCTGTTCAAATCAAGAACTCAAGTTTAGCCTTGGACCGTACCCAAGTACTTCGATGTGCTTCTGAAATTCCTTCCTCTAGTATTAAGCTACCAGCTCAGTTCTGGCCCTTCATGGGCAGAAACCCCATAACTACATGATTAAGATCCAGTCAATAAGGCCCTTGCTAATTCATTGATGGCGCCTAGCTTTCAACCAAAACACTGCACAACGATGAGGGAACTGACCTCCAATCAGAGAGAGGTAAGCAATCACTAGACCTGCACGTCAGTGCTTAATGATCCACAATACAATCCATTCATCCTTCAGTCATCACTAAACAGTGCTGGACGGGCTCTCGTCATTGAAAAGGCTCTCCTAATGTACGAGGCCTCCCTAAAAATACATTGTTAAATAAGACAGAGCAAATTCTACAAAAATAAAGCAGTGCAATCTCTTTAAAAACAGACACAGCCTCTTCTGTTGTGATTTCTTGTGAGATGATGCAAGTTAAACAGGTACAAAAAACTGCCCTGCTTGATATGAGAAGATTGTTTCAGAATGATGACTGAAGTATAGACTTAGCAATGTATAGAACATGTTTTATGAATGCTCATTCTTACAGTATAGTTGGTTATATTGTTGCTGGTGAATGGGCACTGTCCATTGCATTTGCAAACATCGCAGCCACACAGCTGTGATCAGTGCATTGAGACACAGCAGACCTAGCCAAGAGGGAAGCAGGGGCTCTCCTCAGAGGATTCATTTCTAGCAACACTAACACGGCACAAAAAAAAAAAGTTTAGCAGCGCAATCTACAAAGAGGTTACACGTGAATATCGTATTTCATTGATAGCATTATGAATCTCTCTCCCGTTTGATTTTGTTCGTTTCAAACTGCAGAATGCAAGACCGACCAGACAAGACTGCTGAAATCAAGCGATACCAAGGATTCCCTTTCCTCATTAGCACATCAGTCCCTTAGAGTTCCGTTGTTTTAATCTTTCACGAATACCAGTTGTCTGTAAAACTGGATAAAACACCCATATAAGTACTTTCTTTTTTTTTTTTTAGGATACCTTTTATAGTATCGGCTGAACATGTGATCATATTGAAGGTATGAAACCAACAGCCTTCGTACTCGAATACCAGCTGAAAGTAAATTAAAAACTCATTGCCCGTGTGCCAAAGTGAAAATAACTTGGCAAGGCTGTTGCTAATAAGAGGCAAGAACAAGTTTAAAGTTTCAGTTATTACAGAGTATCTAAAATAATGTTTTAAAAAGTTAGATAATATCAGTATACCCTAATTGCAATTTTGATTAATTATACAACGAGTGTTGAAATCTAGCATCGAATATATTTTTCATATCCGGTGCTGCTGAGTGAAATATATGTATACACAGTTGTGGTCAAAAGTTTACATACCCCAATGGAAATTTATAATTTCTAGAAATTTCTCAAACAAAGAATTTTTAGAAAACATCTTTTGTAGCAAAAGTTTTGCTTTGTGGATGAGGAAAAGTTACAAGTAATAGATGTCTACAATTGCTTATTTCAGCATTTTTTTTTTGTGCAAAACTCCAAAAATGCAAATTCAAAAGTATTCATACCCTTTGATGCTATGATAGTATTGTCTACAAGGTGCTAGAGATTTCAATATGATAATGCAGAACCTAATTCTAGAAAAGCCTAGAAAATGTTGGACTGTAGGTGGACATTCTTAGAGTATAAAAGGGTTAGGCATAGGATGATTGCTGTCATTATCAATAAGTCATGTTAATGAGGCTGTGAGGTCCAGTGGTTAAAGAAAAGGGTTTGTAACCAGGAGGTCCCCGGTTCAAATCCCACCTCAGCCACTGACTCATTGTGTGACCCTGAGCAAGTCACTCAACCTCCTTGTGCTCTGTCTTTCAGGTGAGACGTAGTTGTAAGTGACTCTGCAGCTGATGCATAGTTCACACACCCTAGTCTCTGTAAGTCGCCTTGGATAAAGGTGTCTGCTAAATAAACAAATAAATAAATATGGGGAAAAAGTAAAGAGCTATCTGAAGACCTTAGGCAGAACATTATTTATTGTCATAAAGCTGGAGAAGGATACAAGAAGATTTCTATTATCAAGAAGTACAAGACTGTCACAACACTCCCTTGGTCTGGAACAAAGAAGTGATTTGGCTGCAAGTGGGGCCAGGGTTTCCATTTCAATCATAGGTCAAGTATTCCATGGTGAATGTCTCAGCTGAAGGTAGCAGGCCAAGGAAAAAGCCACTCAGGAAAACGTCACAAGGACAATCACTTTAAGTTTGCAAAACAGCATTTGAATGATGGATATGAGTTCTGATCAAAGGTTTTGTGAAGTGATGAAACAAAAACCAACCTATTTGGTCACACTGATAATCGTTACGTTTGGAGAAAGTCTGGTGAGGCGTACAAAGAAAAGAACATACTGTCAAGCACAGAGGTGGTAATACCCTTCTTTCCTCTAATGGCACAGGAAATTTAGTTCCAATACACTGTAAAATGGATTCCATAGCATACCAAAAGATATTGGCCAATCATCTGAAACCCTCCACTACAAAACTTGGTTTAAAGCGCAACTGGCCGTTCCAACACAACAACGACCCAAGCTCACATCAAAATCTACTTCAGAATGGTTAAAGAAGAGTAAAATCAAGGTTATGAAATGGCCTAGTCAAAGTCCAGATTTAAATCCGATAGAGAATCTTTGGTATGAGTTGAAGGCGGCTGTGCACAAGAGAGGTTCTCGGAATTTGAATGAAATGGAACAATTCTGTGTTGAAGAATGATCAAAAAAAAGTCACTAAAGAATCATGCCAAAAGCTCATTGACAAATATCCTAATCGTTTAAAAGAGGTTATTATTGCTAAAGGTGCCTCAGCTAGCTATTAATTTCATTTTCCTTGTCAGGGTATGAATACTTTTGAATTAGCATTTTGAGTTTTGCAAAAAAATTGCTGAAATAAATAACTGTAGACATTATTTCTTGTAACTTTTTTTCCCCTCACACACAAAAGCAAAACTTTTGCTACAAAAGATTTTTTCTACAACTATTTGTTTGAGAAATTTGTCGAAATTATAACTTTTCCATTGGGGTATGTAAACTCTTGACTACAACTGTAATTATAGTTTTACCATATCTCATTTTGGAATCGTTCAGAACCATTAAACATTCAATAGTGCTGAATTTAGAAATACTAAAAAATGTAATAAATTCATTGACAGACATTTGGACTAGAAGCCTCTTTCAGCGTCTTTTGAAGACATTTGCGGTCGAAAGGTTTGTCCTTGAATTTATTAATGTTTCTTTTACTATTTCTAAATTCATTTTGAAATGTACACTACAGTAATTTCTAAATTCATTTCAATGCTACAGTATAAGGACCGGTCTCCCTCTATGTATTGGGTATACTCTTCAAGCGGCTACACCATAATTCACACTGCATCTCGGACAGTTTTTATGGGGAGCTGTGGTGCGTCCCAAATGGATTAAGGCGACGCAGGAGGGGATGCAGTCCGATAGGAAGCCAGATTCCAGATGTGGATTTGGATTCTCTTCTGTAGGGCGGGGTCTGTCTCGTGGAGGGAGGGAGGGAGGGAGGGAGGGAGGGAGGGGGTTGTGAGGGGTCCATGTATCTCCTGTAGGGCAGGGTCTGTCTCGTGGGAGCGGAGGGAGGGAGGGGGTTGTGAGGGGTCCATGTATCTCTTGTAGGGTGGGGTCTGTCTCGCTGGAGCGGAGGGAGGGAGGGGGTTGTGAGAGGTCCATGTATCTTCTGTAGGACGGGGTCTGTCTCGTGGGAGCGGAGGGGGTTGTGAGGGGTCCATGTATCTCTTGTAGGGTGGGGTCTGTCTCGCTGGAGCGGAGAGAGGGAGGGAGGGGTTTGTGAGGGGTCCATGCCTCGTGGGAGTGGAGGGACGGAGGGGTTGTGAGGGGTCCATGTATCTTCTGTAGGGCGGAGTCTGTCTCGTGGGGAGGGAGGAGGGGGTTGTGAGGGGTCCATGTATCTTCTGTAGGGCGGGTCTGTCTCGTGGGAGGGAGGGAGGGGGTTGTGAGGGGTCCATGTATCTTCTGTAGGGCGGGGTCTGTCTCGTGGGAGCGGAGGGGGTTGTGAGGGGTCCATGTATCTTCTGTAGGGCGGGGTCTGTCTCGTGGGAGCGGAGGGGGTTGTGAGGGGTCCATGTATCTTCTGTAGGGCGGGGTCTGTCTCGTGGGAGCGGAGGAGGGGTTGTGAGGGGTCCATGTATCTTCTGTAGGGCGGGTCTGTCTCGTGGGAGCGGAGGGGGTTGTGAGGGGTCCATGTATCTTCTGTAGGGCGGGGTCTGTCTCGTGGGAGCGGAGGGAGGGAGGGAGGGAGGGGTTTATGAGGGGTCCATGCCTCGTGGGAGTGGAGGGACGGAGGGGTTGTGAGGGGTCCATGTATCTTCTGTAGGGCGGGGTCTGTCTCGTGGGAGGGAGGGGGTTGTGAGGGGTCCATGTATCTTCTGTAGGGCGGGGTCTGTCTCGTGGGAGCAGAGGGGGTTGTGAGGGGTCCATGTATCTTCTGTAGGGCGGGTATGTCTCATGGGAGCGGAGGGAGGGAGGGAGGGACGGAGGGGGTTGTGAGGGGTCCATGCCTCGTGGGAGCGGAGGAAGCGAGGAGGTTGTGAGGGGTCCATGTCTCATGGAGTGCCATCAGGGTTCTGGTATATGGAGGCTTTGTCTTTCAATAAATCCAGACATAGATGACAACTCCAACTTCCTAATAAAAAAATAAAAATATATATATTTTAATATAAAGCACACAAGACCACCAGCCTCACTTCACATCTTTAAAAAGACAGGACTATTTCTTCATTTTGAAAACAGCAGGGTTTTTTTTGTTTTTTTTTTAGGGACTAATTTTCCATGTAATTTCATAGAACAGATTTCAAGACTTGGATTAAACTGAAGCAGACAGAAACCTGTTAACTGCAGAACACCAAGCGATGTATTTTGGTCTACACAGTTAGTACCAAATCAATGATGATAAGACCATGTATGAATTAGTGTGAATCAATATCACGTAATAGAACCTAATCGATTAGAACCACTCATATATATCTGCAATTAGTCTTGTTTCATTCGCTTGATATCAAATCAACTTTCTTTTGGCTTTCTAATCATCAAAGTGAATCTGTATTTGGTAAAGTAATAGGGTTTCACATTCTTTTAAAACACGTTTTGAGTGAACAGTGGAGAACAGGGCTGGAAGCGGAGATCATTTGGGACCATGGACTGCAAACATTTGTAAGAACTAACCAAATCAAAAGAGCTATCCTGATGTGCCCTTCATTAGAGAGCTGCGACTTTCTGATGATGAGACCACAGGTGTACTTGGAAAAGACTTACGACAGTACCAATGGTCTCCACGATCAGAGTCAAATAAAGAATCTCACCTTCAGGGGGTTCCGACATGGCCGGCTGTAGACAGTACATGTGGTATCCACGATCACAGTCATCACAAAACAGCAGCTTGTCCTGAAACAGGAAGACCAGGTCAGGCACTCACATCCCTGGGGGGGTAACGATTCATCAGGGATTGATGTCTCTTTCTTTTCATAATATATCGTAATAGAGGTATGTATCATTTGAATTGTGATTCAAGACCAAAAGCACTACATAACTCACTGGAGTTACAAAGTGGTCCTTGAATGAAGAATAGGTGCTATTTTATAGGTGGCTCATCAGGACCATCACATGTCTTGTGACCTGCATTGTATCGTGACATTGGTGCATTGTTGCAACCCTAATCCCAAGCACTGCAGGAAACGCAATGTGAGGGTAAGAAGTGATCCACAGTGTGACGCACACTGACATTCTCCACAGCTTGTGTTAAGAAGGTCATTGGCAAGTTCTAACAGAACTGGATGACAGGCTTGAAGGCAGGCTGGGGGAGACTCCAGTGAACTCACATCGTTCTCCGAGGTGCCGCAGATGTTACAGCACTTGCATTCAATGCACTGCCAGCGATAGGTTTTCACTGCAGCCATCATGACCGGAGTGAACTGGAGACAGGAGGGGTGTCCTGCAGAGAGACGGGGGAGAGATGTTGGGCAGAGCTGCAAACACACGCACAAACTGAGCTGGAAACCTAATCAAACTGGGTACTGGATTACATTTTATTTCCTTTTTAAGTTTCATTAACAATTTCAAACTTAAGAAGCTACAAATTACATTCCTATTTTTTTTATCCCCCTTATCTTGTTTTTTTTTATTGCAATAACTCAAGCTTTTGAGCAGTCTGTTGAGGTGCTTTCTTCTTCTCGTTGCCTGCCACACACACACGTAATGTGTCTTTATATTAGTAAGAGCCAGCGCCATCTAGAGATGGCGCTAATATAATATAAAGACACTTTGATCTGGCCTATATTACATATATGTATGGAACTGTAAGTACAGCTCATGAATTCATAATCAAGAAACACAAACATATTATATCCCCTTCGGACACCAAGTGCTTTTTTTTTTCTTTTTTTAACTCTGTTGGGGACGAGAAGTTACCCTGCCCAGACTGTCCAAAGGTTTTTCAGAATTATGGAATTTACAAATTGTGTTTTAACGTTGAATGAAACCGGCTGAATATTGAACTATATACCGCATTGTAGTTTTCCATATACTGAATGAAAAACTGAAATATAAAAAAAAAAAAAAAATTACATTTAGAAATCTAAAATGAAATACTGTACTATTAAGGCATCCGGTAGATTTTTGCGATATCATTTTGTAGTTTCTTTGATTACATGATGTTAAATAAAATATCGCAATTATGTTCATATGTTTTTTTTTTGTGTGTGTCTCAATCCTAAAATTCTAGGTGATGCAAAATGTTTGCCCACAGCTGTGTGTGCATGATAAATTATAGCATAGTTAGGAAACGTGGTAGAATTGTACCACTCAGGTGAACAAAAGGCACATTTAACAAACAAACAAACAAATAAATAAATAAAAACACAATATTTGGGTAATTGCAATAAAAAAGTGATTATAAAAAAGAAAAGAGAAATTGCCAAGAGCAGTGAGGGGTGTTCTGCGGACAGTGGGGGGGGGGGGTCTGCACCTGAGCGGCCGCAGTCTGAGCAGGACACCAGCCCCTCAGCCTGGCCCGTCTTGTGGTTCACTTTGGAGTCTCCCAGACAGAAGTCGCAGTAGTTGTTGGGCAGCGCCAAGCCGTCTGGCCCTTTTTTAGCTGCGAGCAGAAATCAGAGAGGACAGGTACACCGTTTACAAACCACATCACTTTACACAAGGAATTCATTCATTAGGTTTTTGTTCTTTAGTAATCCAGGCTAAACAGGTTTTTCATGTACAAAGCTGAACATCAAAGCAAACCGTTTCAGGGTCTGACAGTTAAATTGCCCTACAGCACAGGCAGCAGCATCTTCTCTTTCAACAGCGTTCTGAAAATCTGCACAGTCCAAACTGAAGTATAAAATACAAGCAAAGAACCAAAACCATTTTCCCAGCTGAAGAAAAGGCAGCCAGGAATAATATTGCTTGTGCTGATTATGATGGATCATTATGGACATGAAGGGTGGGAAGTTACGCAAGATCCATTCTCAGCATCTCAACATTTCAGATCAGAAGATATAATGGTTTGAAATCTCATGGTGTGTAAATTTGAGATTTAATTATAAATGCACCCCTCATAAATTGCTAGGGGTGTAATGATTTATCGTGTATAGATGAGTTGTGATCATTTCTTTCCACGATATATCATCTTAATAGAGGTCTGTATCATTTATATTGTAATACAAGACCAAAAGCACAACATAGCTCACAGTATTGCAAGTGGTTCTTGAATACATCCTCTCCCTATCTCATTAAATTGTTCTTTTAACAGAACGATCCATCATTAAATGACCATTTGATCTTATTCCCTATTAATTGCTACTTGGTTTTGGTTATTATTACAACATTAAACATCCAAAGAGCTGGCAGTGAATGCCACATGAAATGGTTTGTATTCTAGTCAGTTTGCATTAGCGAGACTCTACTGTGCGTATTTCTAATGGTGCTCTTGCAGCGAGCACATGTCACACTCACATTTCTGCTCCTCAGATCTGGGGCGGATGGGGGTGCGTGGCTCCAAATCCTCTCGATCCTCCCCCTCCTCGTCTGCCAGGTGGGAGTGTGCGTAGTGATAGCTCAGCCCGGGACGGTTCTTGTAGCGTTTCCCACAGACTGGCGAGCAAAACAAGATGTCACACACACAACATGGACAGTCAACTCCACCAAACATCCCAGCCAATCAAATACCATCAACCTCACATGCTGTTCACTCGCAATACAGATCTCTACAGAACGTACGAACGAGAGGAGGCAATTCGGCCCATCAATGCGCGGTTTGTAGCACCTGATTGATCTCAAGCTTTGTCTAGTCAGGTCTTCAAGGATCCCAGTGATTCTGTCTCAAGATAAGTCACAGGGCTGCATGCCAGTCATTACAGGAGCAGCTGGTTGGAAACAGGTGCTTATTTTAAACTCAGTATTTGGTACTAGACCAAGTTAAAGAAATCTGTTTGCTTTCAGTTAGTGTTGCACTTCAACATCTCATTTCCTGTCACTAACCAAACCAGCTGCTTCCCTTAACATGGAGCCAGTGCCATGCTTTAACACAGCAGACGTGAGCGAGGAAGTGCACACACACAACACCGGGAAGTAGGGCATGCAAACTGCAGTACCAGATTGCTCCATTTAAAAACAAAATGATATTAAAAAAACAGGTTGGCTTCTTTAAAAAATGCACACGTGAGACCTAAATAGCTAATGCAGGTGGACAGCAGGTCAGATTTATGGGATCATTTTATTACTTGATTCAATTTAAACAAAATTTTGATTATTTATTTTTACGAGGTAGGACAAAACTATAACAGGGAGAAAGAGGGCACTGAAGAACTGTTTTTTGAGAATTCGATTGAGCAGGGGCCTGATTGTTCAAACTGTCATGTCAATAATATATCTTAGTCATTCTTCCCTTGAATGACTTAGTCATTCTTCCCTTGAAATTCAAGGGTGTTTGTTACGCTAGTGGAAGAAAATGCTAATTGAAGATACTTGAGAAAGGAGCCGTGCAGGGCAGTGTTCCTGAGCTGGTAGGAATCGGAAATGGACATTTCCAGGGTTAAACGTGTAATAACCAAGGGTTTAAAAAAACGTTTCTTTGTTACAATAGTAGCCCACTGAGTGCTGTTGAATTGTGGAGATCTGTTAACACAGGAAGGAAATGAACAGGAAGAGGAAGCAGAGTACAGTCAAAACCGTTTAATATCACTACACCTTTTAAGAAGGATCTAAAAGGTCTAAATAAGCATTAAAAAGGATGAGATATGCTGTAGTGCTCAAATACAGTACTAGGTATTCAATGCAATAGTGTTCATTAACAGAATGTATTTTCAATACATAGTGTACTATATTGTATGTTTATCAGTGTTCAGTGACTACCTCTAATCAAGTGGAGTGTATTTCATACAAAGACGGCATGAGAAAGTACACTCTCAACTTCATTAGAGGGAGCCACTAAACATATAAGTCATTAAATCTAAATAACCGCTGACAATAAAATGTACAATCTGTTCATATAGAACCTGCTATAGTTTAAGTGCTTCAAATGCTTTGACATTGACATTCTGACTGTGAGATCTACACTCTCAGCGATATAGTAAGTGTAGTTGCTGTCAATAGTTTTCAATGGGGACCTGATTTATAATGTATGTGAACAGCACTGTGTAATAAAAATACAAAGCTGTTACCACTGCAGGGTTCTGTATGCTAGAATTTCTATTTAGAACGTTTCCTGAACAGCTCCTCACTCACATGGAAACCTTCTAATCTTATGCTTTTAATTCCCGAAGTGTGGAAATCAAGTGCATGACTTTTACATGCGCGTGACATTGGCCGGAGTGGAATAACCAAAGTGATCTGATCAGGAGCTTGTCCTTATTATATTGTGGCATTCAGTGATAATAAGGAGGAGGAGGATGATATTAACTGGAGTGACATTGAGCAGGTTTGACTATGTATAACGGGGCTTCATTTAGATGACGGTTACGTACATCCCCTGTCAGTTATAAATACAAAACTACAGCTACCAGTATCAAAAGCAGATGCATCCATTACATTTATATGCAAAAACATACATTCTTGACTAACCAAGTTTTACCACAATTGGATTAAAACAGTGTTAAATGCAAGTGCAATTTACATATATAAAGACAGACAAGGATCTCTTTATAGCACCAGATCCTGATACTCTGAATATCGTGTTTGTACTGGATAAGCGGGTCTGTAAAACTCTACCGTGCTACATGCATTCGGTCACCTCTTATTTCCCTGTCACTGTGGATATCAGTCAAGTAAATGTGTTTAGAAAACCCTCAGTTACAGCTTTAACTTCAAACAATGGGAGAGAAGCAAGTGTGAAAAGCAATACATGACAGGAAAGCTGGTACACCTTTAATCTGCACTTTATGCTTTTCATGCAAGATGAAAATGAAATGATCTGTACAAAATCAGCGGTCCTGCACCATCTCACGAATACAGAACGAGACAAAGCTGAGATCAATCAGGGGAGCCCTGTTACACAGTCTCCCACTGCACTGTGTGACTGAACACTGAGATCAATACTGAGAATCGGGGGAGCCCTGCTACACACAGCCTCTCACTGCACTGTGTGATTGAGCACTGAGAATCGGGGGAGCCCTGCTACACACAGCCTCTCACTGCACTGTGTGATTGAGCTCTGAGAATCGGGGGAGCCCTGCTACACACAGCCTCTCACTGCACTGTGTGATTGAGCACTGAGAATCGGGGGAGCCCTGCAACACACAGCCTCTCACTGCACTGTGTGATTGAGCACTGAGAATCTGGGGAGCCCTGCTACACACAGCCTCTCACTGCACTGTGTGATTGAGCACTGAGAATCGGGGGAGTCCTGCTACACACAGCCTCTCACTGCACTGTGTGATTGAGCACTGAGAATCAGGGGAGTCCTGCTACACACAGCCTCTCACTGCACTGTGTGATTGAGCACTGAGAATTAGGGGAGCCCTGCTACACACAGCCTCTCACTGCACTGTGTGATTGAGCACTGAGAATCAGGGGAGTCCTGCTACACACAGCCTCTCACTGCACTGTGTGATTGAGCTCTGAGAATCGGGGGAGTCCTGCTACACACAGCCTCTCACTGCACTGTGTGATTGAGCACTGAGAATTAGGGGAGCCCTGCTACACACAGCCTCTCACTGCACTGTGTGATTGAGCACTGAGAATAGGGGGAGTCCTGCTACACACAGCCTCTCACTGCACTGTGTGATTGAGCACTGAGAATCGGGGGAGTCCTGCTACACACAGCCTCTCACTGCACTGTGTGATTCAGCACTGAGAATCGGGGGAGCCCTGCTACACACAGCCTCTCACTGCACTGTGTGATTCAGCACTGAGAATCGGGGGAGCCCTGCAACACACAGCCTCTCACTGCACTGTGTGATTGAGCACTGAGAATCTGGGGAGCCCTGCTACACACAGCCTCTCACTGCACTGTGTGATTGAGCTCTGAGAATCGGGGGAGCCCTGCTACACACAGCCTCTCACTGCACTGTGTGATTGAGCACTGAGAATCGGGGGAGCCCTGCAACACACAGCCTCTCACTGCACTGTGTGATTGAGCACTGAGAATCTGGGGAGCCCTGCTACACACAGCCTCTCACTGCACTGTGTGATTGAGCACTGAGATCAATCAGGGGAGTCCTGCTACACACAGCCTCTCACTGCACTGTGTGATTGAGCTCTGAGAATCGGGGGAGTCCTGCTACACACAGCCTCTCACTGCACTGTGTGATTGAGCACTGAGAATTAGGGGAGCCCTGCTACACACAGCCTCTCACTGCACTGTGTGATTGAGCACTGAGAATAGGGGGAGTCCTGCTACACACAGCCTCTCACTGCACTGTGTGATTGAGCACTGAGAATCGGGGAGAGCCCTGCTACACAGTCTCTCACCTATGGAGGAAACCGTAAAAGCAACACAGGGTTCAGTGTTAAAGCTAAGCAAAGCTTTCTCATTCGTTAGAATGAGCAATTCCATTAAAAGGACTTCAAGCAAATGAATCAATATAGCAAGTCTTATTTTGAAATGCAGCGCAATCCACACTGCTCACCTAACTAGAAGATGACGTTAAAATAGAAATGTATTTTTATTCCTGTTTTCCAGGTGTTCAACACGTTTCAACAGAATATTCCCTGAAATAAAAATATCCTTTTGTTTGACTGTTCACTGCTCAGAAGTAAAAAATAAATCTGATGCACGCATTCTTGTGAAATGAGTCAGACTTCGCCATCAGCTAGACATTTCACGGTAAGATTCGCCTAATACAATTTTTTGTTTGAAGTCCTTTAATTGTAATTGAAGTAAAAAAAAATAATAACCAAATATTGCATTTAAAAGTAGTCACAGGCTATTGACAGACAAAGGCAGAATGATCAAACAGATGAGATACCTCGTTCGGAAGGTTTGGGAATATGCTTTTGTTTGTAACTGTCTGAAACAGAGAAAAGAGAGAGGGAGGGAGAGAGAAGAGAGAAAGAGAGGGGCTCAAAGAATATTTAGCTGCTGTTAAGAATGTCTCTAGGAGAAGGTTTAAGAAAGAAAAAAGAGAGTTAAGAACTCGCTATTCTGTATTCCTTATTCAAAACTAAGACAGCTGCTACGCCATTCACTACAAAAGCAATGCCAGCCATCTAGTTAAGATGTACATGTTATAGAATTCAAATTTTTGGGTGGTTAAACAGTAATAAACCACTCACCTTTCAGAGTATTTGTTTTAATTGTGCAACAGCTTGTGAAGTCTGTTTAATGTGATAACTTTCAACACTTCGCTTTATCTAAACTACAGTAGTATGGTGGTTCTCAATGCTGGCATCATTTAAATTGATACCTTCAACTTTTTTTAAATACATTTTTACAAGGACAAAATTTAATTTGATACTAATCCCACATTTTCATCTGCACCATGAATCCAACTTCCAATATTCCCCGGACAGTATAATATAATCACAGTCTATTTCTTTTTCTATAGTCAGTGATTTAAAACCTGCGTCGCTCTAGCGTTGCACGTTAGGTCAGTGTGGAGAGACGGAGTTCTGCCAGCCTGCAATCCTAACTGGGGCTGACAGACAGACAGACAGACAGACATGCAGGCAGGCAGGCTGGCAGGCAGAGTCCCAATTGAAATGGATCTGTTGCTGATGGAAATGAACAAGTCTGACTTCTTTCAGTCAGTCCCAGAGGCAGGTAGAAACACAGCATTACTAAGACTATTTTACTGTAGGTTTGATTTTCAGAACCTTGGCTGTCTTTTTTTTTTTAATAGATTCAATAAAATCAACTGAAAACACCCGTTTTTTTCAGCTGGTCAGAAATAAAGAATTAAAAGTTATCACATAAGCAAAAGTGTGTTTGTGGAAATCTTCCCTTTCTCCCTTATGAATTCATGTTTTTAAAAAGAAATACAGCTTTTTAATCCTATTGATATTTCACATCATTTCCAAATCCAAAATAGATTCTATTAGAAGCTCGTGTAATTAGATTGGGGAGAGAACAGTGGTGTGGCGTCATTTTAAAAAGTGTGAGAGGAAGAACTACTAACGAGGGAGTAAGTTGTAATTATAAACGGCATTACTGGGATAATTTCTACTCAACATGAAAATGTCATTATTGAGCAGCTCATTACAAAAGCTTTGAAAACAGTGAGAAATGTCAAGAATAAAAAGGTACAGTATTTTATAAGGAAGTTTCAAATGACGCACCATCGCCTAATGGGTCAGCAGGTCACCACAATTAAAACCTATACTCATTACTGCACATCGATTAACAAGAGAGACAGGACTTTAGAAAACTATGTACCCAGAACAGTACACAGTAAAGCTGCAGACTATCTTGTTATAATTAATGCATTCATTACTATTAGCACGATTGAGAGTTTAGGAGTTGGAAATGCTAAAAGAAACTTAGTGAATCAATGGTCAACATTTTGACCGGATGTCTTTTTCATGTTCAATATCGCTGAAAGATCATTGATCTTTCTAAATTTCTATTTGTAAATTGTTAGGTTGGTATTCCAAAAACAACTTTCAGTTCATAACAGCCCTAAAAAAGCTGTGCTAATCAAGGTTTGAAATCCATTTTCTCTTTGCATGTATTTTATATATCAACGCTAAAGTTGTTTACCACGTCCTGTGCTGTACGTCACTCCAATGGTCGAGCTGCAGTCAGACCATGTGACCTGCAGTAAAGGTAGCAGGATTCACAGGATCATCTGTAGCACTGAATATGAACTGGTGAAATCAAAAGATTCTCTGTACATTCAAAAGCGGGAACAGTAAAAATGTTAGAGCGAATAGAAAATGGATTTTAAAGCATCGATTAACACACCAATATACTAATCTAGCTTGACAATTGCTAATTCTCATGAGAAGAAACTGTGTTAAAATGAAGTTCAAGAAGTTAAACAAGAAAATGGAGACACCATGAGCTAGTGACTGTGACTGAACCTTTTAAATCAAAATAAAGAAATACATCTACAGAAACACACACATGTACTTAAGTGCAGTACTGGATAGAGGTGTAACCCTGGTACAGAGCTTTTCTCATCATCAAAAATAGGCCGTAATTGAATGTATCAAATTGGGGCAAGCAGATCACTAGACTCAGCCTTCATCAGCCCAGCCAATCAGAAGCCAGAATTGATGCAATGTCAGTGTGACCTACTTCTGATACCCTCAAGAATTTGTGCCAACTCAATCCAATTCAAGATATAACTGGGACATATGAAAATCAAAAGACGGCCACAAAGTTGTGCTTGGATTACCTTCGTTCTACAAGTACTGCACTTGTAAAGGTCGCCCCTGCTGTATGCAGTTCACACACTATCCCATGCTAGAGCGTCCCAGTGACTGACAAAACATGTTAACTACTCTGTTGCTACGTGTTCTCTTTGTACTCTTGTGAATATCAAAATATTCACATGCCTTTGTTGGGTCAGTCATAAACTAATGGGTAGCTACGGAAGTCCATGCTAAATTGTGTAGAGTTCTCTTTCCTATACTACTAGAGCGCTCTGCAGTGTTGAGAGTGGAGTTCTCTTTCCTATACTACTAGAGCACTCTGCAGTGCTGAGTGGAGTTCTCTTTCCTAACCTGGTATACAGGTCAGCAACATTGAAATAGCTATTTTATCCTCAGTTCAATTTCAATGGCCCTGAACTTGTCTAACTGCATCTCTGTGAAATGCTCCAACAGTCAAAGGGGAGTTCTCTAGCAACACAATGACTCTCAACTTCCCATATTATCCCATGCGGCCCTGTGTGCGCGTGGATGAATGTAATCCAGCATCAGTACAGACAGTGTTAGCTCGCTCTGGTCTCTAGTCCTGGTGCTGTAGCGGGCTCTCCGGTTACTCACTGTCACAGGCGTAGGGTTTGTCTCGATCCTCGATCGCGTCCAGCTTCTTCCGGGCACTGCCCACGCCTCTGCCCTGCACGAGAACCACCGTTAGCCACTGAATCGCAGACTCTATACAACACAGCATGCAGCAACAGGCACTGCTCTCCCTTTGTTTTTATGGAGGTTATCTGTTCTGTTATTACTCAAAAAAGGGCTTGTAACCAGGAGGTCCCGGTTCAAATCCCACCTCAGCCACTGACTCATTGTGAGACTCTGAGCAAGTCACTTCACCTCCTTGTGCTCCGTCTTTCGGGTGAGACGTAATTGTAAGTGACTCTACAGCTGATGCATAGTTCACACACCCTAGTCTCTGTAAGTCGCCTTGGATAAAGGTGTCTGCTAAATAAACAAATAATAAATACATAACAAGTTATTGACTCAGGAGTTCCATTATTATAGAGGAACATGCAACAGCAATGCCATTGTCCCTTAAATATGACACCATTCAATCAGGATTCCAAATCCTGTTGTAATACAATATGGACAGACACACGTCACAAGGCTCCCACTAACAGATAGCCTTACACTGGTACACCAGAGTGTAACCATTAACCTGCTTCCCGGCAACACTATGCCATTAGGGGCCGTCCAAAATGATCATCAATTACAGCAAGCCTACACAGCGTGCTCTTTCAAGACCCCCCCCCACCCCAAAGCATACATAGAAATGCAGACATCAGAAGCAGGCCCTATGTTTTCAAAATGTAATTACACACCAAAGTGAAAATGACACTTTTGACTGGTTTACTGTATCCTATATTGTACACAAACATGTAGGCATTGCAAAATTGGAGAAGAGGATTATAATCTAACTTTTTTTTTTTCTGTGTTTTTATAATAATTTTTCATTCCTATGTTGACCACTGTCCGTGCACAGAAAGCAGGTAGTACTTTGCTTATCATAGCATTGCATCTACCAATAGAGACAGCAAGTCATTTTAAGGTAAATTATAGTTTATTTCAAGTCCCCCAACACGTATGTAAGGTCACTATTTATATTTGAAAATGTATGCTTTCAGAAAATGACAAGAATTTGGGACGGCCCCTTAGTGGATGCAAGAAGTGCCACATGTGGTCTATGCAGTGTTGCAGTGGGACGGACTGATGGTTACACTCTGGTGCACTTGGAGAATCAGACGTATTGAGAGAGTTTTTGAGCTGTTTGGTTGTGGAATACTCTCACCTTGCCCTTGCCTTTCCCTCGTCGTTTGGGGGTGTCCTCTTCATAATCCTCATCATCCAGGTCATCAAGGAAGTCCTCGGGCTCCAGGATTCTCTGAAACAGTCAGAGGATCAGTGAGTTCACACTAGTGATGAGCATCCAGCCCAACACACCTACAAACACAATGCACTGGAAACACACCTACAAACACAATGCACTGGAAACACACCAACAAACACAATGCACTGGAAACACACCAACAAACACAATGCACTGGAAACACACCTACAAACACAATGCACTGGAAACACACCAACAAACACAATGCACTGGAAACACACCTACAAACACAATGCACTGGAAACACACCAACAAACACAATGCACTGGAAACACACCAACAAACACAATGCACTGGAAACACACCAACAAACACAATGCACTGGAAACACACCAACAAACACAATGCACTGGAAACACACCAAACACAATGCACTGGAAACACACCTACAAACACAATGCACTGGAAACACACCTACAAACACAATGCACTGGAAACACACCAACAAACACAATGCACTGGAAACACACCAACAAACACAATGCACTGGAAACACACCTACAAACACAATGCACTGGAAACACACCTACAAACACAATGCACTGGAAACACACCAACAAACACAATGCACTGGAAACACACCAACAAACACAATGCACTGGAAACACACCAACAAACACAATGCACTGGAAACACACCAACAAACACAATGCACTGGAAACACACCTACAAACACAATGCACTGGAAACACACCTACAAACACAATGCACTGGAAACACACCAACAAACACAATGCACTGGAAACACACCTACAAACACAATGCACTGGAAACACACCTACAAACACAATGCACTGGAAACACACCAACAAACACAATGCACTGGAAACACACCAACAAACACAATGCACTGGAAACACACCAACAAACACAATGCACTGGAAATACACCAACAAACACAATGCACTGGAAACACACCAACAAACAGAATGCACTGGAAACACACCAACAAACAGAATGCACTGGAAACACACCAACAAACAGAATGCACTGGAAACACACCAACAAACAGAATGCACTGGAAACACACCAACAAACAAGATGCATTGGAAACACACCAACAAACAGAATGCACTGGAAACACACCAACAAACAGAATGCACTGGAAACTGTAGGTCATATAGACTTTGTCATCACAAATATATTGCAAATGTCATGGATATTTTACATTAACAGAAAACAGAACTAAATTGAATTAAATCTTTAACCTAATCTGTCTAGCTTTGCCTAGCGATAATGATCGATCTAGCACCTCAAATGCATCAGGCACTCAGGAAAGAAAAGGCTAATCAAACCCGTCTCTGCGACTGAATTACTCAGTCTAGTGAGAGAAAGGTGGTTTAACACACAACCTGAAAAAGAGAAATGACCACTTTAAAATTAGAAAACAAAATATTTAAGACAAATTTCACATCATATTGATTTAAAACCACTACGAGTACAAGATGCAAGCGTTTTTATTCTTAAACTGCCTACAAGCATAGAATAACCCAGGTAATAAATCCCTAAGGGAATTAAACGGTTTGCAATGTCTAACCAAAGTCACAACCCGACATATTTAACCATATTTCTTAAGCTAAAAATAACAGGAATTCAGAATAAAATCAGAATTATTCAACAGAAGTAATGCACGTTTTAAAAGTTCCCCCTTTCCAGATTATGATAATGAACTAATCAGATAGAGGAAGGGGGTGCGGGGCAATCAATCAAGGTTTCGAGCCCATTCAGGCACAAACTAGCCAATCGGAGCATGCAGGGGGAAATTCTCTTTGTTTGAAAAGTATAAAAGCCGGATGTAAACACAAACACTTGGAGAAACACAAGGTAACAGAACTCTGAATGTGACTGCTTTCCAGGCTAGGTAACAATACTCTTAAATATCTATTCAGGTATTGTGTGACCCCTTGTTGTTGTGTCAGTAAGTACTAATATTTCTTTGGTGAAATGTTGTTTAAAACCTTAGTTCTCATTGTACTGCTTTTAATGTGACATTTTGTGTGATTTTCAAACTTATTTTGTTGCATGCTTAATAAATACCATATTTCTAAGAAGAGACTCCCAGTATTGAACCATTCACTCATGTTGAACAAACAATTTATGAACAGTCTGGAATGTGGTCTATTTCTGGCTTGTTGTAACGTGTAAATGCGCCATCGTTTTCAGAGGGCGATATTGAAAACAGGTTTGTACATTATAATAGCACGTGGTTACTGTTTTAAGAATATTAACTGTCCACAATAGTACCCACAAAACACACCAACAAACTAACAGCACATCTACAAACACAATGCATTTGAAACACACCAAAAAACTACCAACACACAATACACTGGAAACACACCTACAAACTACCAGCACACCTACAAATACACAATGCATTGAAAACACACCTACAAACTACAGCAGACTGTAATCCACACCTATAGTCCGAACCAGGCTAAGAAATTGTGTGCTGATAGCATCACTTATTAGAAGTATGTAAAACATTTCAACCAGTCTGTAATTTTTAATCAAATATAATAATCAAAAACATAACAGACATGGCTTTTTTATGGTACGATTCCAATCAGTACTC
The DNA here is from genome assembly GCA_030684275.1 of Acipenser oxyrinchus oxyrinchus. Taxonomy (NCBI): domain Eukaryota; kingdom Metazoa; phylum Chordata; class Actinopteri; order Acipenseriformes; family Acipenseridae; genus Acipenser; species Acipenser oxyrinchus. Next base: position 8,030,600 of record CM060279.1, on the reverse strand, counting down.
TGAATAAATCAATGAACTGATGAAAAGGGTCCCGCTGCTTTAGATTAGAGAGTGCAGTGTGACCGTGTGAGTTACCAGGCTCCTGCTTTGACGAGATACCAGAAATCTTCCATTCCTCCCAATGAAGCCTCTTCCTTACAAGCATGAGCAAGAGGAGGCCATTCACTGTCCATCGATGCTCATGAGTTTAAACGCATCAATATTTTAAAAAGGCATTATTGTCCAGACGAATCTGCACGGATGGTCTCCATTTAAGTATTAATGATTCCAAGCTCTGCCAGTATTAATAATTCTGGGTTGTAATTATAAATAGGAGCTTGAAGTTTTCGGTTTTAACCGATAATAACAGAGAAAACAACCCCAAAGACCTATTTAGAAAATGTGTTTATTTTTTTAAAGCGATAAACCTGGGCTTTGGTAAATTATATTAAATAATGTAAATCACGCACCACTTTTTCTACATAAAGAAAACAGCTTTTAGAAGGCGGGCAGTGTGCAAAGACATGCTACATAGGAGGCTGTGTGGTCCAGTGGTTAAAGGAAAGGGCTTGTAACCAGGAGGTCCCCGGTTCAAATCCAACCTCAGCCACTGACTCATTGTGTGACCCTGAGCAAGTCACTTAACCTCCTTGTGCTCCGTCTTTCGGGTGAGACGTAATTGTAAGTGACTCTGCAGCTGATGCATAGTTCACACACCCTAGTCTCTGTAAGTCGCCTTGGATAAAGGCGTCTGCTAAATAAACAAATAATAATAATAATAATTCTGACCAATCAGCAATTTTGTGGACCTACGCAATTCGATAGGAAAGCTAATGCGTTATTTGTTAGCAACGTGCTTAACGACCACGAACCTGGTTGTCAACAAGCCAGCAACATGGCGTCGCCAGTTCATTTTAATGGAGTTACGGTTTTAATTCAGTGATGAACCGAAAGTCACTGTAAACATAAAACTGCTGTACAGTTATGCTTCTACTAATGCATATTAAAGTTTTTCTGGCGTACAACGACTGCCTAATATTATTATTATACTAATGTTAAGTATTATTAAGTATTATTATTACTGTAACTACATAAATATCAAACCTTAAATCAGAGTACCATGATGAAAGTTTAATCGTAGGAAAACAATGTAATAACTTCTAGATTGCTGAGATTAATTACTAAAGTACGCTAGTGTCATACGCTGGGGGTGGGCTGGAAAAACAAACAAACAGTAACTAGTCTGTCGTGTGATAGAAACGCAGGCGGTAATGGTTTTACTTCACAATTCTCAGATAAAAACGCATGCAGAGTTCCACATTGCCGGAATCCTCAATGTGGACCATCCTCACTTCAACACAGTAAGGTAACCTTTGTATATGTATTAGTGAAACATACATGCAATTTGTTACAGAAACTGAAACTTGATGCGTTTGAGTGGTGTTTACTTTAAGAAAACAAAAATAACCAATTTCTACAAATAAGAAAAACCCTGAACTAAATAAAAAATAGAAAATTCAAACCCTAATCATAAAGCACTCCTGAACACAGTAAACTAATACTAGACACAGCCTGTGATGCCGCTGTCCCAAACCATTCTCATGGAGCATTGTCCTACACAGCTTGGCACTGTATTATAAGAGCAGTTACTGTAACTAATGTATTATCCTTGTTGTCTAGATTCACTTTGTATTGATACAGTTGTGTTCAACACCACATGACTTACAGCAAGACCAGGGCTGGGTAATGTATTGCCCATGCTTCCTCACTCAGACACCTTACTTACTAAATACCCTGGTATTCTTCCTTCTTCTAGGAAAGCAGCACAGCTGGGGATGGGGAGTTTGTTGCTGGATAACTCCACTCAGGCAACTTGCTCACTAAATATCTTGGTATCTCTGAATAGAAAATGCACTCCTCTTTAAAAATATGCTGAGGATTTTAATGAGCAATCGGCCTCACAAGTTTAGTGGTTCCCTCAATATGACTCATTTACTAACAATGCTGAATGACTGGGTGAAGGATTTGTTCTCTATTTTACCCAAGACTGGTACAATATTCAGTGTAGTGTTATCCTTGGCAATCCTCAGCTAGAAACCTAGTCTTGAGGGTAAAATGAAGAGAAAATGTTAAACCCAGTCATTCTGCAGAAGTAGTTAGTGGATCATATTTGGGGACCACAGCAGTTGTGGGAGAGACTGTTCATTAAAATATCTTGCATATATTTAAAAACAGACTATTTTCTATTCAGGAATACCAAGCTATTTAGTAAGGGGACTGAGTGAGGAAGCATGGGCAATACAATCCACAGCCCTAGTCTTGCTGTAAATCATCAACTCTTACTCTACTGTATACTTTTCTTCATCACATCCTGGTGATTTTTTTAAAACACCCTGTGGCCTCACGTTAGTTACAGCTAACCAAAGTTTTCTTATTATAATGGCCAGTATTGTAAGCTCAATACAGAGCACAAGGAGGAAGAGCAGTGTAAATGCAGCTACACACACAGAGACACACACAAGAGATCTAGATGTACACACAGAGACACACACAAGAGATCTAGCTGTACACACACAGACACACACAAGAGATCTAGATGTACACACAGAGACACACACAAGAGATCTAGCTGTACACACACACACAAGAGATCTAGATGTACACACACACACACACAGACACACACAAAAGATCTAACTATTCTATCTACACCTGCATTTCCCATTTCTCAGCACAGACCATGAGGTATATAAGAGACAGAACCCAGAACGATACTCTCAAAACGCCTGAATTTATTTATTCATGTATTTACTTCGGCATGACTTCTTAGGGTTTTAGAAATACTACAGAAACCTAGAACGTAATGGCAAACGATAGTCTATTGAAGACCTCTAGTTGAAACGTCTGTCTTAATTTCAGTTTCTTTTAGTATTTTACATGCATCACTCGAGTGTTTAACAGTCACAGATTCTTGTAGTTTCACCTGGGAGCTGTGACCGATCGTTTGAAGTTATGGATGATTGATTTGCATGTAATAAATGTTTATCCTGGACTCTGAGGCCTGGGGAAGGCTGGTTGTACTGTTCGTTGTTTTTTACCATAACGTTTCCCTCGCCCCACGTGGGGCGGCAGGGCGTCTCTGTGCCGTACCTTCCTGGTGCGTGAGTTTGCTCCGGGGAACTCGGACAGGCTGTCCTCGTCACTCAGGAGTCTGGGGTCAGGCAGGCTGCGCTTGTCCAGGGGCTCTGTCTTCAGAAGAGCCTCAAGACTGCTGCCATCGGGGGGCACCATGGCGTCCTTCTTCAAACCCACATCCATCTCTGCAAGGAATCACAGCAACCCCCTCGTGTCAATACAGCACCCTACTGATCACAGCAAACCCCCCCCATGTCAATACAGCACCCTACTGATCACAGCAAACCCCCCCATGTCAATACAGCACCCTCCTGATCACAACCCCCATGTCAATACAGCACCCTACTGATCACAGCAAAACCCCCCCATGTCAATACAGCCCCCTACTGATCACAACCCCCATGTCAATACAGCACCCTACTGATCACAACAACCCCCATGTCAATACAGCACCCTACTGATCACAGCAACCCCCATGTCAATACAGCACCCTCCTGATCACAGCAACCCCCATGTCAATACAGCACCCTACTGATCACAACAAACCCCCATGTCAATACAGCACCCTACTGATCACAGCAAACCCCCCCATGTCAATACAGCACCCTCCTGATCACAACCCCCCATGTTAATAAAGCTCTCTATAGACACGAGGCACTACATCCATCAAGGTCTTAACTGTCAGTTATAATAAAATGGCAACTCCGCACATTGAACTGCATGGAGAGGCAAGGGCTGAGTCACACACGTTTGTCAATATGAACTCACCAGCGCTTAGGAGGGGATCCAGTACACAAAGTTTTTACTCTCCATCATTCTGTTTTATTTTCTCAACCGAATTAAGCATTTAGCTACCAAAAAAAACCTCTTTGTACTAGTTTTACACGTATTTGTGTGTTTTTTTCATAACAATTAGAGAACAAACATTCCGTGCTTTCCTTCTAATGGAAGTCACACGATTTACGCAGACACTGAAAACTTGTACAAATGCAGTGACTGGTTAGGGACATGAATCTTCTTAAAAAAACAATAATAAAATTACTAACATCAAATACACATTTAATAGAGTGCCCCCAGCAGTACCTGGTTTGAGGGGGGGGAAAGAGAGTCGGGGGTCCTCAGGGGGGTGGGCTCTCCTCTTCTTCCTCCAGCGTCGAGCAGGGTAGGTGTAGAGCTGTCCTGGGGCAACGCCTGCAGACAGACACAGAGATGAGACTGGCCAGGAGACACACTGTATCCTTCACTGCACAATCACACACGTCCACACACAGAAAAAACACAATATTACTGTGTAATGCAGTCTGGTGAAGAGCAGATGCAATTTAGATGTGTACACAAAAATAACACCAATTAAAAAAACATAGGTAATGACAATATTTTGATAATGTACGGTTTGCATGTTGATGTTGTGGACCATGCATTAAAACGTTTGAATTTCCTGAGCTTTTCACAAAATACTCATTTTCAGAAGGCAGAGAAAGAAAGAACGCAACAGTGTGGGGTTATTTAAGAAAATACTGCCAGTAATATTTTGTTTCTATTAGGACAGTATACATAGGCTAACAGACAGCTGGGTTTTCTTTCTCTCTGAACCCCAGGGTGGGGGCACATTTCTCGGTGATTTCAGAAAATCGGGACTTTTGCTGTCCTCAGCATTTAAGTATTTTATTTTTTCAATTACATCCTAAATTGACATTTGATTAACTGTTTATATTTTAAAGTAGGATCAATTTACTACAAATTATCAATAATATTTTGATATACAATTGTAATTTATAGAAATTTACACTTAAGCCAGTAACATGGTTAAAATAGAGTGTCCCAAGCTAAAGTCCCAAAATTTCAAAATCTCACCAACAAAAATATTTCTGTAAGTTGTAAAGCAATTCAGCCTCCCTGATAATAAACAGCTGTATCGTTTTAAATAACAAATAACCAAAACATAAAAATAAATGTAAAATTAGAAATAAATGCATTTTAATTCTGAAAATATCATGTCACGCAAAAATGTCAACTTGGTCACAGTTTATGGATTTTGCCTATTTAAGTAAGGAATTTAAAAAGAGAGCTACAATGTTGGGGTCCTCAGAGGGGTCCTACCTCACTGCTGATAGGAAGATGATAAGAGAGGCTTGGTACGTTTTTATCTTGTATTTCTTTTTTCATATCTATGTAACGTTTGATAACCATAACATGTCAACTTGGTCCTTAGTCTCAATTTGACAAAAGTTGTTTAAAATATTCAAACTGTACAGAAAAGGCAAAGGTTATTTGTATATTTTGGTCTAACATTACAGTGAGATGGGGCCTTTTCTGTAACTATCATTTTTTGGCGGGAAACTTGTCAACTGTCAACTTGGTCACAGTTTATCATAAATCTGTGTGACCAAGTTGACTAGGGCTGCAAACTACTTTTTAGTGTTGTTATTATTAGTAGTGGAGTTGGTAGTATTATTATTATTTAGGGTGGCACGGTGGTGTGGTGGTTACTGCTGCTGCCTCACAGCTCCAGGGTCCTAGGTTCAAATCCGGCCTAGGGGTCTGTCTGTGTGGAGTTTGCATGTTCTCCCCGTGTTTGTGTGTGTTTTCTTCTACAGTCCAAGGTTGATTGGTCACTCTAAATTGGCCTCTGCGTGAGTATGTGTGTGTGTGGTGCCCTGCGATGGACTGACGTCCTGCCTTGCGCCCTGTGTTTGCCGGGTTAGGTTCCGGCTCACCGTGACCCTCTAAAGGATTAAGTGGTTATGATAATGGATGGATAATTATTATTTAGACATAATGCTGATGCCTTTATTATTTTTTTTAAATTTTGGGGGGGGATATTTTGTTTTCTATAGATACAGTGCAATTTTGTAGGCATGCACACTGAAACACACACCCCGAAATTTTATACTACAATAATCATTTTTTTTATTTTTTTATTTTTTTAATAAAAATTTAGTCGTTGCCAATTATTTTTTTATCATTTTCTCCCAATTTGGAATGGCCAATTATTTTTATTATGCTCAGCTCACCGCTACCACCCCTGCGCTGACTCGGGTGGGCGAAGACGAAAACACGCTGTCCTCCGAATCGTGTGCTGTCAGCCGACCGCTTTTTTTTCACACTGCAAACTCACCATGCAGCCACCCAAGAGCTACAGCGTCGGAGGACAACGCAGCTCTCGGGCAGCTTACAGGCAATCCCGCAAGCGCCCAGCCAGATTACAGGGGTCGCTGGTGCGCGGTGAGCCGAGGACACCCTGGCCGACCTAACCCTCCCTCCCCCCGGGCGGCGCTCGGCCTGGAAGCTCCCATCCTTGGTCGGCTAAGTTAAAGCCTGGACTCGAACTCGCGACGTCCAGACTATAGAGCGCATCCTGCACTCCACACGGAGCGCCTCTACTGGATGCGCCACTCGGGAGCCCACATTAATCAGTTTTATTACAATATGAAAGTTATTACCCAATAATACTTTAATGTAAATTTTAAATAAATACTTGAAAAGTTCAATTCTTTTTTGCATTGTGTAATTATTGTTAACAGTTTTGTTTTTGACAAAATACCAATATGAATTAGATTGTTTTATATTTTTCTTGTTCACATATTGCACTTGATGATGATTTTATTTTATTCTTGTTGAAATATTGAACTTGTTCATACCGTTACATTTTAAATGTTCTATTTGATAAGTACATATTTTCATGTTTTTTTAATTCTATATTGTTAATTTAAAAATCATTAAACAATTTCAATGAATACTAGTCACTAGTCAATTCTTATTCTTGTCAGCTTGGTCACGGTATTGCCACAAGATTAAATTGCAAAATAAAAATAAAACTGCTCACATTTTTTTTAAATTGTTCAATGTTATGTTTATCCACTATACTTAAGATCATCAGTAGCATAGTTTTAAAAAAAATACATTTCTAGGCAGAAAATAGAAAAAAATATAATTTTTTTTGCATCATTAACAAAATCAGATGGTAAAGTCTTCACAAACACTATAAAAACGGTTTGAATAATAATTTGTATTTCCATTTTTTTAAAATGTTTTTGCGTGACCAAGTTGACATTTCTTGAGGGACCACAATGTTTATCTTGTTGCCATAGCAACACAAATTTGGTGGGAGCTTGGCAACTTCAGTTCCATGTACTCTAGGGGTAGTAAAACATTTTGGGACCAAACACTAGACACTGCATTGAAAAAAAAAGCAAAAAAGTCCCAATTTTCTGAAATCAGTGTTCTACGCCTGCCTCGCTGCACTCTGGCTGAGAGCCCCGAGCTGCTCTGTCTCTCACCTGGGCCCCGGTGTCTCTTCTCCATCCAGATGTAGCAGTTGCTCTGCGCCACGCCGGTCTGGGAGTCCAGGAAAGGCATGCGGACGCTCCTCTCGGCACACAGGCGGGCGTTGTAGTTGTGACACTGCTCCATCGCGTCCTTGTAGTACTGCTCTCCGAGCCTGCCTCACAGAGACACAACACACAGGCATCAACACGGCTGCTTCCTCATCTCAATACTTGCCCCCCTGAGTCCTCTAACAACAGGGCTTCATGCAACAAGTACAAGCACAAATATACTGTTAAAAAAAGGAGAGCTCAAGCATCAAAGAACACCAAAGCAATTCTCAATGACACATCCCCCATTGCCACGGCTGTACATTCAAAATCACAGGCACCAGTATGAAGATAAAGGTGATGACCAAGGCTTATATTAATTATTATTAATATCTATTTCTTAGCAGACGCCCTTATCCAGGGCGGCTCACAGTTGTTACAGAGTACCACAGTACAAAAGATCACAGCATGTACAGAATAGTAAAGAATACAACATGAACAGTTTAATAAAAACTGGATAAGTCGTACTGAACCGAGATGTCTCTATGGAAGCACAAACGTACGTTTCATGGTAATGTATATTAAAATGACTGCTTTACCGGATGTGGAATACCTTGTGATCGCAAGATAAAAATCTAAGTGTGACATACAGATGGACAGATCTCCAGAGAGATACTTCCACAATCTGGTACTCAGTAACTTATGCTAAATAATGTTTTGTTGCATCACAATTTAATAAGCGGTTTTCCAGATGGAAAGCATGACATGTGTACGTCTGGGACTGCCTACATTATATCCCTGTTGCCAGGGGATACAAGAGCCATCACAAATCATGAAAATGTAAACTGTGACCTACAACCACGGTACGTAAAAATGTAGGGTTGACATGCAGACAGACTCCATACACCCCCAAACCCATGGATTATCTGGACAAGCAGTTCTTCAGATCTATGTAAAAACTCTAGAATGTGTCAGACATACTTCATACACCTCCAGATTCTGATAAGCATCCCACAGAGGACTCCAGTCAGGCGCCAGGGGTGCTTACCTTCTTAGCTCTAAGAGAGTATGTGTCTCAATCCTTAGTGCGTCTGTCACAATTATATCACCCCCAGACATCAGAGGCTGCTGAATTAGGTCACTCTGCCACCAAGCCCCTAATGTTACTTCATTGTTCAAAGCAGCCCTTGGCAAGAACAGTCCCATGTATTGATGCATCAGCTCTTTGAAGCTCATGCTTTGTGCCTGAAGCAGTAATCTAACAGACTGTTCTATTTGCATATTGTAAAGTGTACAGAATGAATAAGATCATTCTTTACAGTTCTATACTATGCACTGCCCTAGCCTCCAATGCTACTGGTGCAGATAAATACACGCACCAGGCTGACAAGGAGACCACTCTCGAGTTCTCTTACTCCAATAATATTGAGGAAAATCCTGTATTTTGCATGTGCTGGCGGGTAGAGTACATTGTAAAGATACTAACATTGTCCACATAAATGAAACAGTGATGCAGGACTTGAAACTCACACCAGCCCTGCATCCAGTCCTGGGACAGGAGACTGGTGATAAATCAATTGTTACTCCCTTACAGCTGCATGAGCATCTCATATGAGTAACCCTACAGACCCACGGGTGAGACTTATTCATGCTGTGATGAAGTGTGAGCAGTTCATTCAGAGCACGTTTACAAGGTCTGATTGTTTCAACTCCTGACTACCTGGTCATTTCAATAACATACCTAACACTGAAACAGAGGACTAGGTCTGTCAGTTAAGCCTCCAAATAGCAATCGATTAATTGATTAATCACTGATTGTACCGCCCACATACATTGTCGCTCCATTCCTCTCCCCCCCCCCCCACGTGATTTTAATATCGTTGCTGTTAGAAGCTAAAGCTTGTGCACAACAATTGAATGCGAGGGGTAATTATGCCTTGGTAGCGTCAGAAGAAAAAATAAAAAAAAAACACAACATTCGCAACAAGCCTAAAGCATGTTTAACATACTACAGGAGTGTTACTAACATATATATTGCAAACAGATTACAGTACTTTGGAATGTAATCTATATAAACTAGACACAAGTTAATGAAAACCGTCTATTTAGCGACAGCTGCAGCATGACACATTGCATCTTGTTAATACTGTAGCACCTAACCTTCACTATCTGTGAAACACACAATGCAAAGTGAGTGAACAGAAGAAAAATCTAAATCAAATCCATATTTGGTGTGACCACCCTTTGCCTTCAAAACAGCATCAAGCATCAATTCTTCTAGGTACACTTGCACACAGTTTTTGAAGGAACTCGGCAGGTAGGTTGGCCAAAACATCTTGGAGAACTAACCACAGTTCTTCTGTGGATTTAGGCAGCCTCAGTTGCTTCTTTCTCTTCATGTAATCCCAGACAGACTCGATGAAGTTGAGATCAGGGCTCTGTGGGGGCCATACCATCACTTCCAGGACTCCTTGTTCTTCTTTACGCTGAAGATAGTTCTTAATGACTTTCGCTGTATGTTTGGGGTCGTTGTCATGCTGCAGAATAAATTTGGGGGCAATCAGATGCCTCCCTGATGGTATTGCATGATGGATAAGTATCTGCCTGTACTTCTCAGCATTGAGGAGACCATTAATTCTGACCAAATCCCCAACTTCATTTGCAGAAATGCAGCCCCAAACTTGCAAGGAACCTCCACCATGCTTCACTGTTGCCTGCAGACACTCATTCGTGTACGCTCTCCAGCCCTTCGGCGAACAAACTGCCTTCTGCTACAGCCAAATATTTCAAATTTTGACTCATCAGTCCAGAGCACCTGCTGCCATTTTTCTGCACCCCAGTTCCTGTGTTTTCGTGCATAGTTGAGTGGCTTGGCCTTGTTTTCACGTCGGAGGTATGGCTTTTGGCCGCAAGTCTTCCATGAAGGCCACTTCTGACCAGACTTCTCCTGACAGCACATGGGTGTACCAGGGTCCCACTGTTTTCTGCCAGTTCTGAGCTGATGGCACTGCTGGACATCTTCCGATTGCGAAGGGAAGTAAGCATGATGTGTCTTTCATCTGCTGCAGTAAGTTTCCTTGGCCGACCACTCGTCTACGGTCCTCAACGTTGCCCGTTTCTTTGTGCTTCTTCAAAAGAGCTTGGACAGCACATCTGGAAACCCCTGTCTGCCTTGACATTTCTGCCTGGGAGAGACCTTGCTGATGCAGTATAACTACCTTGTGTCTTGTTGCTGTGCTCAGTCTTGCCATGGTGTATGACTTTTGACAGTAAACTGTCTTCAGCAACCTCACCTTGTTAGCTGAGTTTGGCTGTTCCTCACCCAGTTTTATTCCTCCTACACAGCTGTTTCTGTTTCAGTTAATGATTGTGTTTCAACCTACATATTGAATTGATGATCATTACCACCTGTTTGGTATAATTGTTTAATCATACACCTGACTATATGCCTACAAAATCCCTGACTTTGTGCAAGTGTACCTAGAAGAATTGATGCTGTTTTGAAGGCAAAGGGTTGTCACACCAAATATGGATTTGATTTAGATTTTTCTTCTGTTCACTCACTTTGCATTTAGTTAATTGATAAATATAATCTATTAACATGTCTATTTTGAAAGCATTCTTACTTTACAGCATTTTTTCACACCTGCCTAAAGGACTTTTGCAACAGTACTGTATATTGCAAACAGATTACAGTACTTTGGAATGTAATCTATATAAACTAGACACAAGTTAATGAAAACCGTCTATTTAGCGACAGCTGCAGCATGACACATTGCATCTTGTTAATACTGTAGCACCTAACCTTCACTATCTGTGAAACACACAATGCGGAAATTCCTGCCTAAAACATAATAACAATAATAATAATAATAAATTTATAGAGAGCCTTTCATACCGCAGGGTTCAAGGCACTTCACACAAGTTCACAATTAAAGACAGATATTATAAAAACAGTAAGACAAAAAAAAAATCAAAATATATAAAAAATAAATTAAATAGAACAGTTAAATAACCATGTCAAAATAAAAATAGAAGGCTAAATAATAAAGATGAGTCTTAAGCCTTGATTTAAAAATAGCCACTGTGGGCGAACCTCTGATTTTAAATTCGGAGTTAAGTCACCCAAGTCTGTTTTTGACAAGTCAAGTTGTTGCTGAGAATCTACTATCAAAACGTCTGTCTTATCAGAGTTTAATTGCAGGAAATTTTGGGGCATCCAGATTTTTATGCCAGTAATACACTCCAGTAAGACTGATGTGATAAAACCACCAGGTTTCACAGAGATATATAGCTGCCTATCATCAGCAAAGCAGTGGAAATTTACATTATGTTTACGAATAATCTGGCCTAGAGGTAGCATGTATAAAGAGAATAAAACTGGACCAGGAATAAACCCTGAGGAACACCACAGGTAATACTTGCTAAACCTGACACCGACTCCCCCAGCGAAACTAAAAACTGTCTGTCTGAAAGGTAAGATCTAAACCAGTTTAGTACATTACCCGTGAAGCCCACCCATCCCTTAAGACAGTCAATTAAAATGCAGTGATCCACTGTATCAAAAGCTGAGGTCCAACACAAGCAGAATGGATATAGCATTTGAATCTGCACTCATCAATAAATCACTGGTTACTCTGACCAGGGCAGTTTCTGTACTGTGATTTGAGCAAAACCCTAATTGAAACTTTTCAAAGATATTATTAGTATTCAAGAATCCATTAAATTGCTTTAACACTACCTTTTCAAGGAAGATTTGAAATGGGTCTAAAATTACTCAAAACAGAGCTGTCTAAGTTTGTTTTTTAAGAAGGGGCTTTACCAGGGCAGTTTTATAAAGAAGCTGGAACTATTCCAGTTTTCAGTGAACTATTTATAAATCGCAAGAATATCATTACATAGGCAACCAAGGACATCCTTCAGAAACCTTGCTGGAATGGGATCTAAAATACTAGTTACAGGTTTCATCTGCATTACAATCATATTTAGATCCTGTACAGTAACTGAAGAAAATTATTCAATCACCGTTTCCGCCAGTCTTTCTGAAATATTTGAATCACAACCAGAGTGTGGAATTTGTTCCCTAATAATCTTTATTTTATTTTGAAAGGAATTGAGAAATTCTTCACACTTAGTAGATGACACTTGTAGGTTACTAACAGGTGAAGATGAAGGATTAACCAATTTATCTATAGTTGAAAAAACCACCCCGGAGTTATTTTTTATTTACCTCGATGAGACTGGAGAAGGCGGCATATCTTGCTGATCTTAAAGCTTCATTTTACCTCAGTAAGTGTTCTTTCATAATATCATAGCAGATATGTCATTTTGTGGCCCTCTGTTTACTTTTCACCTTACGACAGTCTCTTCATTTGCCGGATGGTATTGTAATCCAAGGAACACTGCATTTAGATGAAACTAATCTAGTCTGAACTGGGGCAACGGTATCAAAAGTACAACAGTGTTTATATCTGGCAACTAACTCATCAGTAGATAGAGACTGCAAAGAAGTTGATGAGGCTAAGCTTATTATTACCTACAGTTGAAGGATTAATTGCACGACTTTTAATAGTGTGAGCCCTGCTCTTATTAGAAACAGGTAACATAGCCTACAAAAATGATCAGAGATATTAGGATCTATTATAGACGAGATATTAACAACTAGACCTTGAGAAATAACAAGATCTAAAGTGTGCCCACGATTACGGGTGTGCCCTAAACCATGCTGAATAAAATCAAGAGAGTCCAAGAGCCTCAAAAACTCACTAGCCTTTGAATCAGCTTCATTATCAATATGCAAATTAAAATCTCCAAGTAGAAGAATCCTATCATAATTAACAGATAAAATAGATTCGGCAAATTCTGACAGAAAGGACTGACTAGGTTTCTGTGGGCGACAGAGGATTACAATAAGAACAGGTAGTTGGCTGGTTAATATTAAAGACTCAAATGAAGAATACCCCTCAGCATTTTTCTGCTTACAGTTGTAATCATTACTGAAAATACCAGCTAGTCCGACCCCTCACCCCTCCGAACGTGCTTTCTGAACGAAGGTAACATTTAAAGGAGAAGCTTCAGTCAGGAGGTATTATCATTCACACTGAGCCAAGTCTCAGTCAGTAAAGCAAGTGTTTAATCACTGATTAGACAAGGCTAACGAGCTACCATTCAGTCAAGGAATGTAACAGTATATACATGCATTCAGTCACTGAGCCAAGTCTCAGTCAGAAATAAAACCTATGTCATTCTATGAGTAGTAAGACACAGGTCATGTTTATGATAACTTGTGTATGATACAATGGTAGCTATACTTGAAATGCATTTCATTTTGGAGTGATTTGAGGATCTAAAAATTATATTTACAATGCCAGTAGACATGAGTGCTTCTGTGCAGATAGCCAGGGAGGTCTTCTGTAGAATTCATGCAAAATAAGTACCACGCTTAGTATTTCTGTGTTGCTGGGGGCCTTATATCACTTTCAAAATGCTTAGGTGTGCTCATAATTTAACTGGCTTTCTGTATGCAGCTCTGCTACTGTCTACCTACTTTACTGTCTGATTAATGACCTCACAAAAAGGCTTCAGGATGAAAGTATCGAAAATGGCCCCATCTTTGAAGGGCTGAATCCCCTTGTGGGAGACGAGTTAAGAAACTGATCTTTGGTGGGCTTATAGATGAAAATATGAAGGACTTGTGGTAAAATAAATGACCCATTTTTCAAATGAATAGTTCAATGCTCTAGTGTTTTTTTTTTTTGTTTTTTTTTTCAAAAATTAACATCTCTCTGTACCTTCATTATGGAAAGGAATTCAGGTTCGACTCAAATTATTCACGTAGCATCTCCAAACTAGACTGTCATTGTGCAAAAAAAAACACTATTTCGCATCAAACTATGAAAAACAGAACAAACCGCCCCCTCGCCCGTACAACGCAGCGTTAATGAGGAGGCTGCTTTCTTATAGACCACAGTAACAGCTGGTCTTTTGTTTAGTTTCCTACAGAACAAAACCTTAAATACAATTAAAAACAAAACACATTCATTCTCAAACTGGAAAAGGCAGGGAACAGGGGTCCATTAACACGTAGCCTATTCATCTAACAGACTCCGTTCTGTATCAGGAGCGGACATATTCCCAAGACACGATGACTAATAAGTGGGGTGACGCATGACTTCCTCCTCGGGCTCAACACGGCACATGCTGGAAACTTGTGCAATATTATAGCCGTGGAAATAACGAGGGGCGGATTCAAACGCTGTCGCTGTTTCAGTGTAGTCTCTGCACTATCCGCGTATGTGTACTGCACTAAACCATTCTCAGCACTCAAACTGCGTAAATACAATATCTCAGATCGTCTTATCCTGATCAAACCTCAAATCCACCGTAACAGCTCAGATCACATGAGTCATCTAATCTATTCCGTCGACAAAACATTACATTGATTCTGCCATTTGTATTATTTTCGTCGAGTATTTATTAAAATTACATACCAGCACTTTATTTCAAATCCGACGACTTGTGAACTATGAGTGACCAATTTTCACAGTGCAATTAGCTCTATTTTGAGTTATAGTACACGTTTAATACTACTAGTACTATAACTCAAAATACGCTGTACTGGCTATGCATGCAAGTCTTCTTTATTAATAACCTCCAACAGGATTGTTACGGCTACATACTAATATTCCAGTGTTGAACTTCCACTCTACGTCAAAACTAGCCCTCAACTGCCTACTCAAAAGTAAGAGTAAAGCAAAATAAAGTCTTTCATTTCGACTACGCAATCTGTATGCAAAATAACTTCTGTAAGCCGGGTGGGTCTGGCCATCTTGTCGCAGAATTCCAGTAAATAAAGCTACTGCCCTCGAAGTAATAACATATTGCCTCGAAAACGCGATTCGCTAAACTTCCTTTGTTGAATTTCAAGACCCAAACTTTCCCAGCTGCTTTGAACAATGAAGAGCCGCTGATTAATCACATCTCCCCGGCCTTCCACCATCACCACCCCCGCTTTTCACAACCGCCAGTCGGGGTTCGGCTACCCCTTCGCCGGTTAATCAATCTCATAACCCCCCCAAACTCGAACAATTCCCTGTTTTAAAGATTCAGAAACACTCACAGTTTAACAACATTCTGCACAACAGCCGCCATCTTGGGTCGCCTACACTCGCTCTGGCTGACTTTGCGCCTGCGCACCAAGAGGAACACGCTGCGGCGCGAGGTCACCCGCTTCTGCGCAGGCGTGCCCTAAGGCGGGTGGCCAAAATGTCATTGGTTACGGCTAATACGTGACTCATACGGCACATTCCGCGTTAAAGCGACAGTAACAGCCTCGTCCTCAAATAGCTGATCATGTACATTTTTCATGACGAGACTTGAAATACCCGTTTGTATTCCTGTTAACTGAAGACACTGTTGAGGTAAGCAGTTACAATTCAAAAACTGTGCTATGATTCTAATGCGATTGTGCAGATAAGCACTTTTTACCTTTCTTTTTGTTTTTTTATAGCCCAGTTATTTTACCCACTGTTTTCTCCTCGATTTAGAATGTCCAATTCCGCTCCCTCACCGCAGCTGCGCCTGAAAACTACAGGTCAGCGGCGTCCTCCGATCCCCAAGCCAATCGCCTCTTTACACCCCGGAGCTCCACAGCGGAGGTGAGCTACCGCCCCCTGGAGGACAAAGGCCAGCCCTGCAGGTGTCCGAGCTTACCGGGCGCCTAGCCAGTAGGGGCCGCTGTACCGCAGTGAGGAGAAACGGTTCCTGCTGATTTTACCTCCCAAACCAAGCGCCAGAGCCAATGCTTCCTGTGGAATCCCCAGCAAAGCCCGGCGACTTTGAAAAGCCAAGCACCTGCCTCCCCTGACTGCATGACTCCCCTGACTGTATGACCTGACTGTATGTATGGGCAGCAGTGTGGAGTAGTGGTTAGGGCCCTGGACTCTCGAAGGGAGGGTTGTGGTTCAATCCCAGGTGGGGGACACTGCTGCTGTACCCTTGAGCAAGGTACTTTACGAAGATTGCTCCAGTAAAAACCCAACTGTATAAATGGGTAATTGTATTTAAAAATAATGTGATATCTTGTAACGATTGTAAGTCGCCCTGGATAAGGGAGTCGGCTAAGAAATATATAGTAATAATGCCTCCCCTGCACAAGTGTCCAGGCCTGTTGTGCAGTTTCTATATCTGAAAACTGTTTGTTTGTTTATTTTTTTATTATTTAGCAGACACCCTTATCCAGGGCAACTTACAATTGTCACACGATATCACATTATTTTTACTTACAATTACCCATTTATACAGTTGTTTTTTGTTGTATAGTTGCTGTTTATGAATGAATTCACCAACTTCCAATATTCCCCTGACAGTATAATATAAGTTCTGCCAGCCTGCAATCCTAACTGGGGCTGACAGACAGACAGACAGACAGACAGACAGACAGACAGACAGACAGATTGATTTCAAAACACTTTCAAGTCAATCTCAGTGGTAGAGTATCTTTAACCGCTGTGCAGAATGAAATACCTCTCTCATGCACGTATCATTCATGGGATTTGGTTTCTAGTTCTTAGTTTTATTTTTTTCATCACATCTTTGAAATAAAAGCCAGCAAGGTTCTTGTCACATCTACTCAACACCAACATGTTTCCACTTAGTTCCCACAAGGGCTTTCTGACTCACCAGTATGACACTAAAGGTAAGAGAATGGAGATGTTTTCATTACAGGAAAGCTGCACTAATAATCAAACCAGTCTCTCTCTTACCTTGAGTCTCATATTGATGATGCAGCAAGCCCTTGTGTGGAACTAACTAGAAGCATCTTGTAATGGTCTTTAGCAGAGAACACATTGCTGATGATTGCACAATGAAAAGGGGCTGCACTGTGTAGTGTTTATGCGACACTGCTAGGTTTGTACGTGAGCTACCAGTAAAACTCTTTTATTTAAGACACATATAAAAACGTATTTAAAAAACAAAGAAATAAAAGCAGACTGACACTTATACAGAGACACATGCTACCTTATCAAGCAACCTCCCTCATTGAAACAGCTCCCTCTTTATACAACCCAGCGGCCGAATCACTGAGTCAGCCTTCTTCACTGCAATCAATGAAAACACACATCAGCACAACAAACACTTAGTGATAGACTTCATCAATGAATTCATGGATTTAAGATACAATAAAGAAGAAAATATTAATGTGCAAAAACAACTATTGATAAGCCCAAAAAAGAAAAACAGTTTAAGTCTTAAGTGCCACACATTCTAAAAAACTAAACAATGGTGACTTGTAATCCAGTGAATGGATCCATTATTTGAAAGTCCAGATTGTTTCAGAGTGAGCCCCAGTGTTTTAATGGACTGTCTTTGCCACTTGATTTCAAGTGGATTCACACAGGCGCTATTGTGATGCTGAAGGAAGGCCAGTCTGAACACACAAGGCTGCCCACACCATCTCACTGCTCCACAGCACGAAGCACTGCAGTCATTGGGAATGGGCTTCAATGGAACAGATTTGCACTACAATGGCAGAGTAAAGGAGGGTTTATCACAAGGGCCTGCGGGGCCAGGATCAGGGCCCCCAGGCAACCAGGGGCCCCTCCCCAAGCTATGGATTAGTACCTGATAGTACTGGAATTATGGGACATGCACACTTTTATATGATTAATAATACAATAATAAACCACGACACACAATTTTTACTATGAAAACAAAACATTGGCCACTTTATTAGGACCTGTCTGTCTGATTGAGTTTGGCATGGGGCAGCAGTGTGGAGTAGTGGTTAGGGCTCTGGACTCTTGACCGGAGGGTCGTGGGTTCAATCCCAGGTAGGGGACACTGCTGCTGTACCCTTGAGCAAGGTACTTTACCTGGATTGCTCCAGTAAAAACCCAACTGTATAAAATGGGTAATTGTATGTAAAAAATAATGTGATATCTTGTAACAATGTCTGCTAAGAAATAAATAATGGCCCTGGTGTGGTACGTGTTCTCCTGGTATATCCTGGTGTGGGCATGTTCTCCTGGTATACCCTGATGTGGGCATGCTCTCCTGGTATACCCTGGTGTGGGGCGTGTTCTCCTGGTATACCCTGGTGTGGGGCGTGTTCTCCTGGTATACCCTGGTGTGGGGCGTGTTCTCATGGTATACCCTGGTGTGGGGCGTGTTCTCCTGGTATACCCTGGTGTGGGGCGTGTTCTCCTGGTATACCCTGGTGTGGGGCGTGTTCTCCTGGTATACCCTGGTGTGGGGCGTGTTCTCCTGGTATACCCTGGTGTGGGGCGTGTTCTCCTGGTATACCCTGGTGTGGGGCGTGTTCTCATGGTATACCCTGGTGTGGGCGTGTTCTCTTGGTATACCCTGGTGTGGGGCATGGTCTCCTGGTAGGTCCTGGGTCGCTTGATTACTCTGGAAGGCGGATCTAACAGTTTATTTAAACACTGTTGTGAATCAAGTCCGCCCAACAATGCTGGACCCTGATGGCTACATTCAAGATGCTAATGCACCCGTCCACCGTGCCTGAATGGGGAACAGTGTGAGGAGAATGATAGAGACTGTAGACATCTTTCAAGGCCACCGCAATCCCCGGATCTCAATGCAATTGAGCACGTCACGATCCTCAGCCTGCCTCTCTGCTCCGACTGAAGTTTTTATGACCAAATGGATCCTCTCAATATACCCCCCAGCACCCTGTGCAGTCTCTACGGCACATCAAGACTGTGATCAGAGTAAATGCTGCCCAACCCGATATTACTAACAGGTCGTAAAGTGGCCAGGCAGTGTATGTAATGTAGGAAATATTTTCAATTGAAAAAACAAAACCAGAATTGCAAACCAGTGCCATGAATGATACACAAGTGAGAGAATTATTTGTACACCCTGTTTATTCTACTGTTATCAAAACAAAAACTGATCTGTGTTTGTTAGCGTGTTAGTAAGATAAAACTGGACTGTGTTTGTTAGCGTGTTAGTAAGATAGGTGCTCAAAGTCTTAACCTTCCAGTCCCATGAAGAAGAGCTAACTGAATAAGCAGCAGTGTTGGCACGGCAGTTTTAATATGTTTTTGTTATATCAATATTTGTTCTGTACAGTTCATTTATCATCTTGACACACTAAAAGCTGTGTGGTCAGTTAATGTATTATTAGTTCTATGGGAAACTATAATGTTTGTTTCTTGTGCAATCCTGCAGTACTGTGATCCCATGACCCCTGTAGTTGCACAACACTGAAGCAACAGCTTTCAAATGAAGAAGTCGTTGTGGGGATTCATCTTGTGCTACTTCATGTATTGTGAGTGTTGTGGGGCTGGTTTTCACAGTGTTTCAGTGCTGAATATCGTGCAGGTCCAGTTTTGACATGATGATTTTACTGCCCACGTACCTTTCTCAGATGTTTGGAATCGCTCCAAGTGCTAATGTTTGCTCAGTATGATTGTGCTTTCACTTGAGTTCAGGAGCTGCTCTTCACTTTTAGACTGCTGCAGACATCTGTGACACCAGCTGCACATGTTTTTATGAACATTTATCATAAACTCCCTGCCTCCTTTAGACATTTTGGATTGCATTTGGGTATACTCAGCAAAAACTGCCAAATGAAATGCGACACACTGTATTCCACGGGTTTATAATTCATGGATTTGCACTTCATACAGACGGGGACGGCAGGAGCTGCAACAGACAATAGAAACAGCAGGTTTCCTGCAGAGGCTGCTTCTACAAAAAGGGACGTTTGCCTGATTTGGCAGTGTCGTTCCTACATCAGCCACCAGATGGCACTGCCGGTAAGTACATCAGAGTACTGGCTGACGAGAGCTGCTCTGTCTCGCGGACAGTTTCATAGTAACAGGTGCCTGTTTATCATGCAGTAGTTAACCCTTCAGTGTGCTTCACTCAGTTAGTGTTCTCTACAGGTAGTGTTAGCCTTTCAAACCCATCCTCTTACCTCTTAATAGCAACATTATCACGGGTCCCCCTTTACAGGAGTGCCATCCTAAGCTGTCCATTTCCTATTCAGCACAACTAGCAACATTATAACAGCCCACCCCAACAAAGAAGGTCTAACCAAGACTTTAAAATCCATTTTCTTGCCTCTTTTTTTTGCAATAACAACATTATAACAGCTCCCCTTTAAAGGAGGGCTAACCAAGACTCTTGCCTCATGCGTGAATGCTTTCCATTATTATTTGTGAACACCAGAATCCACGCATTCATGAAACGATGGACATGTCCCCCCTTACAAAGTTACAAAACGACAAAATAAAATGGCATTTTACAATGGGGGGACCAACGGTAACCTTTGAGCTTCATGTCATTTTCTGCAGGCAAAAGCAGTACAGTATAAAGCAGGCACATGCATTAATGTAAGAGCAGCACGCTGATACATGAGGTAAGACCATTAACACATTAATATTACTATTAATATTACACTTATTTTCCACCAGGGGGCGCTTATACGGCATTGGGGGCTGCATGCAGCACGCATACACCCAAGTACATGAGCCTGTCTGTGCGATTAGACTGCAGTGAGGTCATTAAACATTTTGGCCTCTTACAGTGATTGTAAAAGACATTTTTATTATCAAAAATAGCAAATTGATACTCAAAATTCAATAACTTTGAACCGATCAATCTAAAACTAAACCTGAATGGTTCTGCAGCGAGCTCCCGTGCAGGTGTTTTTAACTGCTACTTTTAATAACGTGTCAGTTATTGCTGGTCGCTGAAAATTTGCCACACAAGGAGCTTGAAACTGCTTGCAGTTCACAAGCATTCAAACAACGGCTTTGCCTGAATCAGCCAACACTGAATAATGAGACTGCACGGTTTGAAAAGATTACTGTTGTAGTTTTATATATTCATATTTGTAATTACACACCCTCATTTTGAGGTACTGCTGTGACCTTAAAGATAGGTTTTCTCATGTTGTGCTACATATGGCAGGTTTAACCATTTGTTTTGCCTGCTCCTGTGCGGATGGATTACTTTATCGGAGTAACTTTTCATAAACGAGTCTGTTTTGCTGTTCGAGGCCTGAGACACTATTTGGGGGTTATCATCTAACAAGGGGCTCTTCTGAAAGTTTGCACGGTCTTTTTGCAGTTTCCCCGCCATGCTTTTTCTATGGTTAAACTATGCATGTGCTGTCGTGTACCACGGGTCTTTTAATATGCTTAACATACCTCTCTGTGCTTCGCGATGCTTCTGTGCTTTGCCGTGCTTTATTACACTGTGGCATGCTTTTACTAGGGCACCCTTTCATACGGAGAAACACAATGTTCCACACAATGAAAAGACGACGTGACGGCTTCAGAAGGGGGGCTGAGTCCTTTTCTCTCTTTGAAAAATGCCTGGCCTCTCTTCCCTCTCCTTTTCTTTCTTGTTTTTAAAATCCAATAGGGGTTTTTGGCTCTGAAGCCACAGTCAGCGGGGTAACCACGGCAACAAAGCCGGTGCGAGGGGCATGATGGGATACAGAAAAGCACAGGGAATGAAGAGAGCAGCTTTTTTTTTTTTGTGTCTTTTTTTTCTTTACCGCAGAAGGTTCCAGAATCCCGGCGTAAAAACACATTCCATTCTCCTGCTAGCTGTTTGCTGTCATTAACAGAGAGCAAAGGCTTTTTAATAGCAGACGATTTGGCTGAAACTTCTATATCCAACAAGTATTTGGCCAGATGTACATAGAGACTGGGGGTGGGGGTGGGGGGGGGGCAGTTGCTTTCTATTCCATTCGTTATTAAATGAATGTTACCTAATACAACACTTATTTCAGCAAATGACCTACACATCAAAAAAATATTGTGAATCAGTGATGGGCTCTTATATTGTAAAATATAAGACTTTTACAATTGTCAGCATGACCTTACTGTTTCAAATGTGTCTTCAGGGTCATAGCATGACTACACTGTCTACAAAGCATGTCAGTCAAAAGGGGAAGCAGCTGGTTGGTTAATGACAGGAGAGAAGATGTTGAAGGAGAAGGGAAATGTCACTCTCCCGGTAACCAAAGAAGTGCAACACTAATTGAAAGCAAGGCTTGCAAACAGAGATTTCTGCAGTACCAGATATCATAAAACATGTTCGTTAAAATATAGTTTACTTTCAAAACTGCACATGCACACCAATTCGACTCGTTCATTTCCATTAGCAGCAGAGGTCCAGTCCATTTCAATTGGGACTCTACCTGCCTGCCTGCCTGTCTATCAGCCCCAGTTAGGACTGCAGGCTGTCAGAACTCCATCTCTCACACTGAAGTGACCTGATGAGCATCCAATGTGAAGGACGCTAGAGAGAGAGAGGCGGGCTTTAAATCTCTGACTGCAGAAAATAATCTGTAGGCTGTGATTATATTATACTGTCAGGGGAATATTGGAAGTTGGTGAATTCATTCATAAACAGCAACTATACAACAATGTGATTCATACAGGTTTGACTTGTGTGTCATGTGTCCGGCTGCAGCGTGGATTGTAGTCTGCAGGTGGAAGCTGCCCCAGCTTGATACTGGGAACGAGATGAGATTGAGTGTCGCACACTGGATTCAAGGTGCAGATGGAAACAGGAAAGGAGTAGTTCTAGTTCATAGTTTCCAACGCTCTTTGTGAGTGGAATCTGTCCTCCGTGTCGCTGTGTTTGGAATGATAATGGAATACCCGCCCCCTCCTCCCCCTGTTCCCAGGACTTCCCGACGCTCCGGGTCAGTGCTCCTTTCTTCTGGAGCGACTCCATGAACAAAAAGACGACTTTGGAGAGATTCCCAGCCGATTCACACTTCAGTTCTCCGAGAGGAACCAGGGCAAAGTTCCCAGAGTGCTGGCTGTGAGAGGGCTGCTGCAGGGAGTTTACAATCCAGAGAGAGAGACTGTGCACCGCTCTGCAGCAAGTGCCTGTAGCTGACAAAATAATTCCATCCATGTTCCACGCTGGGCAAACCCATTCTCTTAACATTAATATCATTACTTTCATTGTTTAATTTAAGACCTGCATTAACCTGCTTGCAGAGGGAGGGGAGGGCAGTCACTGGAACAGCACAGTGCTTTAGTATGAAGAGCTGATCGTTATTGTGTGGCAAAAACTACCACAGAGAATAATACACACAGACTGGTCTATTCAACACATTCAATATCATGTTCATTTAGATGGAGTAAAACCTCTATTATCCAAATTAATTGGGACCAGGTGGTGTTCTTATAATCAAACTACAATTATGAAATATGACTTTCCCCATCAAGAAACCTCCTGAAAGATGTAATTCAACCGCTTTGCATGTAAATATATACCACACAGTAATGCACAGCAAATAGAGAGGGCTGACTAGAGTGTAGGCGTTTAGATAAAGTGCAGTTTCACTGTATAAAATAAAATACTGCTTTAAGAGTGTCAGTTTTGAGTGAAGTCATGTTTTCCCCTTGTCATGACTTCCTCTCCATTGACGTCCTCCTGTGTTACAGGTAATAGGGCCCCACCTCCTGACCCTACAGTTTCCTACGGGTAACACAGAACCCAAAGGACCTGTTACATTGTAACACAGGAAGGAAAGGGAATGGCGAGAGGAAAACATTACAGCAATGTTAATGTGAGTTTAAAATGAGTCTAAAACAATGAACTTTAGAAAAAAAGACAATGTTAAAAAGAAATTGAAGAAAATGTTAGCGAATAAAAACATAATTAAAAAAAGAATGAAAGAAACAAAAAGAAAGAATTTAGAAAAAAAGAAAGCTCAGAAAATGTTGAAATTGAGTAATTATGTTCGTCCCACATTGGAAGAGTTCTTCTGAAGTGTTGGTTATACTCGGACTAGCTGATCAGTCCTGTGTTTATTGGGCTGTGCAGTTTCACACAATCTGCATCTAATCAACCAAAATACCAACCAGTCTCTCTGACAGGCAGTGCAGCCCACAGCACTGCTATCTGCACACTGCTAAACCAATCCACACTCAACACATCCACAATCTGCTAAACCAATCCACACTCAACACATCCACAATCTGCTAAACCAATCCACACTCAACACAATCTGCAAAACCAATCCACACTCAACACATCCACAAATCTGCAAAACCAATCCACACTCAACACATCCACAAATCTGCAAAACCAATCCACACTCAACACATCCACAATCTGCAAAACCAATCCACACTCAACACATCCACAAATCTGCAAAACCAGTCCACACTCAACAACACATCCACAATCTGCAAAACCAATCCACACTCAACACATCCACAATCTGCAAAACCAATCCACACTCAACACATCCACAATCTGCTAAACCAGTCCACACTCAACACATCCACAAATCTGCAAAACCAGTCCACACTCAACAACACATCCACAATCTGCAAAACCAATCCACACTCAACACATCCACAATCTGCTAAACCAATCCACACTCAACACATCCACAATCTGCTAAACCAATCCACACTCAACACATCCACAATCTGCTAAACCAATCCACACTCAACACATCCACAATCTGCTAAACCAATCCACACTCAACAACACATCCACAATCTGCTAAACCAATCCACACTCAACACATCCACAATCTGCTAAACCAATCCACACTCAACACATCCACAATCTGCTAAACCAATCCACACTCAACACAATTTGCAAAACCAATCCACACTCAACAACACATCCACAATTTGCAAAACCAATCCACACTCAACAACACATCCACAACCTGCAAAACCAATCCACACTCAACACCACAGCCACAATCTGCAAAATCAATCCACACTCAACACATCCACAATCTGCAAAACCAATCCACTCAACAACACATCCACAATCTGCAAAACCAATCCACACTCAACACATCCACAATCTGCTAAATCAATCCACACTCAACAACACATCCACAATCTGCTAAACCAATCCACACTCAACAACACATCCACAATTTGCTAAATCAATCCACACTCAACACATCCACAATCTGTATGGAAAGAAGGGGAGTGGGAAATAGTCTGGCTGATAAATCATGTGGTTATGCTGTTCTACTCTGTAATAAAAATAATAATCACATTGTACCAAAACAATCCTGTAAAGAAAAATATCAGGCAATGAAACTAGCAGCATTCAATCACAGCTGAAACTCTTTAGATACCTGCCTACTGTTTTGAGGATCAGTCAGCCCATCTGAGCTTCTCCGGTTCGGAGCAGCTGATTGATCTCAAAACTTTGTCAAGTCGGGTCTTAAAGGATCCCAGTGATGCAACATGACTAGGTAACCCATTCCATCCCTGCAGCACTCTCTGTGTGAAGAAGTGTCCTTCCCCCTGACATTAGTTATGCAAATTAGGCTGATCATGTGATGGGACATCCCTGCAGCACTAGAAAGCTGCTGTAGTTTATTTCAGCAACATTGTGGATCAAGTCCACCCAACAATGCTCAACCCTGATGGCCACTTCCAAGACAACAATGCACTGTCCACCGCGCCGGAACTGTGGTTTGAGGAGCAGGGTGGAGAAGTTTGGTGAAAATCAAGGCAGTTATCGTGTGACAGACTGTCAGTGCAGAAGGGTCCCTATATTTGAACGAGGAACTTGACCAGTAAAATGAGAGCTCTCGTTACAGGCACTGAAAAGGATTAAGAGTCTTCCTTAGTTTTAGAGTTTGAAAGTGGTTTGAGATTAGCTGTCTGAATTGCTGAGCATACGGAATAACTCAACACTGCCCCTAGATAACTACTCAACACTGCCCCTAGATAACAACTCAACCCTGCCCCTAGATAACAACTCAACCCTGCCCCTAGATAACAACTCAACCCTGCCCCTAGATAACAACTCAACCCTGCCCCTAGATAACTCCTCAACCCTGCCCCTAGATAACAACTCAACCCTGCCCCTAGATAACAACTCAACCCTGCCCCTAGATAACAACTCAACCCTGCCCCTAGATAACAACTCAACCCTGCCCCTAGATAACAACTCAACCCTGCCCCTAGATAACAACTCAACCCTGCCCCTAGATAACAACTCAACCCTGCCCCTAGATAACAACTCAACCCTGCCCCTAGATAACAACTCAACCCTGCCCCTAGATAACAACTCAACCCTGCCCCTAGATAACAACTCAACCCTGCCCCTAGATAACAACTCAACCCTGCCCCTAGATAACAACTCAACCCTGCCCCTAGATAACAACTCAACCCTGCCCCTAGATAACAACTCAACCCTGCCCCTAGATAACAACTCAACCCTGCCCCTAGATAACAACTCAACCCTGCCCCTAGATAACAACTCAACCCTGCCCCTAGATAACAACTCAACCCTGCCCCTAGATAACAACTCAACCCTGCCCCTAGATAACAACTCAACCCTGCCCCTAGATAACAACTCAACCCTGCCCCTAGATAACAACTCAACCCTGCCCCTAGATAACAACTCAACCCTGCCCCTAGATAACAACTCAACCCTGCCCCTAGATAACAACTCAACCCTGCCCCTAGATAACAACTCAACCCTGCCCCTAGATAACAACTCAACCCTGCCCCTAGATAACAACTCAACCCTGCCCCTAGATAACAACTCAACCCTGCCCCTAGATAACAACTCAACCCTGCCCCTAGATAACAACTCAACCCTGCCCCTAGATAACAACTCAACCCTGCCCCTAGATAACAACTCAACCCTGCCCCTAGATAACAACTCAACCCTGCCCCTAGATAACAACTCAACCCTGCCCCTAGATAACAACTCAACCCTGCCCCTAGATAACAACTCAACCCTGCCCCTAGATAACAACTCAACCCTGCCCCTAGATAACAACTCAACCCTGCCCCTAGATAACAACTCAACCCTGCCCCTAGATAACAACTCAACCCTGCCCCTAGATAACAACTCAACCCTGCCCCTAGATAACAACTCAACCCTGCCCCTAGATAACAACTCAACCCTGCCCCTAGATAACAACTCAACCCTGCCCCTAGATAACAACTCAACCCTGCCCCTAGATAACAACTCAACCCTGCCCCTAGATAACAACTCAACCCTGCCCCTAGATAACAACTCAACCCTGCCCCTAGATAACAACTCAACCCTGCCCCTAGATAACAACTCAACCCTGCCCCTAGATAACAACTCAACCCTGCCCCTAGATAACAACTCAACCCTGCCCCTAGATAACAACTCAACCCTGCCCCTAGATAACAACTCAACCCTGCCCCTAGATAACAACTCAACCCTGCCCCTAGATAACAACTCAACCCTGCCCCTAGATAACAACTCAACCCTGCCCCTAGATAACAACTCAACCCTGCCCCTAGATAACAACTCAACCCTGCCCCTAGATAACAACTCAACCCTGCCCCTAGATAACAACTCAACCCTGCCCCTAGATAACAACTCAACCCTGCCCCTAGATAACAACTCAACCCTGCCCCTAGATAACAACTCAACCCTGCCCCTAGATAACAACTCAACCCTGCCCCTAGATAACAACTCAACCCTGCCCCTAGATAACAACTCAACCCTGCCCCTAGATAACAACTCAACCCTGCCCCTAGATAACAACTCAACCCTGCCCCTAGATAACAACTCAACCCTGCCCCTAGATAACAACTCAACCCTGCCCCTAGATAACAACTCAACCCTGCCCCTAGATAACAACTCAACCCTGCCCCTAGATAACAACTCAACCCTGCCCCTAGATAACAACTCAACCCTGCCCCTAGATAACAACTCAACCCTGCCCCTAGATAACAACTCAACCCTGCCCCTAGATAACAACTCAACCCTGCCCCTAGATAACAACTCAACCCTGCCCCTAGATAACAACTCAACCCTGCCCCTAGATAACAACTCAACCCTGCCCCTAGATAACAACTCAACCCTGCCCCTAGATAACAACTCAACCCTGCCCCTAGATAACTCCTCAACCCTGCCCCTAGATAACAACTCAACCCTGCCCCTAGATAACAACTCAACACTGCCCCTACATAACAACTCAACCCTGCCCCTAGATAACTCCTCAACACCGCCCCTAGATAGCAACTCAACACTGCCCCTAGATAACAACTCAACACTGCCCCCAGATAACAACTCAACCCTGCCCCTAGATAACAACTCACTGCCCCAAGATAATAACTCACTGTCCCTAGATAACCAAGACAGCTTTAATGCAGCCACTGATCTTGGTCGCTGATGCAGTCTTTTCTAGACCAACGCTGTTGAGTTTATAATATATAATCAAAGAGAAGGAGATGTGCTACCTTTTATTGGACTAACCAAACAACAATTAAATCACAAGCTTTCAAGACCTCAAATGTCTCTTCAGGTGAGAGTAGGAAAGAGAGACTGATGTTTACATTCAAAGGTGGCATCAGAACTTTAACAAAAAGAACCCATTTTGAATCACTGCAATTCTAATGCAGGGAAAAAAACTGTGTTGAAAAAAAATAAAACAGGATGAGTGGCCACATAATAAACAAAAAGTCAAGGACACTGAGGATAGCTTATCTTCCAACTGAAGCTTCTTTAATCCCGCTGCAACATTCAAAATGAGACAAAAACCAAGGAAAAACAAAATCAAGAATTTACAATTTTGAGAACTTTTTTTTTTTTTTTAGATGGATAGAACATATCAGATATCAGAACATGTTAGAAAATAAGCGAATGGATATCTCTCATTGTTTAGTACAGGAAGTTACTCATCAATGTACACGTGTGTAAAGCCAATAATAGCCGCTCCTTTTCCCTTCTTGTTTTCCAATACTTGATTGGGATTCCAGGTTTCATTTTCACTTCGAGGAAGAGGCTACACTATTTTTACAGCTGTAGGTGGTACAAAAAAAAAAAAAAAAAAACTGGGCAAAATTTAGATTAAAAAAAAAACTGATTTCAAACCAGGCTTTAATTATTACTTCCACACAGAATCCGGGGTAGGCATCCTGTTTGATCAAATAAACTGTATAAAAGAATCAGACGCTTTACATTGTAATATATTACAGTATACCTGTTTTTACAAGAAGGATCTTTGTTTAAGACAGTATCCTTGATGTATAAACGCTACATAACCTGAATGAATAGCGGTGTCAGGGTTAGTAACTGCAGGGTTTAGCAGGGTTTGATGGGGTTTCACTCTATAACCAGAACCCTAACGTGGAGTACTTAGGTTTCCATTAGCATTGCTTTATATCATTTTTACCCCTGTTTTTTACCCAATTTGAGTATCCCATTTGAAGTATCATTACACTGTGAGGACTGAGAGCAGCAAGCTGCATCAATCACACTGTGAGGCCGGTCTCTCCAGACAGCGGACCTGAACCCTGAAGGAGAGGGCTCAGCTGGGGAGGCTGGACTCGTGGGGAGGAGGAGGGTGGGGTGGGGACTATTGTTTATTAGAATTACTTATTCACCCTTTTAAAAAAATCCTATATTAAATGTATAAATTAAATGATTGCCAGTTTTAGAGATGTGTAGAAACTACAGAACTCTATAGAAAGAGAGGTGATCCACAGATACAGCTACAGACACCCTGATGCCCAATGGACATCCCCAAGACTGGCAGCTTGGCTCCAGTGTGATTTACAGAATGCTGCACTCAGAAACGCTGTTCATTGGTGACTGGGGCCCCAGTGACAGGAAGTGATGTCACAGCGTAAAGGAACATCCCCTAGAAAGTGTCCTGAGGGCATCAGATGATTCGAGGGCATTTGCCAAGCACTCCCACCATTCAGCCTTCCAGAGCTCTACGAAATCAACCCATCCTGACCCCCCCCCGACCCCAACCCTAAAACCTAACCTCAAACCCACTACCTACCCCTAAACCTAACCATTAAGAATCTCCTGATGCCCTCAGGACACTTTCTAGGGGATATTCCTGTGTGCTGCCCCCAGTGACAGGAAGTGATGCCAAAGTGCTCTGGGGCCCCAGTGACAGGAAATGATGTCACAGTGCTCTGGATTCCTCCTCCCCGCAGTCAAAGAGAAAATAAAAAGTCTGGAAACACACAGCACAACAGCAGAGCAGCTTGTTTATATCAAATCAATCATATATTTTTTCTATAGCGCCCCATATACATAATAAAACGTCTCAAGGCGCTTCACAAAATAATATGCTAGAGGGAAGACTTTGTAAAGCCTTGATTATTATCCGTTTAAGTTTCTATTCTTTTGTATCAGAAATAGATTATAATATTACAATACCATAGATTATAATATTACAATACCATAGATTATAATATTACAATATCATAGATTATAATATTACAATATCATAGAGCCGAGTATTGAAACACAGTCCACAACCAAAATCAAGAACTGTATCCAAAAGCTGTCTGAATCTCTTCAGAGCTGGGAGACTCTTCACCCTGGGTATCGGGCTCCAAAGTTGCATTTACTGGTTCTATAAAGAAATATAAGTCTATTTCTTTTCACTGCCTGAAACAAAGTCACATCAAACTGCAGGCAGCATCCCACAAGTACTTGGAGATACTGGGAGAAACAGTGGAGATCCAGTAGTGCTCCATATTGCAGGAGCAGAGTTTAGAGTAACATGAACACACGTGCTGCGTTGGTCAGCCCTCGGGTACCACGGCACGGACTGTGCTTGTGCAATTCAACTGCATTCTGAATCGAGGGGAGCTCTCTATTCAGGGATACCAAGACATGTAATGAGCCCGCCAGGGGTGTGAGTGCATTGTACCCTGATGGTGAGGGACTGAGCACCCTCCACTGTGTCGGGATTGTTATGGTTTGAGAAGCATGAGAGAGGATGTCGTCCTGCAGTAACAAATGCTTTGCTTTTATCCATCTGTCCCAATACTTGTTTAAGGCATCTGTTGCAATATGCTTCATATAAAAAAAAAAAAATCCTTTATATACATGTATAAAAAAGGGCCAGTTACTTATAAGGCAAAAATATACATGGTCCATATGAATTTTACATACATGCAACAAAATTTGAATCTGATGTTCAGTTTAGTTTGATTGCTACCAAATGCTTTAGTGGCTCTAAAATCTGGGACCGCGACATTCATCTCTGAACTTTTATTCACTGTACAGTTCCATAGAAGAGGGGGGAAAAAAAATGCCTCCAGCATTTTATAGAAAACCAGCAAAACCAAAAACAAAACCAAAAAAAAAAACAGAACTAGTCTTGTGGTGCCCCTGCTGCAGCCCTTGCTGTCGGTGTGGTGCGGGGTACTGGATTCGGGCTCTGTCAGACTCAGCTGAGTATCTCCGCTCTGGATTCATGCAGTTGGGACCCATTGATCCTGCTCACTTGGTGCTTATCCATAATCTGAAGAACGTCGTCCAGGATGGAGGGACCCAGATCCAGGTGCAGGGACAGCAGGGAGCCGGCGTGGGACAGGAACGGTTCCTCCAGAGGGGTGTCCTCAGGGGTGAGTCCGATTCGGGGCTCTGCTAGTCTCTGCTCCGGGCTGCGGGGCTCTCCAATTGGAGAAGGGCTCTCGTCTGGGGAAGGGGTTGGGAACTGGGGCAGCAGAGGGACGGGGAAGGTGGTGGGAGGCGGAGGCTGGGTGGCTTCCAGGTGGAGTCGAGGTGGTTTGGGAGGGGGGACCTGCTGGGCTGCAGGCAGGGAGAGGGCCTGGACGCCCCCTATCACAGGCAGGGAGAGGGCGTTCTTCAGGAGCGGGGAGGAGTTCTCGCGCTGGGGCGGGAGTGCACAGATGCTGGCGGTGCGGGTGAATTCAAAGGGCGTTCCGTACTGGTTGCAGCGCTGGGACAGACTGTGGCCCTGTTTCCCAGGGAGCAGGTGGAATTTCCCCTGCAGGAAGGACAGGTCCCCGAAGAGATCGCTCTCGCCGCCGCTGCTGCCGATGTGAATGGTGTGCCGGAAATCTCCCAGCGGAGGGCTGATCATATCCGAGGACAGGATGTCACGGAGCTTCTCTTTTTTCCCTCGGCGGCTCCCGCGCTTCAGGTAAATGGGGGCCTTGGTGGACATCTCTCTGATCTAAGGCCTGTCCAGATCGGGGGCGGGGAGGAGGATTTCAACAAGATTCACTAATCTATCGAGTCTTTCCAAAGGTCCTAAAAAGGGGTTGGTTCACTCTTATGAGGCACTGATATGTTTGGATTTCCTTCATCCATCCAACTCCAGGAATCCCATGGGAACTGGAGAGTTTCGGGGCAAGTGCTCAGAGTGAGAAGGGCAGGGTGTTTAATCGAAGCTGGTGCAAAGACAGATTCAGTCTGGTTTGTTGACCAATAAAGAGCCACCCTCTTCTAAACGGCTTTCAAATCTGCTGAAGGAAAGAAACAGAAATGTGATTAACCGATACTGTAGGCTTCTATATATCCCATTACTTGGGTGCAACAAAACGCTTCACGACATGCAGGTGGCGATACAATATGCAAAACTCAATGTGAACAGGATGCACATAATAGGGCCTCCGCAAGGCCAGCGTTACCCTTCTCAGTGTAACACGAACATTGCTGGGGGGTTATTCCACTTAATGGGCTTTGAGTCGATTTACTAACGTTTATACAGCACTGTACTTCTCAAATATAATCCAGCTTCATTTATACAGCACTGTACATCTCAAATATAATCCAGCTTCATTTATACAGCACTGTACTTCTCAAATATAATCCAGCTTCATTTATACAGCACTGTACTTCTCAAATATAATCCAGCTTCATTTATACAGCACTGTACTTCTCAAATATAACCCAGCTTCATTTATACAGCACTGTACTTCTCAAATATAATCCAGCAAATATAACCCAGCTTCATTTATACAGCACTGTACTTCTCAAATATAATCCAGCTTCATTTATACAGCACTGTACTTCTCAAATATAATCCAGCTTCATTTATACAGCACTGTACTTCTCAAATATAATCCAGCTTCATTTATACAGCACTGTACTTCTCAAATATAATCCAGCTTCATTTATACAGCATGGTGTACATCTCAAATATAATCCAGCTTCATTTATACAGCACTGTACTTATCAAATATAATCCATCATTTTTTTTTGTATGTCAATTTAATTTAGAGGTTCTGTTTTTCCACTGTTGAGTTTAATATGAACACGCTTTTTATTTCTAGACTTATAAAAACAAAGAACTGTTGTAAGGGTCGTGTTAAAATAAGAGAAAGGGACATGGATGTTACAGCCTTGGTTAGCACAAGATGAAGCCTCTGCTTCAATACCGGACATGTTCATTCTAATTTTGAACAATGAACACAAATTTGGCACCTTTCCTAAAATGTCTTCCAGTGCGACCGTTACCTGTTACACAACAGACAATAAATGACCCGCGGGGAAGGTGTAGCAGACGTAGTCTGTGCTTTACATATCACTTCAATCCCTCCCTGTGTGTGAGCTGCAGCTGCCTGCTTGAGGTCAAACTGCCAGCCCCTGTACACCTGTGCAGCACAGAGACACCTTCGCTTATCCTCCCTGGCCATCTGCCAGCCACTGTACACACACAAACACACGCACACACACACACACAAACACGCACACACAAACACACACAAGCACACGCACACACACGCACACACGCACGCACACACACACACACGCAAAAACACGCACACACACGCACACACGCACGCACACACACACACACACACAAACACGCACACCTGCCCCTACGGAGAGATCAGACACACACACGACACCCCAATCGGCTGTCTATCTCAGCCACTTAAAGATATTCTCTCCATCAACCTTTTCCCTTTTCAATGAAAATCACAATAAACAAAAAGGTGCAGTTTGGAACAGATGACCACGAAACAAAGCCGAGACGCCCACAAAGTGTAAATTTAATATGAATCACAAGCTGAGACGCACAGTAAAAGCATGGTAAGCACAGGTAAGCATGGCAAAGCCCAGTGGAGTATGGTAAAGCATATTAAAAACAAACATGGCAAACCATGTTAAAGTATGATAGATGTACAGTATAACTATGGGGAAAGCACTTGGGGGCAACTGCAAAATTGCTGTGCAAACTTACTGCCTTGTACAATATAGAAGCACCCAAATTAATCTCCATATTGAAAGTGCACTGGAAATGCCTCCTGCCCTGTGTGTCCCATTCCGCACAGCTCAGCGAAACAGGACGTCCCCAGAGAGTTCATACCGAAAACTGAAGCTCAGATATTTCTCACCCAGACAGCAATGTGCTGCAGTCACACATGGGTGTTGAGTTTATTCAATTATAAATTACGTGTGAGGAGCTACCATAAGGACCACTCCGAAAGATTGCAAATGCCACAGAAAGGTAAAGGGGCAGAAAAAAAACCAAACAAACAGCTGCATCGATACAGAAGTGGGTGGGGCATTATGAACCTATTTTACCCAATGCAGAGGGAGGGGAGGGGGTCGTGTGGAATGGGGTTCAGCAGTGGAAATGCAGCTCTGCTGAGCTCTGGCAGAGTCACAGTGAAAATAAAAAGAGTCTGGAAAACAACAACAGCAAAACCAGAGGGGGCTTGTGGGAACGCTGTAATGGTAATGAGAGGGAAGGAAATGGGTTTGTAATCCTCGATTCTGTACAGAAAATATTCCCCTGTACACACAGACTGAGCTCAAGACACGGGCCCTGCACACACAGACTGAGCTCAAGACACAGGCCCTGCACACACAGACTGAGCTCAAGACACGGGCCCTGCACACACAGACTGAGCTCAAGACACCGGCCCTGCACACACAGACTGAGCTCAAGACACCGGCCCTGCACACACAGACTGAGCTCAAGACACGGGCCCTGCACACACAGACTGAGCTCAAGACACCGGCCCTGCACACACAGACTGAGCTCAAGACACCGGCCCTGCACACACAGACTGAGCTCAAGACACCGGCCCTGCACACACAGACTGAGCTCAAGACACGGGCCCTGCACACACAGACTGAGCTCAAGACACCGGCCCTGCACACACAGACTGAGCTCAAGACACGGGCCCTGCACACACAGACTGAGCTCAAGACACGGGCCCTGCACACACAGACTGAGCTCAAGACACGGGCCCTGCACACACAGACTGAGCTCAAGACACGGGCCCTGCACACACAGACTGAGCTCAAGACACGGGCCCTGCACACACAGACTGAGCTCAAGACACCGGCCCTGCACACACAGACTGAGCTCAAGACACGGGCCCTGCACACACAGACTGAGCTCAAGACACCGGCCCTGCACACACAGACTGAGCTCAAGACACCGGCCCTGCACACACAGACTGAGCTCAAGACACCGGCCCTGCACACACAGACTGAGCTAAAGACACGGGCCCTGTACACACAGACTGAGCTCAAGACACCGGCCCTGCACACACAGACTGAGCTAAAGACACGGGTTCTCTTCCTAAATCCACAAAACCATAGAGGTGCAATTATAGGATTAAACATGGAATTCTGGAATGCCAGAATATGTTAATAATGGAAAGAAGATGAATCCGGATGAGCACTCTTGCACCCATGTGAAATCTCCGCCATAATAAGACACAGTCATCCTGTTGGATACAAAGCGCCTTCTCCATTTTGCTTTGCATAAGAGAGCACTGGCTCTGGTGCTAGTTTGCATGTCTCTGTATTTGCAGAACAAGTGCCAGTTTGTATTGTGCTCTGGCTTTCAAAGGCAGTTCCAATGCTTTGTCATTGAATATGGTAATACATGAGATACAAAAAGAACAATACAAGTTGCAATTATACAATTATACCTGCAGCAGGCAGAGGACAATAATGCAGCTGCTGTATGTATTGATACAGATTAAGACTGCTGAGCTGACTCTCTTAGGTTTCATTATTGGAGTTAACTAGCAATTGCTTGGTACCTATTCACATTATTTAAAGTGCCTTCTCCAGGTTTCGCAGTGGGTGCAAGGTGGGAGATGTATACTGATTCTAATTCGGATGTACTGAACCTATTGCACGCAGTCCAGCAGGCAGCTGCACTTCAATGTGTAACCTCAAGGGCACTGCCTCCCTGCTACTGCCCTGGAGCTGGCTGTTTGGTTACAGATTGGTTTTGAGATGTACTGTATAATAAAATTGCTTAAAAGCACTTCTTTGACTGACACTCTCTCAGTCCATAATAAGCTTTGGCACCTAAGACCCTGCTGGGGTGGAATGACCAGACAGTGCAGTGCAGACTTCCAAAAGATAACGCTTGCAAACAGAGATTTCTTCAGCGTTGTGCTGGGTGTTCACAATGGGAATGCTTGCTACAACATGCACAGACCTGTGTAGCCAGTGGAGCTGCAATAAAGATGTATGGAGCTATAGCTACAAGGCAGTAGTTTGCAGTTTCTAAGGGTAAACGGGTATTTCCTCATAGCTTTGCAAGTTTATCATGCTATTTTGAAAAGGCCCGAAACATTTTACAATTATAGATAAGACCTGGAAAATAAATTGCATCATGTGTTACACGCATGAACTGCACAGAGCCTGTAAGGGATTCTTACTTTTAATTGCAGTGTTAAAAATCCTGTGTCAATGGAAAGGATGATTCCTTGAAGGCTGTAGTAAACCGTGGGTGTGGGAAAAACTGTGCTTAACAAACATAGAATACATTTTGAAACGTTTACAGCCTAAAGCAAATATTGCGCATGTGTTTGCCGTTCTGCAGTAAGTCTTGTCAATCAACAGTTAATGCAAAGTGCAATTCTCTCTGGAACACAAAGCAGAGAAAGCAGCTTCCAGTTCTCAGGTTTGTTTTCTTATTGCAATTGCTCAATATTGTGTTTGACTTGGTTTTTGATAGAAGGCGAGTTCAGATTCTGTTTCACTGCAGACAAGTGAAACACAGGCTAGATCAGCAAAGCGCTTCACTCCGAGCTGCGCCGCAGTGAATCACGTTTCCTTTTTCTATGCTATAAAAAGACATCTAGTGGAAAACAAAATAAAACATATTTTTAACACCACAGCTGTGCACATGAATCAACAGCAGCTTTGAATTCCCTGAAGAAACTCGTCCCGAGAGC
The DNA here is from genome assembly GCA_030684275.1 of Acipenser oxyrinchus oxyrinchus. Classification (NCBI taxonomy): domain Eukaryota; kingdom Metazoa; phylum Chordata; class Actinopteri; order Acipenseriformes; family Acipenseridae; genus Acipenser; species Acipenser oxyrinchus. The sequence goes on along the minus strand of CM060279.1, from coordinate 7,993,249 downwards.
CAAGCGACCTCCTCCATTGAACTCAACTTTCCAAAAATCAGTCAATAAAGAGCAGCCCTAAGAGCAGGTCTCTACCTGCATGGGGCTCAGGGGTTTCAATACCCAATATTGTTACTGAAATACCATAGATAATACAAAAACAAGTTCCTTTAGGAAGGGCTTTCCAAAATGATCGCCATTTTCTAAAAGTGGACAAAGCGTGCGCTGGGAGGGGTCGAGGGCAAGTGTACTTTTCTTCATTAAAAAACTTTAGTTTTATATTGCTTGAAATATTCACATCCTTCCTGTAAAAGTACTATAGCCACCAGAGATGTCATTTCTGTCATAGCTCATGGCTTTTTTTTTTCACTTTTCTATTCCGATCCATTCTGATGCAATGTGGTTCGCAGCATCAGTGTATTTCAAGGGCAATCATTTGAATGGCAAATGGTACAGCAATCAGGCCTGTGGTACAGAGATGGCACCACTTTGAATTATGGATGAAAGTACCTGATTACTCTAAACAAAATGATTCTTCTGAATATCACTCACCCGACCTTCCTTTGTGTATTGCTTTGTGCACATGTCGAGTTGTTTTCTGTATTCTAGCCAGTGTAAGGCTTGTCTATTAATTGTCGATACACTAAGTGAAGGCTTCATGGGAGAGCACATGGTACGAGGAGGTGTGCAGTGCAGAGCGGACAGTGCAGCGGTTTAGTCTTGATCACAGTCTCACTCACACTTCTCTCGCCCTCTATACCTACATAAAGGTCGACCCCAATCAATATACGGAAGCCCTAATAGTCCAAATTCAAGCGTACATGAAGTCAAACCCGTCATTTAAAGGTGTAGATACACGTTTCAAACATAGTGCAACCAATACAAATGACCTTATCTTCTGTCCTACACCAGCAGAACTACAAAACGGTCAATCCATACTGTGTATCATTGAACTGGCATTCAAGCAATGTGCTTTTCTTTGAGGCCCCTGGTTTGTACACATGACTTCAGGCCTGGTAAGGGTTGCAGCTCTCTGATGGACACAGAGACCCTGGAATGAAGGCCTCAGTTAATTATACTACTCGGCAAACACTGGAGCGAATCACAAACACTGGAGCGAATCTACAAACACTGGAGCGAATCCACAAACACTGGAGCGAATCCACAAACACTGGAGCGAATCCACAAACACTGGAGCGAATCTACAAACACTGGAGTTTTGTTTGTTTTTTTAAGGCGATTGTTTCTGTGTTTATCAAGCGAAACGTGATTACAGGTTTGAAGAGCCGATCCTGTTGATTGGATGGACTGTGATTTACAAAGTTTACAAGACCTCAAGCGTCTTCAGGTGTGAGTGGAAATGTAAAGAAATGCAAATGAAGGTATTAAGTGATCTTTGAAATGTGGGTGCACACTGGATCTCTGACTGCAGCCCCAGTTTGACAGTAGAAGAGCAGTTCTGCAGCCTGGTTTCAGGGTGTAAATGGAGTTTCAATGTCGGGTTTCAGAGAGTTAGCTTACCTGCGCAGAGCCGGTTTGAAGGATCAGCAGATTCTCCAGGGTCATCCCAATGCCTTCAGGGTGTAAAATGACATGACATCACAGCACATGTGCTGGACCAGTGGTCACAAACCCGAATGTGCCCACGGGACACCACGGCGACCCACCAAAAAGTGCTAGGCCGTCATATTAACTACAAGGTCTTCAGTGGTTGTCCACTGGAGGGGATTCTTGCATGCAGTTGTCCCAAGATGAAGCACCCCGTGCTTGAAATGTTTTTTCAAACACTTTTGTAGCGCCGGCATTCACACTGTTATATATATATATATATATATATATATATATATATATATATATATATATATATTTTAGCTCAAAGAGCCAGCTGCCCAACGTTTCGATATGTTGTACATATCTTTCTCAAGGGAGTCTGTGTCAAAACATTGGAGGTATTTATAGGTTTTTGACGGCATGACAACGACTTGTTATTGTTTACATTCAAATGCATTATTCTTACATGATGTAATGGTGTTCTCTATATTGTGACATCATTTTTACTTCTATCTTTAAATCTGTATTAATTCTAATTAACATTACTTTATATAAACTTATATTGTTATTATATCATGCAATGCTGGCTCTGAGGATCAGTCTAGATTTGGCCTCCCCAGCGCATCAGCATGCACAACTTTTGAACAAACTTTGTTTATTTATTTAAATGTTATATATTTATTGAAGTTAATTAGTTCATTCTTTTCTGTTGAGTCCCGCTGGCATAATCGTGTTCAGTCTATTTATCCATTTATTTTCTTTTATTCTTCTATATGTCGCATTGTCTAATTTTAGCTGTTCTAATACTACAAACTTTACATCATTTATGTCATGTCCTTGACTGGTGAAGTGCTACACTATTGGTTCATTCATTTTTTTATTTCTAATTAATGAAAGGTGGTTCTGAATTCTTTTACTTAAAAGTAGTTCCAGTCTCTCCAACATATTTGATTACATCACATTTTTCACAGGCTATTCCATAAAAAACATTGCTATTTTTACAGTAGGTATTAGTTTTTAGTGGATATGTGGTGTTCTTATGTTTAATTATATTTTTACTTTTGTCTATGTATTTACACACTTTACATCTACTGGTGCACATGTTCATAGGACCTATTTTGTCAATTATTCTTTTATGTTTACTGTGAACTAAAATATCACCTATACACACACACACACACACACACACACACACACACACACACACGCACACAGCACTAAAGTGTACAATACTGTATTAAAAATCAAAATCAGTGGAGATGCTACACTGATACAGGTGTTTTCTAACTGAACAAAGAAATCAATTCAAACTGTGCTTTTTTAAAAATCTAAACATTCAACTGTAACAGCAATTTATTTCAACAAGTTTTGCATGAATTGGAAAACAAAAGATTCCAGTTTCTTTCCTAGGAAATGAAGTTCCTTTAAAAAAATCCTCTAGTTGTAAAACAGGTAGACCTCCTGATTTAATGTGCTTGAAATTAGCACGAACTTCTGCCACCAGAGCTTTACTTCCAGTGTTAAACGTAGCCATAATTAAGGATCAAATAGCTGCACTGTCCAGCAAGTGTATACTGTGACGCGTTCGTCTCTGAAAGGTCATGACCTTTTGAAATGCACAACTCTTAAAGCTGCAATGAAGAACACTGTAGACTCGGTCCCTGGTAATGTAGCCTCCCTGATTGAGTTTGTTTGTTTGAATATTGATGTTGCTGTTTTTACAGTCTGAACTTCACACTCAAACAGACTCCATAAAATCAATGTCACTTTGAGACACCTTCGTGACCACACCCCAGTTCTAACCACGCCCCTTCCCTCATTCCATTCCACTCCGGTCACCTAGCAACCTGGCATTCAATGACAATAGAACTCTGAACCATGGAGTCGTATTGTTTAGGATAGCCCTGACACTCAGGCAGAGTTTACACAGGCTCTGGGTTCCTTCAACAATACCTGCCAATAACATCAGGGTCATTTTTGCCACCGAATGCAATAGATAAACACAGTGCATTATTCATATGTGACTAATGGCAAACCCAGTATCTTATTGCTAATGTCTGGTCTATCCCAGCTCCTCTGAAAATTGGTTTTCATAGACTTTGACTCACAGTTACCACATGTGCAGAAGGGACACAAATAACAGCTGTGCACCCCTAGTGGCCATTTTTAAAACCACCTCGCTTCAGAAATACAGCGTTACAAAAAGGTTGAAAAAATGTATTTTTTCCAGGACAATTTGCATGGCTTGTAAATAATAAAAGTCTTGACTACTCTTAGCTCTGTTTGATTTCTTTTTATTTTCCCCGAGAATCTTTTGGTTCCTCACTGTTGTTTTTAGTATATGAAGATATTTCAAAATCAACCCTGTAAATAAAGGCCCTTGTGCTGTAGGTCACACGGTCCGAGTGCAGCTCAACCATTGGAGGGAGTTTGAACTAGAAAATAAACAAGCGTGTAGGGACCAGGAAGCAGCAGAAACGTCTCATCTTTACATGCAAGGAATCTACAGAAGAAAAGGGGTAATGCAGTCTAATGAGTTTGATATCCTCGTTTTCCTCAACTGAGATCCAGCTCATATCTGAGTGCTCAGAGTCTGCAATGGATAGCTGGGGGTTTGTTCAGGGAAACCAGTTTCTGAGGTACTGGAATGAAGTGGGCAGACGGACTACAATGTGAGGACTGTTCCTGTGCGCCGATTCAAGACTAATGTGATTAATCAAATATATCCAATCTCCTACAGCACAGTGCTACCGTATCTGACAAACAACAAAGACACAAAGGGGGCTCATCCCAGAGCTGCTACAAACACTCAAGATCAAACTGACACTGAAAAAGGCATCGTCCAAAACATGTGTCTGCTGACTTAACTGAGCCCATTTCATCAAAGCCTTTACTCCACTTCAGAGTGCATGAAGAGGCATGGAGAATGATACACCTGGAGCATCCCAGGAGGATAAGGCGAAGATTCACTCAGGACCACTGGATTTCAACGGTTATTGTGTGAATTGTTCCAGTTTGGTCAAATTAAAAAGTGTTTTTAAAACACAGTGCCCTACACTGGGATTCACTCGGAACTAAAGTGCAGCTATCGTTACTGCAGCTTTTCAAAAGTACTCAGATAGCTGGATGCAGCGTTAACATTAACCCAGGACACTGAAACACTCAACAGGAGTACATGTAGTAATAACACTAAACACAGTGGATACAACTGAATGGCAAACGTTTCAACTTCAGCTCTCTCAAGGTCTTAAAAGCATGAAATAATTGCACAGTGACCATAGTTCAGTTTCTCATTACAGCAGCACCTTCACTCACACTGAATCGTAGGGCAGTAACAGTATTGCTGTCGTATTAACTCATGTAACAGTCTTGCTGTCGTATTAACTCATGTAACAGTACTGCTGTCGTATTAACTCATGTAACAGCATTGCTGTCGTATTAACTCATGTAACAGCATTGCTGTCGTATTAACTCATGTAACAGCACTGCTGTCGTATTAACTCATGTAACAGCACTGCTGTCGTATTAACTCATGTAACAGCACTGCTGTCGTATTAACTCATGTAACAGTATTGCTGTCGTATTAACTCATGTAACAGTATTGCTGTAGTAATGTTATTAAATAAAAGGCCATTGTGCATATGCAATTCTAAGACAATCACTAATGATACGAAACAATTTAAAATACAGTCAACTGTGCAACTGACAGAAAAACGCTGGAGATGTTGGAGAAGGAGAAGTTCTTGTTACATTGGAGAAGTCTGGCAGCCCAAGACTTTGTGACGATCAATCTTGTGTGTTCACTGGTAAAATACACAGGATTGCGCAATCACAATTACAAAATACACTTCAATACAGCTTGGGTTTTTTTCCCCATTTTAAGCAATATGGTCATACTGTTTAGTGAAAAAATAAGAAACCAAAAAATAAAAAATAAATAAAAAACAAGACTGAACTTCATGTACTTTGTTTTATCAACAAATAATATGACATCTGTGTTTGTTTGATTCAGTTTCTTCCAGTTTCACCTCAATGACACTGATGAAGGCACTATCTGAAATCTGTGTCTGCTTGATTCAGTTTCTTCTAGTTTCACCTCAATGACACTGCTGAAGGCACTAAGCTGAAACACTGGTCTGCTTGACCGAAGTTTCTGAAGTTTTACCATCAGCAAGTCTTAAAGCAAGTATTTTTAGCCTGGCTTGTTTTGAACAGACAGCTAGAAGATAAATCCCTGCAATGTAATCCACAGTACAGCACATTGAATCCCTGTAATCTAATCCACAGTACAGCACATTGAATCCCTGTAATGTAATCCACAGTGCAGCACATTACAGCCCTGAGCAGTACTTACTGATCCGGGTTCTCCTCGGCTCTCTAAGAGTAGAAAAGGCACAGTCGTGGTTTGGCTCTCAGGTGTATATTCCCTGCACTCCTGGGTAGATTGCAGGGGGTGCTGTGAATTGCCCTCTAGTTGATACCCCGCTCAGCCCCTCTGAAAGGCTTGCTCTTCTCTCGACACCAGAGCGCTCTGTGCTGATGTGCCGAGTCGAGCTGTACTTTGAAAGCCCTGTCTCCCATGTGATCAGGAGGAGTGAGCTCATTGCTACTGCAGCCAGCTGAGCTGGCAAGTCTCAAAACCAAGAGCTGGAGTTCCGGATCAGGAGTGGGTCTGTGCTCACTACTGCTGCAGTCCGCTGTACGTAAGCCAGACTAGATCTATGGTAAATGCAGAGTATAACCATTGGAAAACGCATGAAAACTGCAAAATGGACATGCAAAAAAAGCGTGGTAAACTTTTATAAGGGATTAAGCTATATTACACATGTCTGTAACTGTAGAGCAGCTCCTGAACTCACAGTCCAAGCACCTCAATACTGTGTTCCTGTTTCTCTGAACAATGAGACTGACGTGCATTTCATTGCAGCCCTGACTGGAATCCCCCACTTCTCTATATTCTCAGTGACCTGCCCCAGCCTTCCTTCAGACCAGTCCCTCTTATGAATGATTTAAACCCTTTTATTGGGTTTTAGTTACAACAGGGCTGCAGCAGCACTGATTCATGTGCCATTAGGAAAATGCAACAGCACAGAGAGTACAAGAGCCTCCCTTTCTCTGTCTCCTCTCCACCAGTGCAGATCAGAGGGAGGTTGCTCAGAGAGTACAAGAGAAAGGAAAACTCTTTTTATACAGAAGACACAAAGCTTAGTAAAAAAAAAATATATATATTTCAAGTAATGAGGAGCGAAACATTATATATTTTTTTTATAAAACCTAATTTTAACCCCCCACACACACCATCATAATCCCCCCACATCCCTCCATGCAGCAGCTTTTTTATTGACATCTCTATAAATATTGAATGTTGTATTATACAACTCTGGAAAATCTGAAATCAGAACCACCAGCTTTTCCTCCATTTGATTTTTTTACATTTTTTATTTCTTCCTCGCAAAGGACCCTCCTACTTTCCCCTGATTGGCTGCGGGTAAGTTATGGCGTGGCGAAAGTTTAACCCTTTGCGGTCCTATGTCGGACCTGGTCCGACATTGCAATTTTCCCTTTCCGGTCCAATGTAGGACCCTGTCTGACATCATCAAAAAGATGCAAAAAACAGGTCTCTAGTCGTTTTTTCTCCAGAAAAAGCAGAGAAAACCATTCAATGGCCGAGTGAGATCGATAGGATCCGAGAGAAGCCAAAAAAAAAAGGGGCGTATCTCATGAATACAGATAGCCCCGGCATCACATAGATAACAAGGACATAAACAAACAAGATAGCTGCTTCTGCATCCAGCGCTCAAAGAATATCACAGACATTTGCAGAGCTTTTTTTAGATGTTATAGTAATAAAATAATGACTTGGATCGCATTATTGAGGAGTTAAAAACGATGATAAAAAATGGTGATAAAACGAGTGATCAGGAGATGATTTATCGGTATGCACTACTATCAAGAGGTATGTGAAAAAAACAGCGAACGAGGGGTGGGGCGGGGCTGGAGATGCAGTACTGAGTGTCCTGTTGATATGCAGTGCCTTTTAAACCTGTTTTACTGTGAAAAAAATACATTTAAACAGCGCGTCTAAAATAAACTGCGCGTGTGAAAATAAATTGGACCTGACGCACCTGAGACGCGCCGAATAAATGGACCACTAAGGGTTAAAATATTTGATCTCCTGCGCGCCGCTTTAGTGCCACTTCCCTCTGCCTCTGCACGTCACCGCCTTCACTGAAAACAATTGCTTTTGCTGCGCCACGTCCGGTGTGAATGCCCCTTAAGAGCCTCCCTTTTCTCTGTCTCTGCTCCACCAGCGCAGAGCAGAGGGAGGCTGTTCAGAGAGTGTAAGAGCCTCCCTTTCTTCTGGTTTAAATTTCCTATGGGATCTCTAGATCCGCTCAACAGAAGAGCAAACACCTACAACAGCAAAACACAGTGGAGGCATTAGCCCAAATGTTTCTATACTTCACTTTAAACACATTTTCAAAGCATTCCATTTTTGTAAATAGAAAATTCCACACAGGGCCGCCGAGAGCCGTCACGGGCCCCGGGGAAGGATTGGTATGTCCCGATGCCGCCCCCGCACCCCCCCCCCCATGTTACTACATTCATCCAACTTTGTAGTATACTGGAGTCTAAACCAATCTTCTAAACCAAGCAATGATACTTGCAATCTTAGCAGTGTCTAAGGAAGAGCATTTCAACTGATACAGTATTTTGATAATGGGTTTGAAGGAAACTGTCAACGACGCGTAGAAGTTTCAATATCTCAATTAAAATCTGCAGCAGGATAGTTTACTCTCTCAAAGTAGTTATGTTTACATTTACAGTATTCAAACTTTTTTTTTTTAGGTAAGTGAATAAATATTTCTCCACGTGTAAGTCATTAAATCGGAAGCTTACTTAACATCAAATAACATACGTTTTTAGCATAAACTATTTTATTTATCCCGTGCCAAAAATAAACCACTCATCTCTGTATTTGAAGCAAAATAACCAATCATTCTCTAATTGTGTTTACCACCAGCTGAAGAAAGTACTTTATTTATTTTACACGATACAATTTTTCTAACAAACTGCACCACGTTGTTTTGAGCAAATGATAGATCTTAATAATAGAATAATTCATACTGTGGTATATATTGTGCAACTTTAGGGTTCTTTTAAAGTTTTTTTTCAGCTTTTTGGTGCAGTAAAATATGAAATGCGAAAGTTCAAATCATTGTGTGAAAGGAAGTGTTTGACAGCGTCTGGATACACAATCATTACACCACAGAAGCACATCGGCTCGGTGTACAGTACTGGAGTTTTTCTTTTTAATGTGCTGGTGGGAACGCAAAGGGTCTTGTGCAGGGCTAGTTGTTTTAAAATATTTTATATATATTTTTAAAAAAAAGAAGTTCCCGCTTCATCAGGGCCCCCATTCGGGGCGTTGGGCCCCCTTCGAGGCGTTGGGCCCCGGGGAAATTTCCCCGTCCTCCCTGCCCTCTCGGTGGGCCTGATTCCACAAACAAACAAAAAAAATCTACAAGCTTTGAAATTAGTTCTTACAGTTGGACTTTAAGATTTGATTTGAATCTTTAAACTTCTTAAAAACTGAGCACCAAGGGTCCTCATAACAGCATAATAACTGCACAGTACCGGACAGGTTCAAAATACCAGCACAGATAGAGAGTTTATTGAATTATAGCCAAATGCAATCTGGTGACAGACAGAAGACAAAGTCATCACATAAGGGACCCCATTGTTTGAATGAGGACCTGATGATGCATGTGGTACACAGAATCCCCGGAGGTGAATGGGTTAAATAGACCAGCTTTTCAAGAACCCATTCCCAGAATTCCAGGGCCAGAGTTTTGCTTTGTTCCAGAGTGGGCGGGGCCTAAGCCAGTCTCTCTTCCTCGTCGCTGGAAATTCCTGCAGAGCACTGACTGACTGACTCACACCTCGACAGACACACCCCCTCTATCACTGTGAGACACAGTGCAGCACAACATGCTCACTGCCTGCTATACAGTATTATTAGTCAGGCCCCGTCAGAACCACACACTACATACAGCAACCAGCGACCAGAATTATCCTGGGTTTAAAGCATGTTGTATGCAGACAGACTATAAGAACTGAATCTATTCAGTCTTGAACAAAGAAGACTACGCGGCAATCTAATTCAAACATTCAAAATCCTAAAACGTATAGACAATGTCGACCCAGGGGACTTTTTTGACCTGAAAAAAGAAACAAGGACCAGGGGTCACAAATGGAGATTAGATAAAGGGGCATTCAGAACAGAAAATATGAGGCACTTTTTTTACACAGAATTGTGAGGGTCTGGAACCAACTCCCCAGTAATGTTGTTGAAGCTGACACCCTGGGATCCTTCAAGAAGCTGCTTGATGAGATTCTGGGATCAATAAGCTACTAACAACCAAACAGGCTGAATGGCCTCCTCTCGTTTGTAAACTTTATGTTCTTATGTTCTTATACAATCACCACATGCAGGTCCTGACACAGAACACGTGATGCTCTATTTGATGCGAGATCAAATGATCATGATAGGCTGTTTTGTAAAAAAACAAATGAAGGAAAGACACCTGCTGTATTCTCTGCTGTCCTACAATGAGCTATGCTGTGCTCTTGTATCACTATACACACACCTCTGTTTCGATGCACGATCGTGTGAAGACAGCATCACAGTGAATCAGTCCACCACTAATCACAACCTGCAGCAGCCGCATCTTAATACTGCAGACTGTGCATGTCTCACACTGAAAGAGAACATCCCATGACAAAAGCTTCTTTGAAAGAGTTCCAGTTGAAACGCTGGGCATTGAGTTCTCTATAGCTAATGACAATAGGGGTAAGAAGCTGGATGGTAAAGCCTTGGTTTTCCTTGCTTGGACCTGATGTGATCTGAATATTTAAACAGGTCCTGGCTTATCCATCAAGATCATTCTCTACATGTTAATGAGTTGCTTCAAATGTCATTCTCTTAGCTTTTATATTTTCTCTTTAGTTTAGCTGGCAATGAACTAGAGGTTGATGGTGCTTACTGATATAAACATGACCTAATTAAAGACATCTGTATACAGCTGTGGCCAAAAGTTTTGCATCACCCTATCAGGGCTGTGCAGTTCATATCGCCTGACGCCCGGGACAACAAGATTTGTGTGAGGGACAACAAACTTTACCGTTTATACAAGTGCTTTTGTCTTCTTTTGTCACAATGTTCTGTTGCTAGAAAAACTCCCTTAGATTTCTCGGGAGCCACGCAAAGCCCTGAAAGCTCTAAACTGCGGAAGTCACGCACACACAAATGACATCTTTTTTTTTTTTTTAATGTGTAACTCTAAACCTCAAAGCAAAAATATATACAGAGTACACAAATCCTATTAATTCACAACCCCTCAGTCACACACAGTAACAAACCTATTTAATGAATGCAACAATACTATTGCATTGTGTTTGTCTGCAGTAGGAGCACAGAAAAGTTTGACCGCCAGCTCTAAAGAATATTTAACATAATAAAAATTACAAAAACCTTTAAACTATGTTATATGTAACGGGCCCCCAGGGGATCAATCTATGATTACCTAGTTTGAATGTAAAAAATATGTTTTAAAATGTAATGTCTGCTAAGAAATAAATAATAATAATAATGTACTCAGAAAGCATTCTTGGTTATGTAAACCAATGCAGTCTGCTCTCCAGTAGTGCTGCGCTTTAAAATCATAGCAATTCCAGTAATCGAAACAGAAACCTAAGATACTGAAATGTTGCACCTCATAATCAAAGGTCTCTCTAGTGGCTTGCTGTGTGAAGTCTGACGTAGTCTTTGTAGTTTAATTATTAGTTTGGTTTTGCCATGTGTCATTCACAACAGTGAGATGGGTTCAGTTTGGCAAGCATGCTTGGATTGAATTACATTTTCTTTATTTGATTTCATGAAGCAAAAAATATTATTAATCACTAACTGATTGTGTTCATTGTTTAAAAGTAAAATTCTAAAAGTCATATTTAATTTGTGCGTGTGTGTTTTCTGGGACGGTGAAAATGTTCTTCTGGCATTAACCAGCCAGCTGCTTCCCCTGACACGCACTGACCCCACTGCGGAGAGGAAAAGACCAAGCAAGAAAAACAGACTATCTGAGAGTAAGACATGAAACTGAGCTCTCCTAAGAACACAAGAGCAGAAGAAAATTCACAAGCGAGAGGAGGCCATTCAGTCCATCAGTGTTCGTCCAGTTCCTAGCAGCTGATTGATCTCAGAACTTTGTCAAGTCGGGTCTTAAAGGATCCCAGTGATTCTGCCTCAACAGCATGACTAGGTAACCCATTCCACCCCCTCACCACTCTCTGTGTGAAGAAGCGTCTCCTTCCCTCTGTCCTGAGTCTATCTCTACTTAATAGCCAACTGTGTCCTTTGGTCCTGGTTCGGGTTAACTCTGTTAACTCCTTTTATGATTTTAAACACTTCAATCAAGTCCCTCCTAATTCTTCTTTGTTCTAGGCCAAATAGATCCAGTTATTTCTGCCTGTCTTAGCAAATGAAAATACATGTTTGTACCTGCACATGCGAGATGCACAGAGTAAATGGAAGGAAGTGCACAGCAAGTTTATAGAATGACATCCCTTTAAATGTTGTTTCAGCTCATGATTGAATTTTGGAATGCGCCCAGACCCTAGAGTTCCTAATTAATTGGCCACAGCCTTTTTCTGGCACTAGACTAGCATGTCTTTGCATCAACCTTTTTTTTTTCATTGCACTACAGCCTTCTTTCTAAATAAACTCCAGATGCTAATTGTTTAAACAGTAATAAAGATTGCTCCTCGGAACTGGCTGGTTGTGAAAATACCACAAACCCCCCCAAGTCACTCCCACAAAAACTGAGCCAAAAACCTTCAAGCAAGGGGAGGGGGCTGGCTTTCTGATGGGAAACACTGCTCTCCACCCTGCGCAGCCCCCTCTGTAAACAGCTTCAGCATGGTGTTTAGCATTAGGACAGAGATATTAAAAGATGATATGGTGTAAGATTGCACTCACATTCAAAAAATAGATGCAAAACAGGAACCTTAAAATGAGCCAATTTGCCCATTAGCATTTCCATCGGCTACATAGGTCTCAGATGTGCAGAAACACATGCTATTGCACGCACGCGTTTCATTTTAAAACCCGATATGTGATACTGCTATTGGAACCTCTCATCTCAGCAGCGTCTTCTGGGTCAAAGAATGTTACTGGCTGAAAGCACGTCAGTCAATAGGGGAAGCAGCTGATTGGTTATTGACAGGAAAGAAGCCAGTCAAGGGGAGGGGAAAATGTCAACCTCCGAAAAATAAAGACAGTCTAAAAGCATGGCTACCGAGCGGTTTTCTTTTCAGTACCAGATATCAGGTACTGAAATGAGGGCAGGTTTGCTAAAACATGTGTTTCTTTCAAAACTGCACATTTGAGACCCGGAACAGATGTGCAGGACGGAGGCATTTTATGACCTGTTTTGCCAGCTATGATTACTTTAAGAGATCCTTCACACTTTACCATTTGGGCGGGTATGGAGTCCACATCAATGTGAATCTAAACTCAACATTGAAGACACTGAGAAAGACTTCTTATCAAATGTGTGTCATTGAATTTACAGAGTTTATTTTAGTACTTCTAACAGCTCTGGAGATCAAATCAGACAGACTGCAGAAAGTCAGCTGGACTGCAAGTCCTTCAGAGAATAAGGATTAGAGGATTAGACCTGAAAGTCATTCAATTCATTGAACTCTAAGAAAGTTATTAAAAATGATTCTGTTCCTTTCCAACCATCCTTCTAATAACCCTGTCTCTCACGGTGATGGCTCATTGATGTTTGCAGCCTTTTGTAGATGGTCTAAAATGTGTGGACACAAAATACAGTGAACTGCACCACTAACCACGGAAATACACAATACAGTGAACTGCACCGCGAACCATAGAAATACACAATACAGTGAACTGCACCACTAACCACGGAAATACACAATACAGTGAACTGCACCACTAACCACGGAAATACACAATACAGTGAACTGCACCACGAACCACGGAAATACACAATACAGTGAACTGCACCACTAACCACGGAAATACACAATACAGTGAACTGCACCACGAACCACGGAAATACACAATACAGTGAACTGCACCACGAACCACGGAAATACACAATACAGTGAACTGCACCACGAACCACAGAAATACACAATACAGTGAACTGCACCATGAACCACAGAAATACAAAATACAGTGAAATGCACCACTAACCACAGAAATACACAATACAGTGAACTGCACCGCGAACCACAGAAATACACAATACAGTGAACTGCACCACGAACCACAGAAATACACAATACAGTGAACTGCACCACTAACCACGGAAATACACAATACAGTGAACTGCACCACGAACCACGGAAATACACAATACAGTGAACTGCACCACGAACCACAGAAATACACAATACAGTGAACTGCACCACGAACCACGGAAATACACAATACAGTGAACTGCACCACGAACCACGGAAATACACAATACAGTGAACTGCACCACGAACCACGGAAATACACAATACAGTGAACTGCACCACGAACCACGGAAATACACAATACAGTGAACTGCACCATGAACCACGGAAATACACAATACAGTGAACTGCACCACGAACCACAAAATACAGCGAACTGCACCACGAACCACGGAAATACACAATACAGTGAACTGCACCACGAACCACAAAATACAGTGAACTGCACCACGAACCACGGAAATACAAAATACAGTGAACTGCACCACGAACCACAAAATACAGCGAACTGCACCACGAACCACGGAAATACAAATATGGTGGACACGGAAGGGCTGTAGAAGACCATATTATAAGAGAATGACCATGTTTATAGGTGGAGTGACCACTTTACAAACAAAATGCCCACCTTGGTTATAAATGCAAGGACCAGGTTTAAGTGTAGGAAATGCAGTCCTTCTACTGGGAGTGCTTTCACTTGTAACCCTTCTACTGAAGTTTATCCCTCAGAGCCCACAAGCCCCTGGGCAGGATGCTCTCCTCTCTAAACGCAGCGTTCCAGTTCTGGAAGCAAACCAGCTAGAAATGTGCAGTTTACAGGGTGGAACTTATTTGAAATGTAATGTGTGCTATGGTAAGCTAACCTGAGCTAAGTTTGCAACATATTTTTTCAAGCCTGAAATGAAGCTTACTCTAGCTGTAACAATAAACTAGCTCAGAATGTAGGCTATTTAATTCCATGTACAGTATTTAACTGCTCCGGCTTTATTAGCGCATTAAACTGAAAGTATTTGCACAGCGTCCATACACCGCTTTTAGCAGCAGTTTCTTGTTCATTTTATAGCAAAACGTTGCAGTTCATTTTTTACTATTTTGAACCGTCCAAACGTTCTGCAGTTGCACAGTTTAACAAGACAATAGGTAATTGCTTAATATAGTTGACACGCATTAAGTGTAGTGCGCAGATACACGCTTACCTCAAACACTTTAATCATTCTAACTAAACTACCTCTTTACTTAAAACTAACTAACACACGTGACACAGAGGAAAATATAGGCAAAAAATATTCCCCCAAACCACCAAATAAAAATACGAGTTTATGAATAAATGAACGCATCTCACCGTCCGTATCCCAGCTGTCGTCTCACACACGGATCTGGGGACGCGGTTTGAATATTCCAAGTGCATTGCGTCACCCACTCTGCCTCGCCTCCAACCCCATTTAAAGTGTTGCCTGGCAACAAGCCATTGTTAAGAATCTGTGGAAGAGGGGATGGAATCTCGGGCTCCGGGGATCAATACTCTCTGTTTGAGCAGCAGGCAGCGGTCGCGTTTACACGGACTGACTGGCCAGTAACGCTTCACCCGTGCGTTTCAACAGTACTGCTCATGCTGCGTTATCACCGAGAGACAGTGAAGGCGTCTGGCTGTCCGTATGTCGTTTTCTATTTCGAGTATCTTGCAAGATTTATATTCTGGGTTTAGACAGATCGAAGTAGATACCGTGTCTGTGCACTCGAAAACCTGTTCAACTGTAATCAGATTTGATGAAGACATTCTGTAAAGTTATTGAGTGTCAAATTTAGATTTCTACATGCATCTTGAGAAGACTGTAAATCAGTCATTTTAATATACCCTGATACTGACACCTCATTGCTTGCCTAATGACATCTAGGTCTGAAATACCACTGATCCAATTTTCATTAAAATATTTATTTTTCTATTCTATTCTGGGCACACTGTTGATATGTCAGGATCATCATATTTTTTCCATACTGTTGGCTCTAATTCTGACTGTACAGCGTGGTGAGGTGTGTATGTTACTGACATGTTATTTTCAGTGTTTATTTGTGTGCAGACTTTTGCCACTTTAGAGGCAGAAAGAAGTCAAGGTTACCAGTAGTTTGAGTTTTGTCTAACATGTATAATATGAATCTGTAGGGTGGATTCCTCATTGGGAAAGTAATTTAAAAATCCCATAGTCTGCAATGTATTTAAATCTATATGGTCATGCAGAGGTGCTGGAACTCTTTTTATAGTGGGGGTCCTGAAAGCCACTGAACAAAACTATAACCCCTGTATATGATGGAAGCCACACCCCTAGTTTAGGCGCCCATGACCTGCAGTGTCCCCTGACTTCTTTGAACCCAGGGGACTTCTTTGACCTGAAAAAAGAAACAAGGACCAGGGGTCACAAATGGAGATTAGATAAAGGGGCATTCAGAACAGAAAATAGGAGGCACTTTTTTACACAAAGAATTGTGAGGGTCTGGAACCAACTCCCCAGTAATGTTGTTGAAGCTGACACCCTGGGATCCTTCAAGAAGCTGCTTGATGAGATTCTGGGATCAATAAGCTACTAACAACCAAACGAGCAAGTTGGGCCGAATGGCCTCCTCTCGTTTGTAAACTTTCTTATGTTCTTATGTGTGCAACTACTCGGCAACAATCAGGGAAAGTGGAAGGGTCTGTGATGTCACAGGGGCAGGATACGTATGCACTTCCTGGGTCATGTCACCTCAGCAGTGTCTTCAGGGTCAAAGAATGTTACTGGCTGAAAGCACGTCAGTCAACAGGGGAAGCAGCTGATTGGTTACTGACAAGAACGAAGCTAGTGAAGGGGCGGGGACAATTTCACCCTCCAGGTGACCAAGGAAGTGCAACCCTAACTGAAAGCACCACTTGCAAACAGAATTATTTTCAACCAAGTGTAGCACCACAGTTTCTTTCAAAACGGCACATTTGAGATGTATTCAGGGAATGGGAGTGCAGAGCAGGCGAGATTCATGGGATTACTGTGTTAGTGACAATCAGTTTATTAAGGGAGACCTGTTTTTTTTTTTTTTTGGTCAATCAGTATTATAAAAGAAAACAACAAAAACAAACCCTGGATTAGATTTATTCATTCATCACATCTTGGACTTGAATCAGTAATTATTTCCAGTCCAATGCACTAGCACGATTCATTTGTTCAAACAAACAACTACTTCCTAATTGTTTTGGTTCTGAGTAAAGAAACAAGCTGTCACTTTGGAGCAATGCTGCCTGTGTTCTGATATAAACAGGAAATGCCTTCTTGCATATCGCTGTGAGCCACAGGCATGTTAACTCTGATAACCGTTAGACAGAACTCATGGAGCCAGCTGCTGTCATTACGAATAGGAGTATTTAATTGCGCAGACTAATTCAATGGCCTTTTATGCTACCATTTGATCAGCCGAGACCCTGATTAGCCAGTTTGTAGCATCTTTTACAGCACCGTGGAATCACCTTGGATTGCATTGACCACCTAGCCTTGGTTATCCAGGGATTACCTTAAAATAAGCAGGAATGCTCTGGTGCTGTAAAATGCTCTACAAATCCAGCTAAAGTATTGTGTGCAGTATTTAGTTTAAAGCTTGTTCAATATATTTTGTTTAACAATTTTAGTATGAGGTTGTAGGGCAGTAGTGGATATCATAAACACACTTAATTGGAGACAGGAGTGTTGGATATGATTGGAAAGAACACCTCGCTGGTCCCTGGAACACATGCACAGGAACCTTTCTCTTAAGACTGCCAGTTATAGTAGCTGTTGCTGGGTTTGTTTTGTGTGGATTAGACCGATGTCCACCTTCTGTCTAGGTGTAGGTGGGACCCCTGATCAAACTCATGTGTGAGCAGCGAGATTCAAACTGGTGAAGTAAGCTGTCTGTCTGTCTGCACCAACGGTCAGTTTTAACATTTAGAATAAAGTGCCTTGATAATTAAAACTTTAAAATGACCTGAGAAAACCAGAGAGCTTGTTATTGGTTAATCCTGCTTCCCTTAACAGGTGCTGATCAATGTTTTGAAATCGTTGTTCTTATGTGCAGTAGCAATGTTAGCACTGCTGAAGACCTTTCACTTCTTGCAATTTCTGTATTTGGTATGAATACACTAGGACAGTATTGACGTCAGTTCTTTCTTTACAGTCCTGTTGTCGAGGGTGGCACCCTGTTTAGCTGGGCCCAGTTTAACACAAGGGATCCGGATTCAAACAGGGGGTTGTGATTACAGTCTTGGGTGAAGCGCTGGATCATTCTGTGATGTTTGTAAAATGCTCCCCATGGAAAGGAGACAGTGGTGATGTAATACTGTCCTAGTGTAAACATCATCACTGCCCTCTGCTCCTGGAGATCTCTTGGTTCAGTGGTCTCATGTTTCCAGGTACCAAATCATATCCCGGCTGGAGAATACACTCCGACAGACTGTGTGACCTACAGCACAGGCAGTGATTCAGTACCAGGTTAATCAGCAGTGTTGTATCAACCTAGCCTGGACAGAGCCATTGGAGACCCAACACATCCTCAAAATGGCATAAGGTGGGCCAATGATGCTGCTGCAAATGCTTTTGGAAGAAAAAGATTTAAAGGGGATGGAAGAAGAGAGGTTTATTTCCATGTTGAATTAAAAGTAGTCTTGAAGTTTGTGTGGAATGTATGATTCACGTCTCAGGTTGGGTAATTCAAGGTTAGTGCTTATCAAGGTCTGGGATAGTGGCCCTGGCCTTTTTCGTCTCCCCTATTATTTTGAATGTGCAAGTACTCTGCCTCATCATAGCAGCTCTGGAGAACTGAAGGTCAGTAGGCATCCTCCGATCCCCCATCATCCATCTCTTTACACCCAGGAGCTCCACTGTGGACGTGAACTACCGGCCCCTGGAGGACAAAGGCCAGTCCTGCAGATGTCTGCTTTGAGCTCACCGGGCACTCTGGGACCCTTGCACTGTGCGACTCCCCCTGTACACCACACAGTCGTGCCTTTTCCAGGGGAGACCCTACGGGGGCCCCTGTGCTCCCGACTGTATGACTCACCCTGCACACCACGCGGTCGTGCCTTTACCATGTTCCAGTGTTTATTACAAATCACAAATCATGTCATTCTGTGCATAGAACATACAGCACAATTCTAATGTTAAATACATTTGATTTATTGTATTGTTTAATAGTACTTCCAGAGTGCAATCTTCTTTCTTGTGATTTATAATAAGTTAATATGTCGTGTGGAGGGTCTCTCGATAAGACAGAAATTTCACAGTTTGAGCAGACAAAACCCAAACTGCATGAGATGACATTTCTTATAATAGGAGACTTATTAACTTACAGGACTTGGAACGTGTAGCAGTGTGAAAAAAACAACAACGCCAAGAGATGTTGAGAATCAAGCATGGGTTTTTACCTGCATTATACAAAACGTGGCAGAATTTTTTTTTGAGGTATCAGCTGGCGATTGCATTTTCTCTCCAGGTTGTAAAAGTCTTAAAGTGTGGAGGGAGGCAGCGCAGTGTGATTGACAGTCCAATTTCCAGTCTCAAATCTTCATAACCTGAGCAGCAGAACAGGGGCTCCTCCTCTCCATCCCCTGCTCCAATGAGGCGTCCCGCTTGATAAAGAGGCGTCCATATGTCCCGCCCACCTGCCCTTTCGTCAGCCGCCCGGGGTTCACACAGACACAGCCAATCACGTCCTGAGGAAACCACAGGACAGCTTGTTATTGGTTAATCCTGCTTCCCTCAACAGGTGCTGATCAAGGTTTTCATATCCATGTTCTTAACACCTGCATTTAAGAATGTGTCAAGGCATGGCGGAGGTTTACCTTGATGAAGTAGCGCAGCTCAGAGGGAGTGATGAAGATGTCGGGGGTGACGGGAAGCTGTGCGTAGGCCTGGAACTGCTCATAGTCAACATTCATCTCCTCCGCAGGGGGATACAGGGGGTAGTAACTGGAAACACAACAGAACAGAGTTCAGTTCAACACAGGGCTCCACATACTGGGGAAAACCTCTTCTTAGAGTGGTTTCAATACGTTCAAAATCAGCAATAATCAATACATTGATGCACTGAGAACAGTTTACACGCTTGATTTGCTTTTTGTTGTAGATCTTGGCATCAAAAGGCATTCTGTGCAAATTATACATATCATAGCTGCACTGAGAAAACTACAATAACTATTAATTTTAATATCAAAAAGGACATTTCTCATTAGATTTTGTCATTTCTCTTCACAAAACCTACAAACAGGAGAGCTGCAGTCTAGCTCTGCGTGGCTCGGTGGCAGGTCATTAAGTCATCAGTGAACGGCTTTATTTGGATTTGGATTGCGTTGAAGACAGTTTTTTCCTGCCGGTTCTATGTCTCTCCCTGGGTTATGAGGAATAGGATTGTTTCGTTCTCACCTTCGTTGTGTCAAAATGTGTTTCAGAATCCGGCTGAATCGGTCCCCACCAGCAGCACTGTGATTGAAAAGATACAATTAATAAATACCAGCAACAACACCACTAATAAATCACACAAATACTACTATTATCAACACTGTATAACTGTGCAAATAGGCACATGGGGCTTACTTGGGTAGAGAGTGTTTTCTGTAAAACTGCAGGGACTCGTTTGGTTTCATATATAAGTGCATGTGCTGTCTCTGAGTAGAAGGACAGGGTGAGTCATACAGACATTATCAAATACATTTATAAATATTTCATTTTATATTTTTAAAGGTGCGACTAGGCAACTTATTTGTCTATTTTTACATAAACTATTCGACTGTCAAATTAGTTCAACCCCTATTATACAACGTGCTTCAAATATCATCAAGATTTCTGAACTACAGCGCAGGGGGCTGGGATAGGTGCAGTGAGGTTTTTTTTGGGGGGGGATCAAAATGTTTTTTATTGGGGAGTACAATAAAAACAATAAGCAATGTAACAATACAGCAATATAATATTCCCCAGGTTTTTCAATTTTCACCCCACCCCACCTCACCTCTGTCCCTCCCCTCCCCTCCCCTCCCAGGTCCCAGCTATTGGTACCTCAGGTATCTAATTCAGTCAGATTCTAACAAAGATTTAACAAGGACCGCAGTATCCCACCAAGCCTGCACCGTCCCCTCCCGGGCCCCATTATTCTGAGCTGTAGAGAGCTCCAGGTAGATAATATCCGAGAATGTGAGGATCCATTGGCACTGGGATGGGAGTGGGGAGGCTGCCAGTGCAGCGCTGTCATCTTTTTTGCTGTGGTGAGGCCAGCTAACCAGATTAATTTCTGCTACGATGTCAGATCAAGGGATGAATCATCATTTAGTATTAGTAAGAAAAGAACAAGGAATTTCTTTCTCTAGGATGGTGGACAAGGCTGAAGATACCCGCTCCCAGGCAGTCCCACACCATGTGCATGAAGGTACCTAGGGTACCCCGGGGGCAAAATGTGCAAACAGGACTGGGAGCAAGCTTCATTTGAAAGCACCTGCGGGGGGTTGGATATGTTCTGTGAAGGAAATTAAAATGAATCAGCTGGCGGTTAGGATTTTTGGAGGCTAGACCTATATTGCACCAAATGTTATCCCAATTAGTTTCTATAGCATAGGGGGCAAATTCACTATGCCAGATAATGCAGATAGCTAATTTTCTATATAAAGTTTTAAAAAAAATAAGAATATAGTGAAGCAACCAGCCCCTGTGTTTTACCCCCTGTATCTAGCATTTTATGAACTGGGTGTAGTGGTAGCGTTGTCCCCCAGGGAACCCCATAGGCGTGCACAGCTGAGCGGAGCTGAAAGAAAAAAGAAAAAAAAAAAAGGGAAGAACCTGGTATATTATACATCTGTTGTGGTCCTTGAACGTGCAAAGAATGCCGGCCTCAGAAATATCAGCAAGCATGTGTACCCCCAATCCCTCCAAGGAAGAAGAGAGAAGGGCCGACCCCCCGATAGTTTGAAGCAAGGTTTTTTTCATCTCCAAATAAATTTGGAAGTCAGGGAATGAAGTTTGTCCCAATATCCGATTGGGGGAGATAGAGGGAGCATAGAGGGAGAAGTTGACTCGTGGGAGCACATTCATTTCAATTATAGCGATGCAGGCCCAAAATAAGAACATAAGAAAGTTTCCAAACGAGAGGAGGCCATTCAGCCCATCTTGCTCGTTTGGTTGTTAGTAGCTTATTGATCCAAGAATCTCATCAAGCAGCTTCTTGAAGGATCCCAGGGTGTCAGATTCAACAACATTACTGGGGAGTTGGTTCCAGACCCTCACAATTCTCTGTGTAAAAAAGTGTCTCCTATTTTCTGTTCTGAATGCCCCTTTTAATGAATTAGGGAAGTGTGACCAGCTGTCCAGATCTGATTTTACCTGAAAATGTTCTTAAAATGAATGGATACGGTAGAGTGCAGAGAAGGGTAAATATCAACACCAAGATATTTGAAGTGTCCGACTACTGGAATATCTGAGGGAAGGGTACCTCGCCAGACGTGGAGTTTAGAAGCAGAAGAGCCGATTTAAGCCAATTAAATTTGTATCCCGAGATTGAGCTGAAATTGTCAAAGACATTTAAAAGGTGAGGGAGTGAGCGGGGAACATTTTCTATAAACAATAACACATCATCTGCGCAAAATGAAATCTAACGTTGAGTGGAATTAACAGTAATAGGGTGCTGTGAGTATTCTGATGGCAGCAGCTCTGGCCTGGAACCCAATATGCTTTTATCCCCCTGGAAGCATTTCAGACAGCAGCTCCCTTCAATCTACCGGAACTGGGCAGTCAGCCACTGAAGAGCAGCTATTCCTGGAGACCCTGATAACAACAGGGTGCAAAGAGCCGTGCAGCAGAGATACACTCACAACATTACTGAGGACATCCCGGGAGAGCCTTCAGAACAGAAGCACTGCAATCATTTACACTGCAATCCTAACCCTAACCCTAACCCTAGATCAGAAGGACTGGATGTCAGAGGCCAATTCTGGATCATAAGGGCTGGATGTCAGACCCACACAGAGGTAGCCATCGAACAGTTATAAACACACACAGAGGTAGGCATGGGGAGAACATGTGGGAACTAGGTAACCATGGTGAACAATAAGCATGTAAAAAAACAAACAAAACTAAATTAATCACACATTTAAATTTTTTATATGCATAACACATAAATAGAACACGCACCATTCCTCTGTTCACATCTGAAGCCTCTTTCAGTGCTGAAAACTATGAAATCACTAAACGAATCACTCCAGACGGAAAGTTTATTGCAAACAGAAAAGCATTCCATGCCGAGGGATAACTGCATTGCCTGCATCTGTAAATCCGCCAATTAATAATTAAAGAACCAGGTAATAAAAATACTCTGGTTGGGTACCGACCCCTGTGTTATGCATAGTAATATAATATCTGCATTGAGAAAGCGATTATAACTATGAATTCCATTATTAAACAGCAAGACCCTGTTTTTTCATTTGATTCTTTCTCATCACAGCCCTGGTCTGTGTGCTGGGGAGACGCATGTTTCTGTTAGCTGGCTACGCAAGGTGCCAGAGGGGCAATTAACGAATCAATGAATGTGATCATTATTCAATAAATGGATTCCTTGTTGAATCTTTAATATAAAGCTCTAAAGCATGATACGCCTGCGTCCGTGAAGGTACCAGCAGCTGTGAGGGTTGTTTTGTATTGTGAAAGTTCTCTATAGGTGCTCCTGTTCCTCTCTCTCAAACTGGAGTGACTCTGAGTACATCTGGTCTGGGCGACTGGGCTGCCTGCCTCACAGTCCTGGCTGACACGCTGTTTCCCTGCCTCACAGTCCTGGCTGACACGCTGGGCTGCCTGCCTCACAGTCCTGGCTGACACGCTGTTTCCCTGCCTCACAGTCCTGGCTGACACGCTGGGCTGCCTGCCTCACAGTCCTGGCTGACACGCTGTTTCCCTGCCTCACAGTCCTGGCTGACACGCTGGGCTGCCTGCCTCACAGTCCTGGCTGACACGCTGTTTCCCTGCCTCACAGTCCTGGCTGACACGCTGGGCTGCCTGCCTCACAGTCCTGGCTGACACGCTGTTTCCCTGCCTCACAGTCCTGGCTGACACGCTGTTTCCCTGCCTCACAGTCCTGGCTGACACGCTGTTTCC
Organism: Acipenser oxyrinchus oxyrinchus; assembly: GCA_030684275.1. Lineage (NCBI taxonomy): Eukaryota > Metazoa > Chordata > Actinopteri > Acipenseriformes > Acipenseridae > Acipenser > Acipenser oxyrinchus. The sequence continues at coordinate 7,969,265 of CM060279.1, read as the reverse complement.
CTGCCTCACAATCCTGGCTGACATGCTGGGCTGCCTGCCTCACAGTCCTGGCTTTCAAAAATAGTACCAAAAGAAAATTCCTCAGCATGCATGTGAAACCTAACTCTGCTTCCCTCTGTATTTAAAAGGCCAAGATGTGACTATTTATAGTTCATGTTTTATTGAAATACCCCAGGAGAAAATCACTCCTACCAATGAGAAAGGGGCTTTGTGAACAAAAACAAGCATTCCTGGGGGCATACCATGGCAGCTCAATCTTACAGTACAACACCTGTAATGAATGAGAGAATCGTAGAAAACAGCTTTGTACCAACTCAAACTTGTGGTCTGTATCATTGATATTGAGAAATACTAAAAGAAACTCAATTAATGCAATGACAAACAGTTTGACCAGAAGTCATTTTCAATTGTTTCAAACATCAAAATGTTTGTCAATGAATGTATTAAGTTTCTTTAAGTATTTCTAAATTCAGCACCGTTGGAATGTCTAATACTTCTGGATGATAGGACACGGATTAAAACAATGCGTCAATAAACAGCACATTTTTAATGCCCAACCCTGGCAATGGAAAAATCATAGAATATAGCCGTGTACCAAATGTGAAAACTCTACTATAACCCTAAAAGGTCACATGACCTCAATATGGCTGCCATGTTAGGTCTGGGGTCAATATCCTTGCAAACATGAAACCACAACCTCATACAGTCTCCTGAGGAGAACAATCCTGACAAGGGTTTAGTGTGGGTCTGAGGCGGGCCTGATCCCCTCAGAAACACATCTGAACAGAGCAGGACTGTGTGCAGGACCAGAATCACAGGTCACATATCTGAACCCTAATTAACTTCTAATCAGGCAATTAACTAAAACATGCCCAATCTTGATTAAAACCAGACCGCGCACAGCAATCCAATCAAATGAAATGTGTGGACCAGATGAAGGCACTCCCAAGCTGAAGTGCACTATCAGCACAGCTCCCGCCCCACAACGTGTTGTTAAACACGACCAGCTTGCCCGAGGTCCTGTCAGCTCTCTCACTCTCTCCTGATTGCATGTAATGCATCCCAGCTGTCTGTACTGGAAGAGTTTCACTCCACTCAGTTTACAGCAGCAGCAGCACAAGGAGAGAGCTGGAGTTCACCTCCTCCATAGGGATCAAGTTCTGCAACTTTGCACAGGATCTGAACTCCTGAAATTCGAAGCTCAGCCTCTACCAGGTGTGCTGGAGAGAGCGAAGAGGATTGGAGTTCCATTTATAGGACAGACCATTCCAGGCTGTAGGTACGATATTTATCTAGCAAGTGAGGTCTGCTTAGCAAATACCCTACGAAATGCGAAGCACTGAGTAGGGGTACCCCAGCGATCATTTCCCAGTTCTCTTATTTGATTTTTAGCCAATAACCATGTTTAAATTCGTTCACACAACACAATTTATAAACGACCGCATCAAAAAGATTATCCCAATGCATAAGTGAGGTCTGAAAGAATCAGACATTCTACTGTACACAAGAGTCTCTCTAAACAGGTTGGAGTGCCACAGAGTTTATTGAAAGAATATCCGAATATGATAAAGCCGCGTTCGTCCCAGCACTAAAAAAAAAAAACGGGGCATATTCTGTGAACTTCCACTGAGCGCCCGTCAGGGATAAGATATCTTTGCAGGCTGTGTCTCTAACTGGGAGCGTCACCATAGTAGTTTCTGAAGTGCAGAATCACCTTGCTCTAGTGTATGATCGGGGTGTAATGATGCCCTAGTGTCCCGATATGCTGTGTATCACAATGCTGTACGTATGATGGTCCTGATGGGCTGCTGTAGAAGATCAAACGGTCATTTATTGATGGCCCCTTTTTAAAAGACAAAAAGCAAATGAGATAGGGAGAGTATGTATTCCCACCAGCTAGAAAACACACATTCTTCATTCCAGACCCACTACATTAAGCAATGCTGTGCTTTTGGGCTTGTATCCCGATACAAGCCTCTCCTAGGACATGCTATATGAAGGCCCACCTGCTGATCTCCTCGGCCCCCATGTGGAACAGGATGTCCGTGGAGGTGACCCCGATGACCACGCCGCTGAGGTCCAGAGTACAGGGATCAGGGAGCAGGAGAACACGCTGCACACAAAACAACAAGCAGAGAGTTACCAAGCAGAGAACCCCCTGCAGGGTCGCCAGAAACGCATCACGCTACCTCTGCTGGGTCCTGTGTTGTCCGCATAAGCATATGGCAGACTCTTGACAATTTTAATCACACATCACTGGTTATAAATCAACTGGGCAATACATTTAGACATTTACTCGTGGGGAGGGGGGCGGTTCATCAAGAGAAAGAAAACATATCTAAGGATTGCAGAGTGTCCAGATCAGGCTCCCTCCTCCTGCAACAGTGCTGGTTTTCTGTTCCCACAACACGCCCCTCAATTCTAATCATCTGCATCGTTACAGAAGGGAGCGTGATCTGGATCCAATGCGGTGTTTAGAAGAAATGATTTCTCCTGGGGCATATTCCCTACTTGATTTACCTATGGGTTAAGAAAATAATATAAAAACAAATCAGGAATATGTTGGAAAAAAATGCTGCGATATGGACAATACAGGACACAGCAAAGCAAAGGAAAGTGTAGCATGCAGGGGGTCTGGAACACTAACACTGGTCCCCTTGAATGGAGGTGAGCTCTCTCTACTGAAAGGAAAGGTACCTGTCTGTCCTCCCCGGACAGCTGGGAGAGGTGGGATGGGTGGAAGGGAGGCTGGGGGAACACGAAGTCATGATGCACGTCACGCTGCGACGGGACAAACACCAGCTGCGTGCCAGAGCTGAGAAAAGAGAGGACACAACAGAACAGAACATGATTCATCATCATTACTGCTTTTTTATTTTTTATTATTTACACAGTGGATCCCATAAGTACCAGCACCCTTAACTTCAAAACACAAGACATTCGATTATAAGATAACGCAATGTTCCGTGCCTGCAACATGTAAGACTATTGAGAATTTGCATCTACTTGACTTTCTTCAAAAGGGTACCAACTCGTATATACAACCACGTTATACTTTATATAGCAACTGAGACAAGCAAGTACAGGACTACAAACCTCACTCACATGCTGCCCCCTGGTGGTACAGACAGCAGGGACACACACTTTGCTAAATTTAACTTAACCATTTAACCAGCAGTCAGACTGGACGCAGGCCCTCGTATGCGTGTAGAATGCCTTTTCCACAAACAGATTATTGACTGGAGATAACTACATCTCTGAAGGGTAACACACACCCGGCAGTGAGGAGATTCTTCATTATTATTTTAGAAAAATAAGTAAGTACCGGTATGTTATGTAAGTGGTGTTAATTAAGCCATTACTTTTATTATAAAAAGAATTGGCGTCTGCAGGCTCCAAAAATAAATGGCCTGCTTGAAGCCGTGCAGTGGCAGATCTGAATACAGGCTGCTGAACATTTATAAACCTGTCTGCTGCTTCACGGTTATTATAAACAATAGCAAAAAAACAATGGCAAAAGTGTATAATAATGGAGCTGCAAAAGCAAAGCAGCCTCATACAATGGAAGAGACAGGCAGACATAGAAAGACAAACAGACCTGAAGAGACAAACAGACCTGAAGAGACAGGCAGACATAGAAAGACAAAACAGACCTGAAGAGACAAACAGACCTGAAGAGACAGGCAGACATAGAAAGACAAACAGACCTGAAGAGACAGGCAGACATAGAAAGACAAACAGACCTGAAGAGACAGGCAGACATAGAAAGACAAACAGACCTGAAGAGACAGGCAGACATAGAAAGACAAACAGACCTGAAGAGACAGGCAGACAGACATAGAAAGACAAACAGACCTGAAGAGACAGGCAGACTTAGAACAGACAGACATAGAAAGACAAACAGACCTGAAGAGACAGGCAGACAGACATAGAAAGACAATCAGACCTGAAGAGACAGGCAGACAGACTATATCCATTAGAGGCGATTCTAAACAGCAAAAAAACAATGACGGAAGTGTGTGGTTTTATTATAAGTATTAGCAGAATTAATAACATGTTTATAGATTTGTTGATAACCACTTCTAACAGATCCCTAACGTGTTACTGATAAATGCCCCTAGCTGTATTAATACAGGGCTGCAGATCTGCAGTACAGTAATCTCTGCGTACAGGAACACCTCCTAAGAGAACGCTTCGCCTAAGGGAACACCCCTGTGGTGAAACAGATCTTTCCCATTGTAAATTTGGTTATTTAAAAAATTTGTTTATTTAGCAGACGCCTTTATCCAAGGCGACTTACAGAGTCTAGGGTGTGTGAACTATGCATCAGCTGCAGAGTCACTTACAGCTACGTCTCACCCGAAAGACGGAGCACAAGGAGGTGAAGTGACTTGCTCAGGGTCACACAATGAGTCAGTGGCTGAGGTGGGATTTGAACCGGGGACCTCCTGGTTACAAGCCCTTTTCTTTAACCACAGGACCACACAGCCTGCTTAAATGATCCCCCTAAAAGGAACAGGATCTTGTCTTAACCTCTTCTGTGCTACAGATGTACCTGGTACGTCATGATTAAAAAGCTGGATTGCCGTTTTTTCACTCTGGGTCGCTCCTCCAGGAGTTATTACTTAACATATTAGATTGGTGGCTTTCATTTCATTATATTTGATGCGACGCAGTTGTTAGATGTAATTTATAGCCTATTTGAACGCAAGCGGTGGCTATCTTTGGCTTGCACTGTGAAACATCCTGAATGAATTTAAAACAATCTGTGTGTAACTTTCGTTTTCTTTTCAATGAGGATTGATAATAAAAAGTTTTCCTTTGATTAGTAGCTGTTTTATCGAGCTGTGCTTCATGAAATAACACCTGACTATTTGATGCTTCCTGCGCTGACTCTGATCACATGATACCACTGTAATGTATCCAGTGTGTGGGAGGTTCTGTAGTTGCAGCTTATTTATTTATTTTTGTCCAGCTAGCAGATGGTAAAAATAAACATTAGGAACCACATGTTTTTTGTATATAGTTACTGTGTGTGAAACCTTGTATCTCAGACTTGTTGTGTCTGGTTTAGTTAGCTGGAGAGAAACTGTTAGGCTAGTGAGTTTGAGCATAGGATTGATCTATTTTACATATTTTTCAAATACTGTATCTTATTTTTGTAATCCCTGTATTCATCTTTATTTTATATTAGATCTAATTTAAATCTTTCTACCGTCCCCCAAAAAGTCTTTATTCATCATTGTATATTTCATCTGATTTTTTTCCTGTTCATTTGATTTCTCTCTTTTCATCTCTTCTTTTTATGAATAATATTGATTGTAATTTATTTTTTACGATATATATTTCTTCACCTCTCCCCATTTCTCTCTGCGATAAGGAAAAAAATAAATGCATAACACATTAACATACAATTGTATTGGATATCATTTTATTATGTCTTTTTTTTAAATATAATTCTACCGTGACTTGACAAAAAAAACTTTTATAATTGAATGAATTTATTATCTCTGTATACTTCAGATCAGATTTTTTTCCTGTTCTACATTTTGATTTCTTTCTGATCTTTTTGATTTTTTTGAAAAAACTATTTTGATTAGTATGTGTTGATTTATTAGGTTATACGGTTTTTCCCACCTCTCCCCATTTCTCTGTAGAATTTCACAGTAATTAGGTGTTTTGGGGGGTGGTTCTTTGATTTATACTGAATAGTTCTATTAAAAAAAAAAATTAAAAAATTCTTTCCCCGACATCCCAAAAACGATTTGTTACAGTCATTGGATTGATTTTATTCTGGAGGTGTACAATGCTGCTAGGAAGACCATGGCATGGTACAAAAAACTTGGATGTACATGGTCCAGGTTTCTTTGTACCACAGCCATGTAGTACGGCTCCAGAGAATCAGCTTTCTTTTCTGGACTTTCAGACCTCTGTGATCTCAAGCCTCCTGTTTGATGCACAACAAATGCCAGAGACTGAAAGACTGGAAACAGTAACAAGACTTAGTGAACAACATTTTATACGATTACTGCCACAGTCCAAGAAAAAAGCTGAGCCACAGAAAAGGTGCCGTGTGTGTTTCTGCAAGGGCATGCGGTGTGATACACAGCACCACTGTCCCCGCTGTCCCTCTCAGCCAGGCCTTTGTTTGATGGGATGTTTTAAAAAATATTACACCAGTACATGAGTACTGGAAAGACTAAAATCCCAGTCACTTGTTTTTACGGCATGCAACAACATTACCTTTGGCTCCAGAAGGATTATGCCACTTGAAATTAGGGTGTGTACTATGGACCGTGGGCTGTGTTTTTCAAAGGGGAAAGGTCAAAGTGGCCTAGTCTCAGTCTAGGGCCTGTAAAAAGCCAGAAAAACCAAATAAAGGTGCACATATTTGGTATTTTTGAATTCAGGACACTCATGACAATTCAAAACCACTGTCCTTTTAACAGTGGAACAAAGCTGTCAAATTCACTGGTCCAAATATAAGGAAAAACAAGTGACTTTTGCTATAAACAGTGGCATGACCTCAAATTGCAGAAGGATTACCCATTTCTAAAATCCTTATTTTGTGCAGTTTCAAAAAATGCATACTTATCTTATTCTTTGGCAGTGTACTGGCCACCTGAAATGAGGGTGGGTACCATGGGCCATGGGACGTGTTTTTCAAAGGGGAAAGGTCAAAGTGGCCTAGTCTCAGTCTAGGGCCTATAAACCTAAATAAAAGGTGCACATATCTGGTATTTTTAAATTCGGGACACTCGGGGCAATTCAAAACCACTCTACGTTCCCGCTATCCGCTCGCCACATCGCTACAAGCGAAACATTTTCCCTGTGGCTCAACTATTTTTCACCAAGTTCACCACGGCAGCGAAGGCTGTACTGTACTTGTGTAAGACTGCCAGCATGATTACTTTCAACGTGTGCTGGTAGATGAATCAATACATTTTGCTCAATGAAAGCCCTTTAGCTTGTTCATGTAACATGTACGCCACAAACATCGTGTTTGGCGGGAGGACAGAGGTTCTAATTAGAAACAGTCAGCGGACAGCGCTGCTTGTTTTCACAGACAGCAAGCAGAAATATGCAGCTTCAAAAGATCACAGCTAATGTTTTTTTCTTTCGTTGTTTGCTATCTCTTTAAAATGTGTTGAAATTTATTTGAGTGGATTCGAAAGCGGCATAATTTAATTAAAAAAACAAAACAAAAAAAAAACACATTTATTATTTTAAAAAAAAGAAGGATTCGTCTCACTATTGAGTTTTAATGTCAGAATCGGTGCAATATTACTGTCAGTAGTCCCAGGTGAAAGAACATGGTAAAAAAAGTTTTAGGGGGCTCCCGAGTGGTGCATCCAGTAAAGGGGCACAGCGTGGAGTGCAGGTTGCGCCCTATAGCCTGGAGATCGCAGGTTCGAATCCAGGCTATGTCACTGCTGACCGTGACCGGGGGTTCCTAAGGGGCGGCGGCGTGCACAATTGGCCGAGCGGCACCTGGGTAGGGAGGGCTTAGGTCGTCAGGGGGATCCACGGTTCACCGTGCACCAGCGACCCGTGGCTGATAGGGAGCCTGCGGTTCTGCAGTGGAGCCATTCAGATCTGCCTCCGGCACTATAGGCCTGGTGGTCTCGCTGTGGAGCTGCAGTGCGAAAAATTACAGATTGGCAGAAACACGTTTCGGAGGACGCGTGTTTCAGCCTGTTTCCCAGAGTCGCCGGGGAGTTGCAGCGGTGAACCAGGATAAAAACAATAATTGGGCATTCCAAATTGGGGTAAAAACCATTGGTGACAACTAAAATTTTTTTTTTTTTTTTTTAAAAACACAGTAGTGGCTGTACAATCCTAGTAATATTATTAATCACATTAGTACAAGCTGCGGTTGGTCAGGTAGGCATTCATATTAACATACACTAATAGCACTGCCCTGCAGTGGAAAGAAAACTGCGTCTGTCAAAATAATATAAAGGATTATGTACATGAATCTCTGCAAACCTATTCAGAATTTATGAAATCTGTAATCACATGTTTTCATGTGGGACTGAGTTTGGTATTTATTAAATGGGAATCAGAGTTATAATGCACTTTAAATATACTGTTTATGTGTATTGTAAAGGGTTGGGTCTGGCATTTAAATATCTACGTGTTTTCTAATAAAATAAATGTCTTTTTGCCTCGTGAAACAGTATGTTTAACTTGTTAACAGTATTGTTAAGTGGCTTAAGTTTTTCCAGTGTGGCTAAAAAATGTTAAGTTGCTTTAGCCACAGTGGCTAACTAAATGAAAGTCTTAGAGGGAACGTAGCCACTGTCCTTTTAACAGTGGAACAAACTGTCATATTCACAGGTCCAAATATAAGGAAAAACAATTGACGTTTGCTATATACAGTGGCATTACCTCAAATTGCAGGAGGATTATGGGTAACACACAATTGATATGCAAGGTCATGTTACCCATTTCTAAAATACTTATTTTGTGTAGTTTTAAAAAATGTATACCAGGGTATCTCATTCTTTAGCAGCATACTGGGCACATGAAATTGGGGTGGGTGCTATGGACCGTGGGCTGCATATTTCAAAGTGGAGAAGTCAAAGTTGCCTGGTGTCTGTCTAGAGCAAGTAAACCCCCCAAAACTAATGGAAAGATTTCCACACAGGCACATCCAGCATCTTGAAAGTTTCTACATTCTTACACCAAACATTAGCATTTTAGGGACTAAATGTGATGCAGGTATAATACATTTTATGAAAAAGTAGCATTTTGTTTACAATAGCTGCATTTTGCAATCACATGACCAAGTAAACCACAAAAACTTGGCACCAATAGAAACTTCAGAGTCTGAAGTCTGAACAATATATAGTTTGCCTGGGGTATCTAAAAAGCGACATAGAGCAATTTGGTAATGCTTTATATTGCGTGGCAAATTAATATTAAATAGATATGCAATCGATATTAAATTTACGTTCAATTATTCTTTGTTACTTGCCATTAACATTTAAGTCAAATTAACTGTAATTTCAATAAGGACATTTAATTTAAGAGAAATTACATATTTTCAAGGGTAACAAAATGTAATATAAATGGACGTGATATGCAATTACATTTTCAATCGATATTTGGTTAACATTTAGCAAGAAACCAGTGGTTGCATATTTATTAAATATTAATTTAACATTAATTTAATATGCATATCTATTTAATATTAATTTAGGCCACGCGATATAAAGCGTTATCAGTAATTTTGATGTAAAACAGGAGAGTACCAAAATCACAACATGCCTGTAGCACAGGACGTCACCAGGGCCTCAGCAGAGAAGGGGTTAAAAGAACACCTTTTTGCCAACGCTAGCGATTCGTTCACAACTGATACAGTACTGTTTTTCAAATGGTTTATTCAATCTTTTCACATGTGACTTGTCATCGCGAGAGTGTCTCGAGGCACACCTATTGCTTTATTCAATCTTTCCAGAACTGCCATCATATCATTGCCTCATTTTGTATTCCGATTTCCACCAGTGCACCTCATCGCTACAAAATGGCATGTAAACAAACGCTGAAACGCTCCACTGTTTCTCTTGCTACAAAAAGTTGGAAATTGTTCGAGCTCCTGAAAAAAACCTGAATCAGCCAAGTCACAGGGCAATTTGGTATTATCCGTTCTGAGGAGTTGCTTTATGTTAAATAATTTTGTGCATGTTTTGAATATTGCTCCTGTACAGGTATTCATAATTATTGCTGGATTTAACGTGTGTAGGGGGGCTGTGTTTGACAGTTTGTTTATTAACGTCAGTTTGTCTGTTACTTTATTATTATAGTTTATTAACACACACTTGCCTATTGCTTTTCTCTTACTTATTCTATTCATTTAATATGTTGATGCATGTGCGTCATGACAAGTGATACGTATTTATTGATTTATTGATTCATATTGTGTCTGGTGGTCAACTCCGTCTTAAAGAGCACTTTGGCTAAGAGAACACTTGGCTTGCTTCCCGAGGGGTCTTCTCTCAGCCGGGGAACACTGTACTTGGAAATGCTGCAGTAATTAATCATCAGTAATGATGGCTAGTGTTAGTTAACAACACTTCAAAATAAAAGAATGTAAAACAGGACTGACCCTCTGGTTCCTTCGACAATCGCTTTCACACAGCGTCGAAACACCTCGTCCAGCGTGGCTGTCAGCTGACCGCTCTGAAACAGCAGCACAGCATTTCAACAAAGATCACACCTGGGGTCCATTACAATGCAATTGTGTCATTCATAATTCATAGCAACTCCAGTGTCATTGTAGTTGAACCTTGACACACCTGCACAACTGTAAATTACTATATAACTGATCAATTACAGTTCAATTACACACCTTTCCCAGCTTAATCATTCACAGTTACATGTTGTGTTTTACATTGAGCAAACACATATTTTCAACCACTTTCAGTGACCTTTCAGTGTCTGTGTACCTGCGATTACTCTGTTTATTCTACCAAGCAGTAAACATGTTAGTGTGTGTAGCTATGTGTTACCTTTTAGTGTAATAGCATTGTAATTGCAATTTCAGCAAACAATGATGCTGTCATTGTAATTATAATGGACCCCGTCTGTTAAAGAATAATGAATTCATTCTGAGCTGAAGAAGATTCTCCTGTCTAAAAGTTGAAGACATGAGAATCTTCTTCATTAAATAATATCTGGTACCATACTGGGTTAAAGCAAGAACTCAGTCTGCATGCCTTACTTGCTTTTTGTTACACTTCCTTGGGTGATTTCACCTCATCAGTGTTTTTGGTGTCAAAAGGAAAGCAGCGGTATCGTTCGGACAATTTCACTCGCCATGGAAAATGAAGTGCAAGACTACCTGAAAACCTGTGCAAAGTGTGGCAGCGGATGCTGCTTTAGAATGGAAATGAAGGTTTGCTGTGATGGGACTGCACAGAGGAGACCGACAATGGGAGTGCAGCTCAGGTGAGGTTTACAAAGTTATTTCATTAGTTTGATCCTCTTTAGAAAAACATGATACATCAGGTGACTTCACTTCCTCTGCCCTATACCTCACTACCTTCATGTACATCATGCAAGATGTGCAGGTGTTGCAACGAAGTTTTGAATGAAGTGAATGGCAGTTGCGTGGCTTAATGTGTGTTAACTCATTCAGGCACATGATTCAGGTTAACTGGCTGGGTAATAATTGGATTCTTTCTGATCTGCTCCGAGAGGCTGCTGTAAACAAGGATATTCTGCACCCAGTCCCTACGAGCAAAAAAACTGGGTTCTCTACTTAATTAAGAATCAGGGGTAGAACAACTAGTCGCCAAAAATATGACTCGATCATGTCTTTGATCATGTCAAATGCTGTTTGAGCAGTACAGGTTTGTAACTCTTTGCTCTGTGTGTGCTGAATATCAAAACTATGCAATGGATTGCAACCGCAGCTGGACTTCTGTCCAACCGAAATCGCACGCCTCACAATGCCTTTCAATTCAAACGGCTGAATACAATTAAAATACTGACATTGCGAGTTTGTTACCAGCATACACTTTAAACACACAGAAACATGACTATGTTGCTACTTTGATACTAAAGTGTGCGATTAGTCGACTAGCAGTGAGGCAGACTGTCACTTTTCTAGTCAGTGCTACCCCTATTAAGAATCCATTCAGTGTTTATTCTATTTATAAATGCTTGTTGTAGATATGCTGTCTAGTACACAAACATTACAGTAGTAATGACGCCTTGATTATGAAATACTTCATTATTTATTTTGCAATGACATGCTGTGCTTCTTACCTCTACTTGTTCATGCTTGGAATCCAAGAAAGGTCCCAGCTATCAAGAAGAAAGAAACAAAATGATCAGATCACAGCAAGACTACAATTCCCAGCCTGCCCTGGGGCACTCAACCTCCCATATCCTGCTCCTCAACCAACCAACTTCTGTCCTCAACGACCGACAGTGATTGAGGCCCTTTGCTACCAACCGGTCAACCTGGCGTGAAAACAAAGATTTAAAAGAAAGATCGAGATGGAGAATATTAGCGTTGCACGATGCTTCACTTTCACCATCTATAGAGCACAGTGCAGGGCTAACATGCTCCCCACCTCGCCTCCAGCTGGAGGAGTCTTTTCAGAAGCAGTTTCTTTTTTTGTTTTAATAGTTAGCAAGCCTGGTAAACTGTGATCAGAAACCGGTGACACCACTGCTACAAAACCATATGAATACAAGGTAACTTGAAAACGTATACATATGTAGGGTTACAGTTTGAAAAACAAAGCCGAGTGGGAGCAAGATGTATTTGACTTTGTTTTTGCAGCGAAAGATATTGCTCACGTCACTGAAGGTCATTGTAAGAATTACACGCAGAGTAGACCTGCACTCGGAGTGTCAATGCCAAAGCGTTCATAGTGTTTAAACCACGACAGGCTCTGAAGTATGTTACCAGATTAAGTATGTTTTTTATTTCAATGTAAGGATTTCTAATAGGTTTCTAATTATACAGTGGCTAACTCTAATCCAGTTGCGTGTGCTTTCTCTTGCACGCGCGGGAAAGAGTGCGTGAGAAACACACTCTCCACTTGATTCGAGGCAGCCACTGAACACTTATACAAGAAAAACTCATTCCGTTCATACTGCTAAAAAAGCAGCGACGAAAGAACAAGCGTCTGACCAACACAAAGACCACAAGGAGCTGGAATCAGCTTGGTTTCTCTCTCTCTATATATATATATATTTTTTTTTTTGTTATATATATATATATATTATATATATATATATATATATATGGGCTGTCAAGTGATTAGAAAAATGAATCTTAATCTCAGTTTTAATTGCATATTACACTGATACAATTACTACATCCATCTAATTTAAATTTGTTTTATTACCAATACTGTTATTATCCTTAACTGTAAATAATCGTTTAAAATGTATTTATTTATTTAACCAGGAAATGTACCCATTGAGACCGTCAGCAAAATGTCCTAGAGGCAATCATTTAGAAATTACAAATATAACCTACACAATAAAATGTGTGCTTCAAGCCTGATCAGCAGCACACAGAGATCACAAAACACAATAAATAGGATATCTACTTTTAAATGTGATTAGAGACAAATTTGTTTTTAAATAAAAGTACAAATAAATAAACTGTCAATTGTGAAGAGAACATACCAATAAAAAAAAATAATTAAAAAAAGGATTTTCTTATCATGCTTAGCTTGATTCATGGGCTTGCAGCGATCCTGAATTTCTGTTGAAACTTGTGGGTTTAATTTGTTGCTGTGTTGTTAGTGAAGGTATGTTTAGCACGCAGCAGACTAGATGCACTCGTGTGTGACACTGGAACTCACTTTGACAGGAGACAAGTAAGCATCTTTCTGTTCAGTGAGCCGTCAGTTTTTAAACAGGATTTGTAAAATACGCCACAAAGAAATGAACTGTACTGGAAATGCAAACAATCCTTCCACCAAGACGCTACTGCAGAAAGCCTTATCGATGTTGGATCATTTTAAATAGGATGTCTCTCCAGCTAACACTGAAGCATGTAAACAAACCGGACTGTCAACACAGTTCTGATAGTCAAGTACAAGGAGCTCCCTCACCAGCAGGCAGACGTCTGGCCGGTCCCTCTTGATAACTTCAATCAGGTCCATCAGGGGCTCATAGTTCATGCTGTCCGAGGTGGTGTAGGGGCCACAGGCCACGAGAACCATGTGCTGCCTGGCCCCTGAGAAAGAGAGAGAGCGAGAGAAAGAGAGAGAGAGAGCGAGAGAGAGAGAGAGCGAGAGAGAGACAGAGAGTTTCATTTTAAAACCTGATACCTGCTGCTACACAAGGTTAAAGAAATCTCTGTTTGGAGTCATGTTTTTACTGTCTTGCACCTCCTGGGTCAATTAATCTGGAGGGTGAAATTGTCCCCACCCCTTCACTGGCTTCTTTCCTGTCAATAACCAACCAGCTGCTTTGCATTCTGACTGACATGCTTTCAGCCAGTAACATGACCCAGAAGACATTGCTGGTGTGAAATGACCCAGAAACTGCAAATGCAGACAGATAACATACGAATAAGCCAGCTTCCTTTACCCTGCAGTAGAACCAGCTATCAGGGTTCATATTAAACTTTACCCTGCAGTAGAACCAGCTATCAGGGTTCATATTAAACTTTACCCTGCAGTAGAACCAGCTATCAGGGTTCATATTAAACTTTACCCTGCAGTAGAACCAGCTATCAGGGTTCATATTGAAGTCTGTCTGCTGTGACATGTGTTCATATTGAAGTCTGTCTGCTGTGTCGTGTGTTAATATTGAAGTGTCTGCTGTATGTGTGTTAATATTGAAGTCTGTCTGCTGTGTCGTGTGTTAATATTGAAGTCTGTCTGCTGTGTCATGTGTTAATATTGAAGTCTGTCTGCTGTGTCGTGTGTTAATATTGAAGTCTGTCTGCTGTGATGTGTGTTAATATTGAAGTCTGTCTGCTGTGACGTGTGTTCATATTGAAGTCTGTCTGCTGTGTCGTGTGTTAATATTGAAGTCTGTCTGCTGTGTCATGTGTTAATATTGAAGTCTGTCTGCTGTGACGTGTGTTAATATTGAAGTCTGTCTGCTGTGACGTGTGTTAATATTGAAGTCTGTCTGCTGTGACGTGTGTTAATATTGAAGTCTGTCTGCTGTGACGTGTGTTCATATTGAAGTCTGTCTGCTGTGTCGTGTGTTAATATTGAAGTCTGTCTGCTGTGTCGTGTGTTAATATTGAAGTCTGTCTGCTGTGTCGTGTTAATATTGAAGTCTGTCTGCTGTGTCATGTGTTAACCATGCTAACCAATTAAGGCACGCAAACAGAGCTTGCTGTAACCTAGTGTGGCACCAGAGATCACTTTCAAATTGCAAACACATTCGCTTTATAGCTGCAGACCTACATGTGAATGGAAGGAAGTGCAAGACTGGGAAGACTTGGCGAATCCATTTGCTAGAACTCCTTTTCATTTTGGTGTTGTGAATACCCAATTTCAAAACAATACCATGGTATCATTGCATAGTATTTTTACATGCACTACTGCAAAGTGTTTTATTATCCTGGTATTGTACCGAATGGTCTTTACCTTCAAGCATGTCTTCTTGTGATTGCTCCTTTGGTTTGTGGAATGGCAGTGGCACCCCCTGAATAAAAGAACACAAACACACACAATGTAAAAACTACACAGAGCGCTGAGACACTGTCCCAGAGCACAGACGCACACACACACAGTGTAAAAACTACACAGAGCGCTGAGACACTGTCCCAGAGCTGGACACACACACACATACACACACAATGTAAGAACTACACAGAGCGCTGAGACACTGTCCCAGAGCACAGACGCACAGACACACACACAATATGTAAAAACTACACAGAGCGCTGAGACACTGTCCCAGAGCACAGACGCACACACACACAGTGTAAAAACTACACAGAGCGCTGAGACACTGTCCCAGAGCTGGACACACACACACATACACACACAATGTAAGAACTACACAGAGCGCTGAGACACTGTCCCAGAGCTGGACACACACACACACACACACACAATGTAAGAACTACACAGAGCGCTGAGACACTGTCCCAGAGCACAGGCGCATACACACACACAATGTAAAAACTACAGAGCGCTGAGACACTGTCCCAGAGTACACACACAATGTAAAAACTACACAGAGCGCTGAGACACTGTCCCAGAGCACAGACGCACACACACACAATGTAAAAACTACACAGAGCGCTGAGACACTGTCCCAGAGCACAGACGCACAGACACACACACACAATGTAAAAACTACATAGAGCGCTGAGACACTGTCCCAGAGCACAGACACGCACACACTCACAATGTAAAAACTACAGAGCACTGAGACACTGTCCCAGAGCACACACACAATGTAAAAACTACACAGAGCGCTGAGACACTGTCCCAGAGCACAGACACACACACACACAATGTAAAAACTACACAGAGCGCTGAGACACTGTCCCAGAGCTGGACACACACACACAGTGCAAGAATTGTAGTCACGTATATCTAAGCCCATATGCTACAAATACCGGGCATGGACGCGACACAGACAGAGAAGCCTCGAATAGGATCATTGTGGACCATCAGTGTATCAGTCTGAGGGCTCTCTCCAGGGGTTCAGGTAATCCGATCAATTGCCTGTCTCTGTTAATACTAGTGGTACGTATTGTATCTAAACAATACCGTTCAATATAGAATGCAATGTGGGTATTTGGAACTAATAAATGGTAAACCTTGTTAAAATGTGAAGCATGGTCTGGCCTCCAAAAGTTACCAAATGATAAGGCTCGCACTGACTAAAGAAGAGCAGGTTTATAATTTAGTAGAGTCTGCACTGAAGTGAAAACCTTATTTAAAAGCAAGAAGACACCCGGTCGTTTCATTAGGTTTAGGATCACTAAAACAGGCTGCCCCATCTCAAAGCCTTGCTGCTTTACAGACATGCAGTCCCAGCTCAGGATAGAGCTCACACTCACCTCATAGAGTCTGGAAGCCACCAGCCTCCTGCCTGTGCTGTTGGTCCCCTCCATCACTACAACCTGGACACACACACACACACAGTGATATTCTTTTAGAATTACTATGATCTTTAAATTGCACAATACAGTCACACAGGGTAACAAGTATTAGACACATGCACAAATAAACATTGAAATGCCTGGTAAAGAAATGTGATATTCTTCTGTTAATACATGTGATCTTCTTGTAGTAAGCTCTCAACTCTGACTGTTTCATAGCATCTGAAGAGCTTTCAGGAAACAAGAACTGATCTTCACAACTTCTCTTATGTTTATATATATATTCCCAGCGTGCAGTGCAGGAAGGATAGATCCCGCAGCCCCATCTCGCTGCGCTCACCTGGCCTGGGAAGAGGGAGTACTCCCGGAGTTCGGAGAGGTCCACTGGCACCTGCATTCCGAAGGAGTGTTCCTGATCCCCCTCCAAGATCACAGACTTGGAGTTGAGCTTCCCGTTGCTATCGCAGCCGATCTGACCCAGCAGGACTACCGGCTCCTAGAGGAGAGGGGCGCTCGATCAGCTAAAACAAAGACACTAACTGCACATAAGGGTGTTTTTAAACTAGCTTTAACAAGTAGAAATACAGGACATTCTACAGAGGCATACGTAAGTTTGTTGTTTAAATCAATTTCTACGAAAAAAAAAAAAAAAACTGTACCACACCGACACATTACAACAGGGCTGATCTCGATCTGGAGAAGATACACTTTCAAATGTTGCATCTGTGATCCGCTCGGCTATAAGCAGGGCCAAATTATTATTATTATTATTTGCTTATTTAGCAGACGCCTTTATCCAAGGCGACTTACAGAGACTATGGGTGTGTGAACTATGCATCAGCTGCAGAGTCACTTACAACTACGTCTCACCCGAAAGACGGAGCACAAGGAGGTGAAGTGACTTGCTCAGGATCACACAGTGAGTCAGTGGCTGAGGTGGGATTTGAACCGGTGACCTCCTGCTTACAAACCCTTTTCTTTAACCACTGGACCACACAGTTTCATTAAATTGCAAATTAAATTGCAGAATCCATGAAAACCAAAATCCCTCTGCAAAAACTATCAATCCTCTGCAATGATACAACAATGCAGTATTAAACAATATGAATATATCCGCAGTGTTAAGTGACAATGATGTGTGCTCCAGATGTGCTGGCTAGTGCACACCCAGTGATAACGGGATTGATCTTCTAAACAATCCACTGTAATCTGTTTTAGCATCCGCAAAGATCCAGATACATTACACTTCACAGCTTGTTCATACAATACTAGAGTAAATCACACAAGCAAGCTCCTCATACCAGATGTATTGTGAAGACTGAACATTTGCTCAGTTTTGTCTAGAATGCGAGTTCTCCTGGAGCACACGATATAAAGTTTAACGTAAAATCACAGCCCTGTCTCGTATTAGGGATTTGTAACTCCCATCAGAAAAGTAATTGTATCACATTAATGGTTTAATTACAGTATTAGTTTGCCCCTCAATACCATATCCCCCCCCCAAATTTTCTGACATTTCTTATTGGCCCTGGCTGCAAGTGCTCTGTTGTGTTAGTGAAGTTATTGAAGATCGAGAAAGAGAGAGCGCACACCTCAATCCTGACCGAATACCCCCTAGCCTGCCCCCCTGCCTCACTCCCTTCCTCCCTGTCTGCCCCTCAGCCTGGTCCTGCCAGCTGTGCCGAGGGTTCTGCTTGCTCTCTCTCTAAACAGGCTTGCTGTGTGCAGTCAGTGACTGGTTACCTGCGCAGGTGCTGAAGACGATGAGAACTCCTCGATGTTGAAATGGTTCTTCAGCACGTCACCCAGGTCTTCAATCTTGCACATCAAAACTACAAATAAAACACGTTAATTCAGTGATGAGTCGCGATACACATCTGTACCATCAACAGCAAAGCAACACGGAAATATGCTGCCCAAATAGCTTGGGTTGGGTTTATACATCTATTTTACTGCACAATACATCACAGTGGCACTGAATACAATTGCTGAAGTGGTGGATTGTGACAGACACACACTATATCTGTAAAACTTTAATGAGATAAGGGAGCCTGTGTGCTTGTTACTCAAGAATGATTTACATCTAGCTGTGTAGTGCATGACAGTACACAACCTCATTAGATACGAGTTGCAGGTCACCCTCCCCTTTGAAAAGATTTATTTTCTAATTTTTTTTTTTTTTTTTTTATTTATACAGGAATTGAGACCTAGATCTCATTTACAAGGAGGTACTGTCAACAAACACACAATAAAACAACACAATATTATGTGTGGTACTGACTTAATCATTTTAGGAGTCAGAAGCAAATGATAACCCGAACATGTGCAAATCCTTAATCAGGATCAAAACATTTACAAGAGGCCCTAAACAATTTACAGAGATCATTTTTAAAACATTTAAAAGACAGACTATCAAATGTACTCCTTATATCATGGTTATAAGAGCCAAAAGTTTTTGGGAGCCGATAGGTAAAATATATTTTACCCAAACATGTTTTTGCAGGGCTTCAAACTCGCACCAGTCCTGGGTTTCAGAACCCCCCTTTTTATTCTTGAAATGACCAGGTAGATGCCAGGAGTTTGAACAATCAGGCGAAATCTGCTCTGAATTAACTGATAACATTTCTCATCAGCAATACGGTGCCCAAGTCTGTAGGATTACTAA
Source organism: Acipenser oxyrinchus oxyrinchus (assembly GCA_030684275.1). Classification (NCBI taxonomy): domain Eukaryota; kingdom Metazoa; phylum Chordata; class Actinopteri; order Acipenseriformes; family Acipenseridae; genus Acipenser; species Acipenser oxyrinchus. Next base: position 7,950,045 of record CM060279.1, on the reverse strand, counting down.
TGGGAGTTGTTCATGCAGCTATAAGGGAGGAACTACTTATTTAAAATCAAACTCTGCGCTGGCTGCATAAAACATTATAAGTATTGAGTTAACTTGGGGCATTTTAAGCAACTGGTTCTTGATCATTTCAAATGATACACTGAATTGATGGGAGTTCTGAAACCCAGGACTGGGTGGAATGTATAAATGTGCATGTGTGATGTGTTGCTGGTCACAGTGTCCTGTGTTCAATGTCATCAGAACGATGCAGAGCAGCGTCAGAACTCTGATACACACTGACCCTCTCTGACGCAGAGCAGCGTCAGAGCTCTGACACACACTGACCCTCTCTGACGCAGAGCAGCGTCAGAGCTCTGATACACACTGACCCTCTCCGACAGAGCAGCGTCAGAGCTTTGATACACACTGACCCTCTCTGACGCAGAGCAGCGTCAGAGCTCTGATACACACTGACCCTCTCCGACAGAGCAGCATCAGAGCTTTGATACACACTGACCCTCTCTGACACAGAGCAGCGACAGAGCTCTGACACACACTGACCCTCTCTGACGCAGAGTAGCGTCAGAGCTCTGATACACACTGTCCCTCACCCTCTCTGATGTCCTGCAGCTTCTGGAACATGAACTTGTAGCTCTTGGTGACAGAGTCTTTTCCCCCTTCGTAGAGCTGCACCTGGGCACTGCTGTCCCCTTGCCCCCTCCAGATGCCCTGCACAGCCCCGAACGAGCAGACCACCTCCCCACGACCGCCACGCGAGCCGTACTTCTGAGAGGGAGTGGCACTGGGAACAGAACACAGTCAATTCAGAGCACAGCACTGTCACTGCACAACACACATCCAATCAATGAAATGAGAAAGGGGTTGCCGATGGTTAACCATCCACACATCCATCAATAAGGCATGTGATCGCCACAGACACTGATGCTGACATCGATTAGTAGATCGGAAATCAATACACAAGCTCAAGACACACATCGCTGAATACTCAGTGGCTGTTTATCGCAGATATGTGGTGCTCTGATAGCCTGGTTGAAGCTGGGGAAAGGGTCAGGCTCAGGGTACCTGGGGGAGAAGCTGGCTGGTGATAACAGCAGGCGAGGGCTGGGGGCCACAGACAGGATCCTCTTGGACTGCGGATTCTCTGGGGTAGACAAGGCCCTCTTCTGGGAGCCCTGGAACACCACACTGGGCATTAGTTTAGTTTCAGGATTGAACATGTTCAAATATTTAACCCTTTAACATACTGGGAGTGCTTGATACCAATCAGAAGAGTCAACTTGAGAATCCCTCCATCACGGTTTTATTTGTATTAATTACCGGCATGTATCTGTGTACAAGACTGTGCGTGTACAGCATGTCTATAGAAAGAATACTGAATATGACATCATTTTGGGGGTAGGCTGAGACCACACACGGAGAAGCCAGATTCAAACCCTTCATCTTGCTGCCCACACTGGCTCAGCACGGCTGTAGCAGTTACTTGAATATGACACACAAGGATATGCCTTTCAGCTGAAGAGTTCAAAGCAGGTCCTGGGTTTCAGAACTACCCTCAATGAAGTATACTATTGAAATGATCAGGAGCCAGCAGTCTGACGCTAAATAACATCCATTATAGCTGCATGAACAACTCCTATTAGTAACCCTACAGACTCAGTCAGATTTATTCATGCTGTGATGAGAAGTTTGATCAGTTAACCTAATGTTCAAACTCCAAGCACCCAGTCATCTTAATACATATTGTAGATAATCAAGGGGAGTTCTGAAACCCGCAGCTTCTACCCCCGCCTCAAAGGGAGGTTCGATCAGAGTAAACTATTGCACCCGTTTCATTTCAATCAAGGGTGCATTGTGTGAATACTGACAGCAATGAAAAGCTCACTGCAGGGATAGCATGGGGCACAGCTACACTAAGTGCACAGCCTGTGTTTGAGGGGCACGGCTCCACTAAATGCACAGCCTGTGTTTGAGGGGCACGGCTCCACTAAGTGCACAGCCTGTGTTTGAGGGGCACGGCTCCACTAAATGCACAGCCTGTGTTTGAGGGGCACGGCTCCACTAAGTGCACACTGTGTTTGAGGGCACGGCTACACTAGGTGCACAGCCTGTGTTTGAGGGGCACGGCTCCACTAGGTGCACAGCCTGTGTTTGAGGGGCACGGCTCCACTAAATGCACAGCCTGTGTTTGAGGGGCACGGCTCCACTAAATGCACAGCCTGTGTTTGAGGGGCACGGCTACACTAGGTGCACACTGTGTTTGAGGGCACGGCTACACTAGGTGCACAGCCTGTGTTTGAGGGGCACGGCTCCACTAAGTGCACAGCCTGTGTTTGAGGGGCACGGCTCCACTAAATGCACAGCCTGTGTTTGAGGGGCACGGCTCCACTAAGTGCACACTCTGTGTTTGAGGGGCTCGGCTACACTAGGTGCACAGCCTGTGTTTGAGGGGCACGGCTCCACTAAGTGCACAGCCTGTGTTTGAGGGGCACGGCTCCACTAAGTGCACAGCCTGTGTTTGAGGGGCACGGCTCCACTAAGTGCACACTCTGTGTTTGAGGGGCACGGCTACACTAGGTGCACAGCCTGTGTTTGAGGGGCACGGCTCCACTAGGTGCACAGCCTGTGTTTGAGGGGCACGGCTCCACTAAGTGCACGTCCTGTGTTTGAGGGGCACGGCTCCACTAAGTGCACACTCTGTGTTTGAGGGGCACGGCTACACTAAGTGCACAGCCTGTGTTTGAGGGGCACGGCTCCACTAAGTGCACAGCCTGTGTTTGAGGGGCACGGCTACACTAAGTGCACAGCCTGTGTTTGAGGGGCACGGCTCCACTAAGTGCACAGCCTGTGTTTGAGGGGCACGGCTCCTCTAAGTGCACAGCCTGTGTTTGAGGGGCACGGCTCCACTAAGTGCAGACTCTGTGTTTGAGGGGCACGGCTCCACTAAGTGCACAGCCTGTGTTTGAGGGGCACGGCTCCACTAAGTGCACAGTCTGTGTTTGAGGGGCACGGCTCCACTAAGTGCACAGTCTGTGTTTGAGGGGCACGGCTCCACTAAGTGCACAGCCTGTGTTTGAGGGTGATCTCACAGGCTCACTTACTTTAGCTGGGGTCGAGTACGAGTCCAACAAATCCTCCTCTTCCACCTCTGCTTGCATCCTGATCAGTGCAGTTAAGGGGTTTCATTCAGAACCAGAAAAAACACCCGAAGTACATAAAGCCAACACAATAACTCCAGTAAATCTAATCTGATATCATCACTGCGTAGCTCTCACATCATGTTAAACGAGTGTTTGTATTTTTTAATGGTATTTTTTCATTGCGTTTGTAAACAGTAAACTGGTGAGCGTCTCTTTCACTCTTTTCCGCGCTGCTCTTCCTGTTGAAGGAACACAGCCGACACACGGGAGCTGCTTCTGGGAGTTTGAGTCCCTTTTTTTAATTCTCAATTTTTATTTTCAACTAAACATTCTAAATATTTGCTCTTCATTTCCTTTAAAAGAACTCATTGATTCGCATTGCAGCACCAATCACTGCTTTCCTATGACTCGTGTGTTTTCAATGGTGACTTAATTCCTTCATGCAAGTTGATGGGAGTGTAGCATTGAAGGATGCAAGGAGCGTTCCATAAACAGCATTAACGACTTCAGGGTCTGGATGGAGGTTTCAATGGTTCAATTAAACAATTTAAAACAAAGACCAGGACTGGAACGGCCATCCCTGCTTTACTCTTTTGTTGTTTCACATCTAGGTGCACAACACAATGAGCACATGGCTGGCAGTGTTGGTAAGGCCATTCACAGCTGCTTACACAGACCCTGATTGGCACCTATCTTGCAATGCCTCACCACAGATAACATTAGCGAGTGCAAGACTGGTACTAATCAGGGTATGTGAAACGGGCCATGCGTGTCATTTCGTTCCCTTTGTGGCATTCTCCTACAAGTACCATGTGACTCAGACCTGCGATGGTATTCCCTGTGTCATACATGGAGCCTGGTACTCCGATGGCTGGATCACACCGATTCCAGCAAATGTGAAAGAGGCTGTAAGAAAGGATACTGCTCTTGCATGCTGAAGTCTCTGGTGTTGGACATCCGGTGCTCCTTCTTCACTGCAGTCTGCCTGGACTTCCCCACCTTCTTATTCAGCACCTGCAAGAGTCCCCTTCTCACATCACTTCTCATTTAGATTCCTCTTTTCACAGTCATAGTCTGCATGAACACGTGAACTGCCTTGATTTTGCACCAACCTCCAGCAAGTTTATCATACACCGCGAACCTCCTAGGGTTACATTGGGCTACAATCCGATAAACTTTATTTTAATGTGAATATTTAAAACCCTCTATGTCATATATAAATCTTGCTAACCATTCAGGAACTCTGTACTGTATGTGCTCTAAGTTATACTGCAAGTTATTTTAACGGTGCTTTCTGTGCTCTTATCCATTCATATTATCAGTGCATGTACTACAGTCTAACCGAAAGAGGAAAACACTAAAGTATCACAATACAACAAAAGTACAAAAGTAATAGAAATGAAGGTCTCTTCTGTACTCAAGTTGTTTTCTAATCTTCTTCATTAGGCACTGACACAGTCCAACCCACTTAATATGAATCCTGTTCATATCATCCTCCGCTTCCTATCACCACATTGCAATGCACTTGAATATCATGAGAGTCAATAGGGAGTCACAAGCTCCATCTCGACCACACTAATCTGCTTAATCCCAATCATGCACTGAATCAGAGATGCACCTTGTGGGGTCTAGGGCATGTCATGGCTGATCAGGGTAAATGGAGCCAAACTCGACATTAGGTCCTAGCGAAGTGTCCAGGCAATGGGCAGGGTGGTGTGAGGTAGCCACCCTCCCTCCCTCCCTCCTCCTCCTCACCTCGAGTTCAAAGAGGTGCAGGTTGTCCAGTGACAGAGGCAGGCCTCCTCGTGTTGTGCTGAACGCTACCCACTCCAGCACAATCTCATCCTCCTGAATCCTGTGTGTGATGCACTGCTCCAGCACTGAGAACCACAGAGAGAGATGTGAGGACCACAGCAACAGGACACTAGTAGAGCCAGGACTGGGTACAATACAAGAGAGAGGACCTGTGTGTGATGCACTGCTCCAGCACTGAGAACCACAGACAGAGATGTGAGGACCACAGCAACAGGACACTAGCAGAGCCAGGACTGGGTACAATACAAGAGAGAGGACCTGTGTGTGATGCACTGCTCCAGCACTGAGAACCACAGACAGAGATGTGAGAACCACAGCAACAGGACACTAGCAGAGCCAGGACTGGGTACAATACAAGAGAGAGGACCTGTGTGTGATGCGCTGCTCCAGCACGAAGAACTGAACCACTGTAGTGATCACCTTCTCTGTAGCTTCCCCATGTTACCTAACAGTAAAGACTCTAATGCAGATTCAGTGTCGCACGGTAACTGGCTACTGAGCTACAAGCCCCCAAAGTGGAGGTTAAGCCAGAAATGGCCTCCCTTTAGCACCCCGGAACTCAAGGGGCAGCAGATACACACCTGTGCTTCAATAGGTTTAAAGAAGTAAAACTTGTGTAATATATCCTTCTACTTAAATACAGCACACTGTACCCTTAAACATGGCACGTGAGAGAGGAAGAGAAACAAGAGGCAAATGAGAACATGCAGGTGAAATGCATTCTAATGAAGGGGAGCATGCAGGTGAAATGCATTCTAATGAAGGGGAGCAGGCAGGTGAAATGCATTCTAATGAAGGGGAGCAGGCAGGTGACATGCATTCTAATGAATGGGAGCAGGCAGGTGAAATGCATTCTAATGAAGGGGAGCAGGCAGGTGAGATGCATTCTAATGAAGGGGAGCAGGCAGGTGACATGCATTCTAATGAAGGGGAGCAGGCAGGTGACATGCATTCTAATGAAGGGGAGCAGGCAGGTGAAATGCATTCTAATGAAGGGGAGCAGGCAGGTGAGATGCATTCTAATGAAGGGGAGCAGGCAGGTGACATGCATTCTAATGAAGGGGAGCAGGCAGGTGAAATGCATTCTAATGAAGGGGAGCAGGCAGGTGACATGCATTCTAATGAAGGGGAGCAGGCAGGTGACATGCATTCTAATGAAGGGGAGCAGGCAGGTGAGATGCATTCTAATGAAGGGGAGCAGGCAGGTGACATGCATTCTAATGAAGGGGAGCAGGCAGGTGACATGCATTCTAATGAAGGGGAGCAGGCAGGTGACATGCATTCTAATCAAGGGGAGCAGGCAGGTGACATGCATTCTAATGAAGGGGAGCAGGCAGGTGACATGCATTCTAATGAAGGGGAGCAGGCAGGTGACATGCATTCTAATGAAGGGGAGCAGGCAGGTGACATGCATTCTAATGAAGGGGAGCAGGCAGGTGACATGCATTCTAATGAAGGGGAGCAGGCAGGTGACATGCATTCTAATGAAGGGGAGCAGGCAGGTGAAATGCATTCTAATGAAGGGGAGCAGGCAGGTGAGATGCATTCTAATGAAGGGGAGCATGCAGGTGAAATGCATTCTAATGAAGGGGAGCATGCAGGTGAGATGCATTCTAATGAAGGGGAGCAGGCAGGTGAAATGCATTCTAATGAAGGGGAGCAGGCAGGTGACATGCATTCTAATGAAGGGGAGCAGGCAGGTGAAATGCATTCTAATGAAGGGGAGCAGGCAGGTGAGATGCATTCTAATCAAGGGGAGCAGGCAGGTGACATGCATTCTAATGAAGGGGAGCAGGCAGGTGAAATGCATTCTAATGAAGGGGAGCAGAGAAATGTTTTATTGTAACTTTGGAGAAAGTTACAATAAAAACGAGGTCAATATATTTTTTTGTGCAGCTAAAATCTGGTTTAAAAATGTACCCCCGTAATATACCGGCCATGGTTAAGCGGTAAGTTAGTCAGCTGTATAAACAGATTCACTTACTTTTATCCAGCAAATCGTCATCACACTTTATATCGAACACGGACAGCTCTTCGGAAAGCTGCTTGCTCGTGGGAACCGGCATCGCTTTGGGTTTAACGAAGCAAAACAACAACAAAAAATGAAGTGCAGTAATTCAATTTGTATTCCAGAAATAAACGAATTTTAAAGCGAAGCAAATGTTTGCAGAAGAACAAAAAACTAAATCCAACTCTCTTTTTTTTCCTTAACGGTCTTGGTTTTTTAATCTATATTTACTTGAATTAACATTAATAATTATTTATTTTTATTTGAAATATTCTGTCTGACTCTTCTACTCCGTCCTGCCGCAAAAACAAAAATCTCCCGCCGTCTTCAAACAGTTTTACGGCAATCCCTTAGCAACCAACCAGGAGGAGGCGGAATTAGATGCATAGCAACCGGGGCCTTACCTCACCAACTCAGGCGCCCCCGCCAAAGGGTGGAAGGATTTATGAAACTGGGTCTCTGTGTTCCCCATGACGGCTCAAACTTCTCAATAGTTTATACGTGACGGTGTCTTTGTGATGGAGCCACAATGGCACCATTTCACAGACGTTATAAACCCTTTCATACCAACATAAAGCAGTGTTTGAAATGTGCAGCCGCTAAATAATTATCACCACATGTGGTCGCTGATGGCTGGTTCTGTACAGAGCTGTATAGAGAGAGAGAGTTCGGCCGTGTAGTCACGAAACCGGTCTGCACTCTCGGCAATGTAAATCTATGAGGAAATCTGTGGTTAACCTTAAAAGACTTTAAATGCGGGGTGGCTAGAGGTGGGGCTGAGCGCAAGTAAGCTTAGAACGGAAGGTAGGAAGGACTCGCTTCCTTTACAGAGTTATTAAAGCATGGGATAGCCTAGCATGACAAGAAACAGGATGTTACAGATTGCCTCCAGTGAAAAGAAAGCACCCAGGAGTGCTATGAAGAGACGAGCCTTGAGGGGCTCAACAGCCTGTTCTCGTCCCCAAACTTCTTAGTTTTTGTGTTTGTATTTGCATTTAAACAATTATAATCCACAAGTCCTTTTCAACCTTGAGCTAATTTTGTATGGCGTGTAAGCTGTAAGTTTGGAAGCAACAAATATGGTCCGTTCACTAACAATGCTGAATGACTGGGTGGAGCATTTGATCTCTATTTTACACAAGAAAACAATTTTCCTGAGCGATGACTGCCAAGACTGGTACACTGTTCAGTGCAGTGCTGTCTAGACTGGTACACTATTCAGCGCAGTGCTGTCTAGACTGGTACACTATTCAGCGCAGTGGAGGCTGTGTGGTCCAGTGGTTAAAGAAAAGGGCTCATAACCAGGAGGTCCCCGGTTCAAATCCCACCTCAGCCACTGACTCGCTGTGTGTGACCCTGAGCAAGTCACTTCACCTCCTTGTGCTCCGTCTTTCGGGTGAGACGTTGTTATAAGTGACTCTGCAGCTGATGCATAGTTCACACACCCTAGTCTCTGTAAGTCGCCTTGGGTAAAGGCGTCTGCTAAATAAATTAATAATAAACAGTGCTGTCTAGACTGGTGCACTATTCAGTGCAGTGCTGTCTAGACTGGTACACTATTCAGTGCTTTATAGACTGGTACACTATTGAGTGCAGTGCTGTCTAGCCCTTTCATGCATACAGGTCACTACAGTGGACAGCTATTTTTAAGTGATTATCTCCTATAGAAACTCTGTTTTGACATCACTAATGCATGGTATCATCTTCAGTGGGCGTCTACCGAAATTAAAACGCATGCCATCTAGTGGCATTTGATAGGTACTACAAAAACATAAAGGTGACAGTACAATGGCAGAGAAAAGTCCTGGCAGCACCGAGCACCTCAGGGATTTCTGTGAAATCCTTTTACACAAAAAGAGCAGAGTAGGAAAAAAATATATATTCAAAGAAAGTAATGTTTAGGGAATAATATGGTATATGTTTTGTTCAAATAGTCACTATTTTTTTCACAGTTTATGTTAAACCATGTGTCATATTGCACATTAGACCTATGTTGTTCTATAGGCCTATGCTAAATATTTGTCATCCTATAAGAGCTATATATTGCAGTGTGGTCCACAAATAGGCTCATTTTATCTTCTCTCAACTGTTTTTTAATAGAAAATGAATTTTCAGAATAATTATTATTGGCAGCAGCTGTGTGGTAGTAGTAGCAGTTTTATTAGTAGTATTGTTATTTTCTTACCCAGACATCATCTAGCTACAGGGTAGTAGAGGAGATTCCATCACAATCAAGTGACAGTGATAGTGATGATGGTGAATGACAGGCAGACACGCAGGGAGAGGAAGCAGGGAGCCCACATAGCAGCAATGAAACAGATGAGGATAGTGAAGATGATGCTGAAGTAGTTGAGGGAGTGGGGAATCACTGGCCAAAGCTAACTGATGCAAAAAATGCTAACAGGTGCCATGATGAGGCTTGTACATGGAAAACGAAATACATCTGCATGCAGGGTTTTGAGCCATTGTGTCCTGGGTGCTTTGCCAACTTCCACACCCAGCGCTAAAATCAGCCAAATTCAGTTCACTAAAGAGGGAAGAATGGTAGCTTGGTGTGTATGACACACGGAAGTAAAAAAAATATCATTGTTTCAACAATGAAGACATTTTTGTTTCTGGGTGAATACGTCCATATTTGGGCATACAAAAAAAAAATATATATATATATATATATATTTCAAATTTGAGGACATTTTTGTTTCTGGCAAAAAAAAAGATGAGAAAACATTCTAATACATATGAGTATACATAATACATGGAATGGTACCAGCCATTTAGTTTTGCATTTTGTATTAGTTTATCCAAAATAAAAGAAAAAAAATATGCTGTTCTGGGATAATATGTGGGAGTCTGGAACCAACTCCCCAGTAATGTTGTTGAAGCTGACACCCTGGGATCCTTCAAGAAGCTGCTTGATGAGATTCTGGGATCAATAAACTACTAACAACCAAACAAGCAAGATGGGCTGAATGGCCTCCACTCGTTTGTAAACTTTCTTATGTTCTTATGTAATAGGGCAATTTGTTATGTTACACATGCATGTTGTCCACTCAAGTGGACACATGTATAACTTCTTAAATTTTGTACTAAAAGAAACCAAAAACAGATTGCTTATTGAAATCCTTTGTGACGATTTTCTATTCAGAGATACCAAGATATTTAGCGAGCAAGTCGTCTGAGTGAAGTGATCCAGCAACAAACTCCTCATCCACAGCTGTGCTGCTTTCCTAGAAAAGCCTTGCATATTTTTAGAGGCGATTATCTATTCAGAGATATCAGGGCATTTGGTAAAGGGTCTGAGGAAAAATGGGCAATATTTGGAAATACTCCAACAAAACCAAATCTCATGGCATTGTTTTTAACTGGTTGCATTGGTCCAACATAGCGCCCCTGCCAGCTGGGTTATACGAAACCAGGAATCAGGACCCAGTTTAATGGTTGAGTGTTTGATGACAAAAAACAGAACACAAGATGGAAGTTTTTTTGTTATTACTTTACCCTTTTTCTTTCATTTATCAGCTATGGAAAAGAAAACTATACACAGATTTACAAAACTCATTATCCAAAAATAGTCTACAAGATGCATTAGTACAAAAATAACCACAACAGCAAAACAAAAACTAATACAAAAAGAACTGGCAGTTGCTTCTTACACATCGTCCCAGCCCTGGCAGTTTCTCTGTATATTTCCAGTCTGGTGCTGGGAGCAGACCCAACTCTTAACCAGCAGGCTGTGTCTTTCTACACACTCAAGGCAGGCTGAGTTTTTAGTGAGATCTGGTCTCTCTGGTTAGTCTCTCTCTGTGGCTGGTCTCTCTCTCTCTCTCTCTCTCTGTCTCTGGGCGGTCTCTGACTGGTCCCTCTCTCCATCTTTCTGGGTGGTCTCTGTGGCTGGTTTCTCTCTGTGGCTGGTCTCTAGCTGGTCTCTCTCACAGAGGCAGGTGCAGGGAGTACTGGGAGCACACCCACCTCTTGACGGGCTTGCCCATGCGTCCGATGACGGGCAGCTTGTGTGCGTACCCACGGGGGGGCTGTGCAGAGGGGTTGGGGGGGTGCAGTTGGGGGAAGCTGGTCTGGAAGCGCCGGCCCTGGCAGCGTCGGCCGGTCTGCCTGCCCGCTATGAGGAAGGAGAAGGGGGCCGCGGCCGGGGGCAGGGGGAAGCGGCTCTTCTGGAAGACCTCACGGGGGGGCCCTGCGGAGCGCGGAGCAGCCTTGGAGGGGTGGGGCTTGGATCTCTGGAGAGAGGAGGAGGACGAGCGCTGGAACCTGCAGGAACACAAACACAATGCAGGCCATGTAGAATCACGTGTGTCAGACTAATACAGACTGCACTGATTCCAAATGAACAAACATAGGAACTAGAATCAAGCATTACATTACACATACAACAGCACCAAAGATAGTGCTGTTTGAGATCCACCTGGATCACATTTCTTTCACATTAGAAATGCAAACAGGGGGTGGGCCTCGGGTTGTCAATCAATCTATCTATTTTATATAGCGCCTTTCATACTGGACCACCATCACAAAGCTCTTTACAAGATGCAGTAACAAGAAAATCCATAATATTTTAAATACAGAGAAATGCAGAATACATGATATACAGTAAAAAAACAATGCATAAGACAATACAGTGAAAAATGCATAATACATGACCTCTGACCTCCAGAGCCTCGGATGTGACACTCTCAGTAACTTGTGCTTAAAGCTGATGTAACAAATCATCTAAATTGCATTAGCAGTTCTATAGATTTTTAGCGAACATGTTCATGTTGCCTGTGTGCATGAAGACAGGTCGGCAGCACTTCATCCCTCAGATTCAGATCCTCTCAATAACAGCTGGAGAATGGCCTAACCAAGTTTGATCAGGGCTGGATAAGAGCTTCTCTAGATATCTGTGAAACTCTGAAGGGATTCACCACTTGCATGGCTGCCTCCACAGCAGGGGGGTAAATAACAAGTAACTTTCACTCATTCGAGCAAAATCTAGAACTACTAAAATATTTTTTTTTAATGTAGGCAATATTTTAGTCAAAGCATTTATCGTTCAAAAAAATTGTCAAAAGCTTTGGTCGTTCCTTTCAGTAAACTCTACCTCCCAAGCATGCGTTCACTTCCCTGAACCAGTGCAGTCACTGCGCAGTGACGCTCTCTCACCTGGAGGGGGCAGCAGAGCTGTTCTGCACGGCCGGCAGGCTGGGCTCGTTCCTGGGGCTGCTGTCCTGCCGGGGGCTGATGGTCATGCTGGCGGTGAGTTGGGGCATCTTCCTGGTGGTGTCGGGCCCCACCCCCTCTTTCTTGCTGTCGGGGGGCTGGGGGGGTGCTGCGCGGCTGGCTCTGGGTTCGATGCCCGGACCGGTGCTGAAGCGCACGGCTAGGCTGTCCCCGAAGAAGGCGTAGAGCTCGCGGTACATGACGGGCAGCGGCACGGGCACCGGCTCCTCCGCGGGCACGCCGGCCGCGCCCTGCAGCAGGTGGGAGGCGATGCCGAAGCCAGGCTCGGAGACCGGCTCCTGGGGAGGGCTGAGCCCAGGGAAGGACCTCTCCCTGACAGCCACACTGCCCTCCGCTGGCACACTCCGGGACTGCGCCTTCATCTTCAGCAGCTTCTCTACCGCCACCTGCAGGACACACCACTGAGTGCAGGGTCTCGAGAGCTTCCCTAACTGACGACCCCCCTCCCCATGAATCTTAAGTGCTTTTCTGAAATGTTCTTTTTTTCCCCATAAATATCAAAACACTCAATTGACAACTGGTATTTACAACTTTGCATGGATTATGTACTCCACCCTTAAAGGGATTCATGTAGAAGCTCTCTGAAGATACTAATATGCTCACAAGGGAAGCTGTATGTGGGAATTGTAAAGTGGAAAAGCGTAGAACAGCAATTGCCCAATCAGCTCTTTCTACAAGAGGTACTTTATTCTGGAACTCACTTCCTTCAGAAATTAAGGGATTTTAAAATATTTTGTAATAAGCTTAAGGCTTGGGAAACATATTCAATGATGCAATCATTCATTAATTCAGGATGTATCTGAATTTGAATTGTGTATATTGGATATTTATATTATATAAATTGTACTGTAACTTGATTATGTAAGCTGCTGAGTGTTATGCACTTTTAATAGGTAATTCATGACTTTAATGTTGTATGTATTGTTAATCAAATATTCAATAGGAGGTTATTGCTACAGTTTAGAGTAGAATATGGAGATTCTGAAATGTCTGCCCAGGGACTGTCAATGGAGATTAGCCTACTGGCTAAATTGAAAATGCAATGTGTCTTGTGTCATGTTATAATTATATGTGTCCCTGATAAATAAATACAATAAAAAAATAAAAAAAAACAAACAGGCCAAGTGTGTATATTCTACAGTATACTGCCTTAGTACAGAATGGGTATATCCTACGATGAATCCAATTTCAAAAAGGCTTTACTTTTTAAACCTCAGCAAAGCCTCCAGCCACTGAGTGAAACTGACACTGACCTGTACTTTCAAAATAGATGCCTGTATACTTTGGCAATAATAATAATAATAATAATAATAATAATAATAATAATAATAATAAGACTGATAAAGACCTACCAGGATGGCTCCGTAGACTTTGTGCCCGTCAGCTTTGACCTGAGCGTTGGAGACGGAGTCGTCATCGAGCACTGCCTGCAGGTTAGACCAGTACGCTGAGAGGTGAGGAAACAGAACCCGCTCCACTGCCTGCAGAGGAACACAGAGAGAGGTGAGGGAACAGAACCCGCTCCACTGCCTGCAGAGGAACACAGAGAGAGAGAGAGAACAGAACCCGCTCCACTGCCTGCAGAGGAACACAGAGAGAGGTGAGAGAACAGAACCCGCTCCACTGCCTGCAGAGGAACACAGAGAGAGAGAGAGAGAGAGAGAACAGAACCCGCTCCACTGCCTGCAGAGGAACACAGAGAGAGAGAGAGAGAGAACAGAACCCGCTCCACTGCCTGCAGAGGAACACAAAGAGAGAGAGGTGAGGGAACAGAACCCGCTCCACTGCCTGCAGAGGAACACAGAGAGAGAGGTGAGGAAACAGAACCCGCTCCACTGCCTGCAGTGGAACAAGAGAGAGGTGAGGGAACAGAACCCGCTCCACTGCCTGCAGAGGAACTCAGAGAGAGAGAGAGAGAACAGAACCCGCTCCACTGCCTGCAGTGGAACAAGAGAGAGGTGAGGGAACAGAACCCGCTCCACTGCCTGCAGAGGAACTCAGAGAGAGAGAGAGAACAGAACCCGCTCCACTGCCTGCAGAGGAACACAGAGAGAGGTGAGGGAACAGAACCCGCTCCACTGCCTGCAGAGGAACTCAGAGAGAGAGAGAGAGAACAGAACCCGCTCTACTGCCTGCAGAGGAACACAGAGAGAGAGAGAGAACAGAACCCGCTCCACTGCCTGCAGAGGAACACAGAGAGAGGTGAGGGAACAGAACCCGCTCCACTGCCTGCAGAGGAACACAGAGAGGTGAGGGAACAGAACCCGCTCCACTGCCTGCAGTGGAACAAGAAAGAGGTGAGGGAACAGAACCCGCTCCACTGCCTGCAGAGGAACTCAGAGAGAGAGAGAGAACAGAACCCGCTCCACTGCCTGCAGAGGAACACAGAGAGAGAGAGAGAGAGAGAACAGAACCCGCTCCACTGCCTGCAGTGGAACAAGAAAGAGGTGAGGGAACAGAACCCGCTCCACTGCCTGCAGAGGAACTCAGAGAGAGAGAGAGAACAGAACCCGCTCCACTGCCTGCAGAGGAACACAGAGAGAGAGAGAGAGAGAGAACAGAACCCGCTCCACTGCCTGCAGAGGAACAGAGAGAGAGGTGAAGGAACAGAACCCGCTCCACTGCTTGCAGAGGAACACAGAGAGAGAGAGAGAGAGAGAGAGAACAGAACCCGCTCCACTGCCTGCAGAGCATTTGGGTATAGTACCATATTTTACACACTTTATTTTCATGCACTTTTCTTCAAATATTGAACCTAAAACAGACGAATGCAGTCTGGGATTGCGTGTTGTGCAATGCGTTGCGTTACAGATTTTGATCCCCTCTCTCTCACAGTCTGTGAATGAAGGAGCACTCAGAACCACACGGTGCTCCCTCTCTCTCACAGTCTGTGAAAGAAGGAGCACTCAGAACCACACGGTGCTCCCTCTCTCTCACAGTCTGTGAATGAAGGAGCACTCCGAACCACACGGTGCTCCCTCTCTCTCACAGTCTGTGAATGAAGGAGCACTCCGAACCACGGTGCTCCCTCACTCTCATAGTCTGTGAATGAAGGAGCACTCAGAACCACACGGTGCTCCCTCTCTCTCACAGTCTGTGAATGAAGGAGCACTCAGAACCACACGGTGCTCCCTCTCTCTCACAGTCTGTGAATGAAGGAGCTCTCAGAACCACACAGTGCGGCCTCACTCTCACAGTCTGTGAATGAAGGAGCTCTCAGAACCACACAGTGCTCCCTCTCTCACACAGTCTGTGAATGAAGGAGCACTCCGAACCACACGGTGCTCCCTCTCTCTCACAGTCTGTGAATGAAGGAGCACTCCGAACCACGGTGCTCCCTCACTCTCATAGTCTGTGAATGAAGGAGCACTCAGAACCACACGGTGCTCCCTCTCTCTCACAGTCTGTGAATGAAGGAGCACTCAGAACCACACGGTGCTCCCTCTCTCTCACAGTCTGTGAATGAAGGAGCTCTCAGAACCACACAGTGCTCCCTCTCTCTCACAGTCTGTGAATGAAGGAGCACTCAGAACCACACGGTGCTCCCTCTCTCTCACAGTCTGTGAATGAAGGAGCACTCAGAACCACACAGAGCTCCCTCACTCTCACAGTCTGTGAATGAAGGAGCACTCAGAACCACGGTGCTCCCTCACTCTCACAGTCTGTGAATGAAGGAGCACTCAGAACCACACGGTGATCCCTCTCTCTCACAGTCTGTGAATGAAGGAGCACTCAGAACCACACAGAGCTCCCTCACTCTCACAGTCTGTGAATGAAGGAGCACTCAGAACCACGGTGCTCCCTCACTCTCACAGTCTGTGAATGAAGGAGCACTCAGAACCACACGGTGATCCCTCTCTCTCACAGTCTGTGAATGAAGGAGCACTCAGAACCACACGGTGCTCCCTCTCTCTCACAGTCTGTGAATGAAGGAGCACTCAGAACCACACGGTGCTCCCTCTCTCTCACAGTCTGTGAATGAAGGAGCACTCAGAACCACACGGTGCTCCTCTCTCTCACAGTCTGTGAATGAAGGAGCACTCAGAACCACGGTGCTCCCTCACTCTCACAGTCTGTGAATGAAGGAGCACTCAGAACCACACGGTGCTCCTCTCTCTCACAGTCTGTGAATGAAGGAGCACTCAGAACCACACGGTGCTCCCTCTCTCTCACAGTCTGTGAATGAAGGAGCACTCAGAACCACACGGTGCTCCTCTCTCTCACAGTCTGTGAATGAAGGAGCACTCAGAACCACACGGTGCTCCTCTCTCTCACAGTCTGTGAATGAAGGAGCACTCAGAACCACGGTGCTCCTCTCTCTCACAGTCTGTGAATGAAGGAGCACTCAGAACCACACGGTGCTCCTCTCTCTCACAGTCTGTGAATGAAGGAGCACTCAGAACCACACGGTGCTCCTCTCTCTCACAGTCTGTGAATGAAGGAGCTCTCAGAACCACACAGTGCTCCCTCACTCTCACAGTCTGTGAATGAAGGAGCACTCAGAACCACACAGTGCTCCCTCTCTCACACAGTCTGTGAATGAAGGAGCACTCAGAACCACACGGTGCTCCCTCTCTCTCACAGTCTGTGAATGAAGGAGCACTCAGAACCACACGGTGCTCCCTCTCTCTCACAGTCTGTGAATGAAGGAGCACTCAGAACCACACAAAGCTCCCTCTCTCTCACAGTCTGTGAATGAAGGAGCACTCAGAACCACACAGTGCTCCCTCTCTCTCACAGTCTGTGAATGAAGGAGCACTCAGAACCACACGGTGCTCCCTCTCTCTCACAGTCTGTGAATGAAGGAGCACTCAGAACCACACGGTGCTCCCTCTCTCTCACAGTCTGTGAATGAAGGAGCACTCAGAACCACACGGTGCTCCCTCTCTCACAGTCTGTGAATGAAGGAGCGTCCAGTACCTTCCAGCCCAGCGCGTGCAGCCCCACCACAGCCCCGTAGTGAGAGCACAGTGGCCGCACCGGATCCGACAGCACCTTCTGAAGTGAGAGCAGGATCTGGTGATACAGCCCCCCGACCAGGTCCCCATGAGCCCTGGAATACACAGAGAGGGGTTACAAACATCACACACCTCTCACTACGAAAGCAAACACAAAGCCATCGGGATCAGGAAACAGAACGCACATCCCCATGGCCTACATCTACAGGTGTCTCCATGTATCCACAGATACAGACACTAATACCTGGGTGCTAAAATAAAAGCATGTCCTTACTAAGTTTGATCACAAATCTAAATACTGTAAAACATGTCTGCGAGCAAGAATTTTTCACTTATTTCACATTTATTAGAAATCTGCAAAATTGGCACCATTACTACAGCAAGTTTAATTCCATTTTACCTATACTTTATATACCATAACACTTCAAATAACAGCTGGTCTCCAATACTGCCGGGTCTCTAATAAGAACATAAGAAAGTTTCCAACGAGAGGAGGCCATTCGCCCATCTTGCTCGTTTGGTTGTTAGTAGCTTATTGATCCCAGAATCTCATCAAGCAGCTTCTTGAAGGATCCCAGGGTGTCGGCTTCACAACACTGAATAAGTGTTCCAGTCAATACACACACGGCTGTACAGCGAGCTTACCAATGTGTTTTTCAACAGCGATGAAGAGACCCTGAGGCTCAGGATGAATGTTAAGAAAACACAATTTAACTTATTTTAAGGTACACGTAATGCATTCAGTTTTTTTGTGACGTTATGAGCGTGCTGAAAGTAAGTAAAATACAAACATGTTTTCTGATATTAACAGGGTTGCGTTTTAGTTTATTTGTACTTTTTTTTTTTTTTGTATAAACAGTATTTCGTGCATTGAGTCTTGCAATGAATATTCATATTTTGCTCCTTTCCCAGCGTTCTTATTTATCAATGTACACGTTATAAAAACAAATTAGTCACTTTTGCTTTGATTTTGTGATAAAACTGGTACTTGTATTGATTTTATTGTTAATCTTTAAACAGCTTGAAGTATTTTTGGGTGTGTTGTGGGCCAACAGTATGAACTTATTTTTCGTATTAACACAGTATTTCATGCGGTTGTTTTGCAATGAAGATTCGTTGCTGGTTAATTTCTCATCGATTGTCCATGCTTATCAATATACACGTTCTGAGGGTGAACAATAAATATAATATGTGTTAATAAAGATGATACTTTTAAAACCATGTTTGTTTTTTAATTCTGCTGCAAGCCTAGTTTGATACATACTTGAGTTCCGATATTTACAGGGCTGTCTTTAGTGGATTTTACTGTTTTTATTATTATTACAATACAAACTGTTATTACCCACTGACACAACCTTTAATGACATTGCTGGAGTGTTGTAATTTGCTTTTGTCGTTTCTATAAGGTTGTGTGCAGGCAGCTTTTTCATGATTACATCTGAAGTATTTGCAGATGTTAGTGATCTTACATAATAAATGCAGAGTCTCAAATAGTCGCCGGTCTCCAATAGTCGCCGGGCTACTGGCAATTTTGTAAATAAACACCGGGCGTTTATTTAAAGCTTTACGGTACACAAACATCTGCAATATTACGCTTCTACTTCACAGTATGGCTTCCGGTAGACTTTTGCGATATCATTTTGTAGTTTCTTTGATTACATAATGTTGAATAACATCTCAATTATGTTCATTCATATACATATATATATATATATATATACAGTGCCTTATGAAAGTATTCGGCCCCTTGAACTTTGCGACCTTTTGCCACATTTCAGGCTTCAAACATAAAGATATGAAACTGTAATTTTTGTGAAGAATCAACAACAAGTGGGACACAATCATGAAGTGGAACGAAATTTATTGGATATTTCAAACTTTTTAACAAATAAAAACTGAAAAATTGGGCGCAAAATTATTCAGCCCCTTTACTTTCAGTGCAGCAAACTCTCTCAGAAGTTCAGTGAGGATCTCTGAATGATCCAATGTTGACCTAAATGACTAATGATGATAAATAGAATCCACCTGTGTGTAATCAAGTCTCCAGATAAATGCACCTGCACTGTGATAGTCTCAGAGGTCCGTTTAAAGCAGAGAGCATCATGAAGAACAAGGAACACACCAGGCAGGTCCGAGATACTGTTGTGGAGAAGTTTAAAGCGGATTTGGATACAAAAAGATTTCCCAAGCTTTAAACATCCCAAGGAGCACTGTGCAAGCGATAATATTGAAATGGAAGGAGTATCAGACCACTGCAAATCTACCAAGACCTGGCCGTCCCTCTAAACTTTCAGCTCATACAAGGAGAAGACTGATCAGAGATGCAGCCAAGAGGCCCATGATCACTCTGGATGAACTGCAGAGATCTACAGCTGAGGTGGGAGACTCTGTCCATAGGACAACAATCAGTCGTATACTGCACAAATCTGGCCTTTATGGAAGAGTGGCAAGAAGAAAGCCATTTCTTAAAGATATCCATAAAAGTGTCGTTACAGTTTGCCACAAGCCACCTGGGAGACACACCAAACATGTGGAAGAAGGTGCTCTGGTCAGATGAAACCAAAATCGAACTTTTGGCAACAATGCAAAACGTTATGTTTGGCGTAAAAGCAACACAGCTCATCACTCCTGAACACACCATCCCCACTGTCAAACATGGTGGTGGCAGCATCATGGTTTGGGCCTGCTTTTCTTCAGCAGGGACAGGGAAGATGGTTAAAATTGATGGGAAGATGGATGGAGCCAAATACAGGACCATTCTGGAAGAAAACCTGATGGAGTCTGCAAAAGACCTGAGACTGGGACGGAGATTTGTCTTCCAACAAGACAATGATCCAAAACATAAAGCAAAATCTACAATGGAATGGTTCACAAATAAACATATCCAGGTGTTAGAATGGCCAAGTCAAAGTCCAGACCTGAATCCAATCGAGAATCTGTGGAAAGAACTGAAAACTGCTGTTCACAAATGCTCTCCATCCAACCTCACTGAGCTCGAGCTGTTTTGCAAGGAGGAATGGGCAAAAATTTCAGTCTCTCGATGTGCAAAACTGATAGAGACATACCCCAAGCGACTTACAGCTGTAATCGCAGCAAAAGGTGGCGCTACAAAGTATTAACTTAAGGGGCTGAATAATTTTGCACGCCCAATTTTTCAGTTTTTATTTGTTAAAAAGTTTGAAATATCCAATAAATTTCGTTCCACTTCATGATTGTGTCCCACTTGTTGTTGATTCTTCACAAAAATTACAGTTTCATATCTTTATGTTTGAAGCCTGAAATGTGGCAAAAGGTCGCAAAGTTCAAGGGGTCAATACTTTCGCAAGGCACTGTATATATATATATATATATATATATATATATATATATATTTTTTTTTTTGTATTTCTCAATCCTAAAATTCTAGGTGATACAAAACTTTATGCCACAGCTGTAAGGTTGTGATGTGCTTGTTACCAGAAAATGCTGCTGAATAACTAACCTGACACGGCACACACCCCACTGTAGAAACACTACAGCTCGCCTCTATCACTGGCATGCATATCTCTCACGCTTAGGAACAATTCAAGACGTGTAGCACTTGGAGAAGGATTAGAGTGTGGACTCTGAGCTATGTAATGCCCCAGTCCTCACCAGAAGATGTGGCTGAGCAGCAGGGCGGCGTAGTCGCGCAGGGTCCAGTGGTCGTTGAGCGGGTTGATGGAGGCGGCGAGCGGCTCCAGGATGCAGTACATGACGCTGGACACCAGGCTCTTGATGTAGGAGCCCAGGTACAGGAAGGGGTTCTGCACCAGGCTCTTCACCATGTGCAGCAAGCGGCTCAGCTGCTCCAGGTCGTGGCTCACGGACTTCACCTGGAAGCAAACACAAGCACAGGAACAACACCACTGGGGTTTCGCCATGCAACCGCAGGGATTCCTGCTTAGAGAACACATTCAAAAGGCAGGAATTCCTTAGAGAACACATTCAACAGGCAGGAGATTCCTTAGAGAACACATTCAACAGACAGGGGTTCCTTAGAGAACACATTCAACAAGAGGGATTCCTTAGAGAACACATTCAACAGGCAGGGGATTCCTTAGAGAACACAACATCATATTTATATTTAGTGCTGGAAGGAACTTTCATGTTCAGATATTCTTTCAAAATTTAAATGCATATTTTGAATATTCTTTATTGTGAATTAGCTGGAAAACAAAAGTAGAATTTGAACCATATAACAGAAAAAAAACCTCTCGGAAGTACTAGTGGCACCCAATCAAATGAGCTGTTACAGTGCAGTAGAACTTTGTCTTGCCTCCTTTTCTGTATCTTTTCATTATCAACAAAAGTACATGATTGGCATTTTAAATGCTTGGTCACTAACAAGGCTAAATTGCCGGTTATGTCAGCACTGTTTCACGAGCGACTGAGACCAGCACGGAGGCTTCATTCATTTTAATTAATTACAATAAATGGAACGTTGAAAACCTCCAGTTTAATGTTCACAACAAATAGAATCTTGTTTGAGGGATTATTTTTCTCCAAAGCGAAGGATATATAATAAAATTGTTTTTTTTTTTTAAAAATAAGAACACTTTTGTTTTTATTGCATCTGTTTTATAAGCGGATAACACTCCAGGACTTTGGCGTTGTGTTGCTTATGGCTTTGTTGGTTGAACCAACCCTACTACAGCTGTATGTTAATGCAACACAACACACGCCATGTCGTGTGTTGTCTTTACAAGCTGCTGTGTTGAGTGCACATGAGCGCAATACACGAAAACTCCCTAGACACTCCAAAAGTATGTATGACGGAGAGTTTAGAGCTTTTTAAACTTAGAGATATTCTCCATGTAGCATTGTCTTTCTGCATCTGTAGCTGATTTTTAAGGTCTCAAATTTTGGGTTTGCAATGGGATCTATAAACTATGCTGCTGCTTCCTTTCCGTAATTATGTAACCTTTCCACGGACCACCTGATTGAGAAACCACTGGTTTAGACAATTGCAAGCCTGAGAATTTTGTGTTACATATATCAATCTATATTTATTTCAGACCTCATTCATGCACTGGTTTCCTTTGCAGGAAGTCTTTCTGATACATTGTCATTCGAGACAAATCACCCGACCGCCTCTGATTTACACCTAACTTGGTTCTTGGGTTCATTTTAGACTGATCAGGTGAAAGGGTCAAAAGTTCTAGAGATGTCAAATGTGGTTGATGGGACCCCTTAACGTTAACCAGCCTTTACTCAAAAACCAGTTGTGCTGCAGACCTGTGGGAGCTGTCATTTTATTCAAATCAAAATTGTTTTCCATTCTTGATTAGCTGCTGCTTGTTACTTTATTAATTGAAATGTGTTTTCTCAGACTCACCCCACTGACAACGTGCACAAAGTAAGGGAGCAGAGCTGCGATTTTGGAGTTTGTCTGAAGATCCTGTAATGCAACCTAAAGAAACAGGCAAGAAATTCATGTTACAGTTACAGTTAATGTCAGCTCGGCTCCAGTCTCAGCATTGCACCCTCTTAAGAAGCACTGCACAGCTCTGATGCTGGCAAGACAGAGTGCAATGCATCGGTTCACTCAGGCATGCTCACTGTGCTGGCACAGCGCTCTGAAAAGGGGTCTCATCACTGATGAGCTGAAGCCACTCATTTCACAGGCTTGGGCTTGACAAGAATAACTCTCTATACCTAATTTGTGATAGTGGTGAGGTCTCTATACCCAGCTCATGATAGCGGTGAGGTCTCTATACCCAGCTCGTGATAGCAGTAAGGTCTCTATACCCAGCTCATGATAGCGGTGAGGTCTCTATACCCAGCTCGTGATAGCGGTGAGGTCTCTATACCCAGCTCATGTTAGCGGTGAGGTCTCTATACCCAGCTCATGATAGCGGTGAGGTCTCTATACCCAGCTCATGATAGTGGTGAGGTTATAAGAAAATAAGAAAGGTTACAACTAGAGGAGGCCATTCGCCCGCCTTGCTCGCTTGGTTGTTAGTAGCTTATTGATCCCAGAATCTCATCAAGCAGCTTCTTGAAGGATCCTAGGGTGTCTGCTTCAACAACATTACTGGGGAGTTGGTTCCAGACCCTCACAATTCTCTGTGTAAAAAGTGCCTCCTATTTTCTGTTCTGAATGCCCCTTTATCTAATCTCCATTTGTGACCCCTGGTCCTTGTTTCTTTTTTCAGAACCCCTGGGTCGACATTGTCAATACCTTTTAGAATTCTGAATGCTTGAATCAGATCACCGCATAGTCTTCTTTGTTCAAGACTGAATAGATTCAATTCTTTATGCCTCTATACACAGTACTGTAGTTTCCTACCTTCATGAGCTGCTGGTCTTCTCCCAGTATGGCTCTGGTGACCTGCTGGTAATACTTGAGGAGGTCAGTCCGTCAGAGACTGCACTGCCGTGGGCACTGGACACACACCGGGAGGAAAGACACCGGGTTAGTACCTCAGCAAGCACTCTCAAACACACAACCTGGGCTGAACAAGGTGCTTAACAAGTTGTCACCTGTGATACACAAAGACAATCGGACAAACAGACAAACAGCCTCTACATACCAGAGATGCTGACACATTTGATAACTGAAGTCATGCAAGTGTGATCTGAGAACATGGTCTCTCCGCTACACAGTTACACAAGGATTATTTGTATCACCTATGCCTTGGGGTTCCACGTCCCTTTCCCATCCAAATAGGAAACTTGAACTGCAAGAAAGAAAATATCACAGGCAAGTCTCAATACACACAACCAAGAACTGGGAGACAGACAGAGTCCAGGCCCTGACACAGACACAGGATATCCTGCACAGCCATATTGATATA